>CM021100.1:433877686-434040090 GCA_007115665.2 Sequoiadendron giganteum
AAACCATTTGGGACTTCAACAAAAGTATGAGTAGAGCTTGTGGACTAGATTTTCAACTTTTGATAGTGGAGGAAACTTGCTTACAATTTTAAATTTTAAATTCATTCTATAGGCCATGTAGTGAATGAAAATCATGTATTGTGAACAAGTATTTGTAACTTTACAAAAATATCATTCCTATAACCTTGCATTATTGAAGCTCCATCAACTCCTACACACATAATTTTTTTGGCAATTGTGAAGTCATCTATACCTCCAATTTCATTCAAATAGTTCTTAACTAGTTCAAATAGATTTTATGATGTCAAACTCTCCTTCATTTTATTAACATAGAGTAGACGAGATTGACATACATGTTTGTGTACAGTATACACATGTACACATACCCAAAAAGTATTACCTGCCATAATAATTTCATCTAAACATATTGCAATGAAGGTTGACTCTTTTATTTTTCCTTTAAATCTTATTTTTCAATCTCAACAAGACAACTTGCCCATTCCCATCCATAATTTATTGACCAATGTGTTCTAGGAAAGTTAGAAATATCCAAAAAATAAATTATTATATTTTGGGTAGTGTAATGGAGTGAATTTGAACCCCTCACAAATTCCCCATTACACCCCTCACTTTAGAAAAATTAAACTCAACGATGCTTTTCCACTTCATCCACTCGCTTCCCATCCACTTGGAAACTATCTGTAGTGTTGGTGGGGGAATTTTTGTTGGGGACGCTAGTGTGGCGTGTGGACGTCTATGTGGCACATTTCCATCTTGATAGGATTCCCGCCTTAAGAATCTGTAGAGGTGTTACACTTCTCCATTGGCGACAAAGAGTAACGCCCCTACACCCTTGACTGACCTCAAACGACTCTTTTGGGATTCTATTCATCCTAAAACATTCATTCACTTTGATCTTCTAGACATTGCTTGAAATCTACTTGTTGCTACACACCTCATTTTCATAACATTCTCCATTATCAAATCTCCAAGGCGTTACTCTTCCAAATTTCACTCATGTTATTGTGGAAATGGTGGCACTTACAGTCTTGTGAGCTTGCATCTCCCTTCATGTGCTTGAGGGCACCTTGTTTGGGAGGTGATATCCATTTCTTTTAGCATTGTCATTTGATTTCGTAGTATAGTGTCGTTACCATTTCTTGGTATTTCTTCCATTGCTTTCTTTATCATTTTCTATATCATGGCTATTTTGGCTATCCGTGGAGGTGGGAACACATAAATGGGGGTTTGATTGTGGCCATCCCCAAAACAAATCCAACATTTTTCACCATTCTACTGTGTCTAGGTAATCGCTTTCGTGTGGAGCTTGTGGGAGGATGGATTGCTCGTGAGTTGTATTTCTACCACCTTTTTCTCATGATCTTTCATTTCCTAAGTTAAAGTATTCTTCTTGTTACTTTCAGTAGTTTAGCTTTCCTACTTTTCATCATTACCATTTTTATCAGGTATTTAGTTAGTTCCTTGCTAGTCTTAGTCGTCTTATGTGCTTTTTGCCCGTATGGATGCCAATGCCCAACTGGGATGCTAGGGTGTTGTACTATCATTCATCTTTCGTGTCGGAGTTCTCTTGTAGAGATTTGCCTAGGTCATAGTTTTGGCTTGGTAATTTGATCACCTAATCCCTTAGACCTTTTGGGTTGACAAAAGGACATCGAAAAGTTAATTTCACTTCCTTCTCGCCCTCCTAAAACATCAAACTTACCTTGAACAATCCTTAGTGTGAGGTAGATTAGGGCATCTGATCATTCTAGACCCTCTTGTGACCTGGGGTCCTGAGTGGTCAGTCCCCCTCCTCTACAGGTAGTCTATCATAGGATGCCCTATGATCAAAATATAAAAAACAACACTCAACTGAATAGTTTTTTCTAGTTGTTCTCCTGCCATTATCTTTCTAAATTGAGCTTTAATTGAACCTCCAATTCAATAAGCTTCACCTTTATTTGCATATGCTCATCATATTCTAAGGCATGCCTAATATGAATACATTCTTCCTTTGATTTCCATCTTACTACTGATTTTTCCTTTCTGGGTGAAATCACAATACTGTGTCTCACTTTTGGGATGAGCTAATTTTTTCCCGAAATCAATATTTTTAGAAAAACTAATGATTTAAGTCTTGAGAGGCTCTATCTAAAGGTTTTTAATTAAATATGGATAGATAATACCCACTTAGATCAAACCCCCTTGGATAGAACCCCTTTTTTATTAAATCATACCCACAATGGAGTCTCCTTCGCACCTATCAAAATGCTAGCAAAAACCCTCTTTTTCTTTACCTTTTAAGGGATTAAATAACATCATTTAAAAAATGTATCTTTCAAGATTGTAGCCCTCAAAACAAGATTTACAACAAGTATAGGTTTGATATATTTTCATTTTATCATGTATTTAATTTTTTATTTTTACTAAACATAGGTTTTTCTCTGAACATCAAGCTCTTTGTTGTGCAGAGGTGGAAAAATAGTAAACCATTGTTAAAAAAATTGAAAAAATTCCCATTCCCTAAGTATTGATGTCCTTGTTTCACCCAAAAAAGAAAAAATGGATTTTGATATATACAAAAAAAAAATAGGTTGTACGACACACACGAATGTCCAAATTATAGTTACAATGACTTCAAAAATTATTTTTAAAAAAAATAGGCATAAAAAAATTATGGAAAAATATCCTTTCCCTAGATATTGATGTTGAGAATCTATATTTCAAAAAATAGAATTTAATCCTTTATACAAAAAAAGTTATGTTGTACAACACAAACATTACTTTATGAAAATGTTGATTTTTGTCTAAAACCAATTATTAAAGGAGATGTTAAAAGGTTCATGATTTATTTCAAACATTTAAAAAATATATATATTTAGAATCTACACACAAATTTCCACAAATCACTAGTTAACATCATCTTCAAATTCTTAATTTTTTAGCTACTATAGGTCTTAGAAGATGAAGATTCAGTTAAAAATATTGATGTAAATGTCCATCTTGGGAAAAAAGTGAGACACAGTATTGTGATTTGATTTTTTTTTTCATAAACTTTATCTATATGATTTTCTATAATGTCAAGTTTTAGCTACAACTTATTGTCGCTTTTATTTTCCAACTAAAAATCTTACACATACATTCTATTGGAGGTTCACCTTTGATTGCATTTTTTATTCTTCAATGAATAGGTACGTTGACACCCAATCAATCTAAAAATTCCTTGTCATATCCCACTCGTGCCCCATTTTTTATTTGGATGTTTTCCCCTTCCTTACAACAACATTGTCTACAATGTGGACATTGTCGTCCAGGTCAATTTACTCATTCTGGCTACCCTAGGTATCCCTTGGAACATATTCTATGGTATTGTCATCTTGATCTAATTAACTCATTCCAATCTCTTTCTCTAAGGTATTTCCTTCTTCATTTACATTTGGTGCAAGTGTTGATGATATAGTTCCATCTTGATTTGATTGTGTTAGTTTTACATGATCAGATAAATTAAGCAGAAAGTAATCATAAAATGCAACACATGAGACAATGAACACAACTAGATACCCTGGGAAAACCCTCCAGCCTGAGGGAGAAAAACCCAACAAATATATCTCTTATATATTCTTTAATAAGAGCAGAATTCTTCTTACAGCTTCAGGCATAACACAATGTCGAATTTGATACAATAGATAATTGCACCTCACTTTGATGCAAAGATACAATGAATATGTTTCTCCTTGAAATCGGTCTGCTGCAACAAAATGATGCACTACTACTGCAAGATGATGATCTGCTGCAATTGTAAGATCTGCTGCTACAAAATAAAGATTCGTTGCTGCTACTGAAGATGATTCACTGCTCAAGTATGAACTTCTTCTAAGAATGTGAATTATGATGAATGAAATTGATTGTCCACATGAACAACTTCGACCTTGCATATATAAAAAATGAGCTCACATCTCAAACAGGTCAGCCACTTGAGAAATACAAATAATTACAATAAATGCCAAGGAGGTCGGCCCAATGCAAGAGGTAAAATAAGATCATAAGAATATAAGGAGGGTCATACCTCAAGAATTAAATCATGCACATATAAATTAAATAGCTGAAAGGCTATCATTTAATTTAGTCTTCTCGAAGTGTGAGCTGGGAGAAGCAACCCGATGCTGCTAATAATATCAACACTCCCTCTCAGCTAGGGATGATACTTCCATCTCCACAAAAGAAACATATCACCTCATCCTGATAAAGGAGCTTATCACCTCATTGTGAAAGCAAATAAGATATTACCTCATCATGATATCGGATATCACCTCATCATGATATCAACCATCATGGCTACCTCCACAGATGGTATGTACAAGTGCTCATCACTTAATGTGATGTTGTCACCTCATCGTGACTTTCACCATGGCTCTCCCAAAGGGTGAAACACAAGTACAAAAAAAATCATCACAAACTCCCTCACGTGATGTTGTCATGGAGTCTCACACATGACATCCACCATGGCTCTCCCAGAGGGTGGAACAAGGGATTTCACCTCAAAATTCTCCTAAGAGAGGAATGCATTAACAAGGGATTTCAACTTGAGCTTCTCCTAAGAGAAGAACTCATTACCAAGGGATTTCACCTCGAACTTCTCTCAAAGAAGAACTCATTAAAAGAAGGAACACTGATACTAAGACTCCCTCTCATCTAGGGCTTCATTCTCCACCATATCAAGCTTGTCTCGAAGGTACAGAAACATTATCCTGAAGAGATTCTTGATGAGAATGACTGCCATCTGCTCATCAGTCTTGATATACCTCAATTGAATAGCTTTCCTCAATACCATATCTCTGATATATTGGTATGCTTAGTTTTGTCATGAAACACTTGGAAAGAAATAAAGCTTCTTAAAGATTTGATTAACACAATGGATGAAAGTTGGCTTCAATGATTTTCCAACCAATCCTGCATGGAGCTTTCGAAGCCACATTGCTTCTCGAACTGCCACACAAGCTGTAATGTACTCGACTTCTACTGTACTCAGTGCCATAGAAGACTGCTTCCTACTATACTAGGATATCATTGCAGACCTGAACTGAAACAACATCCAGAGCAACACAACCATCTTCTTTAGGTTCAGTAGGCTCCCTCTAAATCTTCAAGCACTTGCATCAACCTCTTGTTCTCAACGAGCCATAGAACTCCCTCTGAAGGTTAATTCTTCCTCTTAGAAGAGATGTCTTCAGTCATTCACTCAGTCTCATGGCTGCAAGTAGTGTCTCCATTTTATTTTCTATTGAAAGCAATCTCTTGGTCCATCCTAATGCACATTAAGAAGAGATTACTAATAGTTCATATAACTCAGCTATTTCGAAGAGAAATACCACTGCTAGAAGCATACATGATTTACTCTCTCAATGTTAATGCATGAATTAATAACTATATCTCAATTCATGAACATTGTTCAACCATGCAATACTTATCTTAATGAAGTCAGAATCTTGTACACAGAAACTGAGGGATCGATATCAATGATCACAATATCTGCTCTCTCCGCCCTTTATAGTGGTGTTGATCACTGCTACTCTCAATGCAAACTCTTGACTTCAATTGCAACTGATCGCACAACATTGGAGTTGAAATCTTCACGAGACTGAAACATTGTGAAGGATCATCATCTAATCTGCATAAAATCGATGGACAAATAACACAACATAAGATTCAATTATCTTATCTTATCCCAATGATCTTTACTAACATACACAATTCAAATAAATGAAGTCAGACCTGCACAGCTCAGTAGACTGAATTTTTTACCCTAGATTTTGAAAGTATACTTATCTCATTCTTGATGGTGTACTAAAAAATTGAGGCTGAGTCTCATCCTTGCCACCTCTTGAGATTTCACACCCATCATAGGAGCCACAATCTGAAGTTTGTAGTGACCCATGGAATATCACCGCATCAATTTAAATGATAAGACTCTGAACACCAGTGCATAAAATAAATCGAGATTGAAAATGAATGAGAGGTTGACACCAAAATTTCTCCTCTAATGCAATAGGAGCTTTGAATTCTCGACGACCTATATAGTCCCATTCAATTCAAAAAACTAAGTCTGAACCCATAAAAATGAGAGGAGAGAGAGATGTAATATTCAAACTGCCAGAGATTCTTCCAATCAAATTCCTCACAAAGTCAGGATTGCACAGGTGTGAAGGTACGAAGAGAAATGAAGACTCAAATAACACCAAGCTGATAGCCTAGTATATGAGATCTCTCAACAATGACCTTTAGCGCACATACAACGTCTTCATTTCAAAGATTTGATGGAGATCCTGATGTGCAATGAACCCATAGACATTCCACGAATGCTACAATCATGACAAGAGAGGATGCGACTACAGGGAGAGTCGATTGACATGCTTCACAAAATTCGTCTTCACTAGATAGATCTGATGCAAGAAAAACTGATTTTGAGAGTCTACACTACAAACTCTTATGATTTATATGCCTCTTTTTGCATTTGTTCCAGAACCCGAACTTGATGAGAATGCCCATAACAGAGCATCGATGGAAACAGTTTACACAAAAATAAATAAAAATTCAAGCCTCTCAACACCATCGGTAGGTTGATCTTGAGGAGGAGGTAACTCTCAATGTTGAGGTTTGACATCTTTATCAAGCAAATCAATATGACCACAGCTTATCAGATTGAAAGAATGACTCCATTGTCAGAAGGAAGACGTGATTTCCCTCTTAGGCCCTCAGATGCACCAGAATGAAGTATCACAACCTCTGAAGGTGACAGTGCTTGATTTCCAGATTGATGACTTCCTTCTCAAGTCTAACCTTGGCTATTCGTCATTTAAGATGACTATAGATTCACTGCCATTCTTTCATAAATCTGATTGGATCCTCAACCCGCTCTGATACCATGTTAGTTTTATATGATCAAATAAATTAAGCAGAAAGGAATCATAAAATGCAACACATGAGATAATGAACACAGCCAGATACCCTGGGAAAACCCTCCAGCCTGAGGGAGAAAAACCTAACAAATATATCTCTTATATATTCTTTAATAAGAGCATAATTCTGCTTACAAATTCAGGCATAACACAATGTTGAATTTGATACAATAGATAATTGCACCTCACTTTGATGCAAAGGTACAAAGAATATGTTTCTCCTTGAAATTGGATTGATGCAACAGAATGATGTGCTGCTGCTATAGGATGATGATCTGCTACAACTATAAGATCTGCTGCTACAAAATAAAGATTCGCTGCTACTGCTGAAGATGATTCACTGCTCAAGTATGAAATTCTTCTAAGAATGCAAATTGTGATGAATGAACTTGATTGTCCAAATGAACAAGTTCGACCTTTCATATATACAAAATGAGGTGACATCTCAAACAGGTTAGCCATTTGAGAAATACAAATAATGACAATAAATGCCAAGGAGGTTGGCCCGATGCAAGAGGTAAAATAAGATCATAAGAATATAAGGAGGGTCGACCCTCAAGAATTAAATCATGCACATATAAATTAAATATCTAAAAGGCTATCATTTAATTTCGTCTTCTCGAAGTGTGAGCTGGGAGAAGCAGCCTAATGCTGCTAATAACATCAACAAACTGGACTAGAAACATTGCCAAAGTACGACATTATGGTAACTCTACATTTTATGCATTTTGATGGCCTCCCTTCACCACCTTGAGGACTCTTACTCTTATTCCTGCTTGACATCTCTCATGAAATAAAATTTGCAAAAAAAATGTCTCCTTGTATAAGAAGGAATTATAAAATATATATCCCTGGGTCCTATATGTATCCCATTCCCCAGTCCTATTCAATATCATCTTTAAGATTGAAGTAAAAATGACAAAGAGATAAATAATATTATAACAATATGAAGAAATGATCACTTACATTTAGGATTTCACTAACGTAACAATACCTATAGTTGTAAGTTTGTAACTGGCCTATGATCCGAATTGAGATCTCACAAGTACAAAATTAAAAAAATTGTATAAAAATAAATCAAAATTTTAATTGTATTTATATGAATCCATATTTGGAAAATTTCATGAGATTTTTAAATTTAGAGACTTCCATCTTACTTCCTAGATATTCCTATCCAGAATTGGAATTCATCTTGCACACATTTGTGGTGTTGTTTCTTCCTAGGGGAGAAACATCATCCAATGATCATGGATAATCTTCAACATCTAGTGTTGAGAATCTACCAACACTACAAGAATTATTTTGAGGGGAGGCTACATTGTTTCTCTTCTCTTATCTATTTTTGGAGCAAAATTTTCCTTACATGTAGTTCATCACTTCCCATTTCTTTTTTTTTGGGGGGTCACATGATCTTCTATCTTTTCTCTCCTATGGGGGGGTGGAACCTTTCTTTTACTTATGCGATAGAAGTAGTCCTTGGGGGGTCATCATGAGTCCTTCTTCTATCTTCACTTGTATATTTTATTTCATTATACCATTTATCTTTTGGAGAGGGGTTTTTATTTCCCACTGTATTTTTCTGCTTTACTCCACTTTATGAGAAATTTATACATGAGTACTTAATATGTCCTAGTATTAAGGACTCATCATCTTGCATAAATTACTCCTTAAGTTGAACTTAAGGTGGGTGTTAGTGCAAATAGTGTCATTATCCACCTAGTTAGCTAATCACCTTTCTAAGATTGACCTATTCACACCTAGCTTAAGTTTACTTAGGATTTTTCATACTTATGGCTCATTTCATATGGTTGAGACATGTGGCCTCATCACTTGAGACACATATTGACTCTTTCTCACACACTTGTAAAGTAGGCTCACAAGTGTCCCATCTTTGAAGGGGTAGTTAGTCATTGTCTCCTACCTTCTCATGCCAGATTTCACCTTGCCTATATATGCAAGGTTCCTCATTGTATTTAAATACTCTTTATTTTATATTAATAGAAATATTATTGTTCTCATATTTTGTTCACTTGTTGAAGGTTGTTTCATGTTATTTACTAAAACTTAACATATAAACACAAATCAAATTTTCACCTACATCCCCAACCTACTAGTTGGGATCTTGTTGCGTGAAAAAAATCACTCATATTGTCTTTAAGACCAATAGCTAGTGTGGTGAAGACTCTCATAGTGGCACTACTACTCAAATCTTCCACCATAGTCTAGCTCCATGTGCTACCTATTATTATGGATGGTTTTTCCACTCGAGACTAAACTTTGGGTCTCTCCTCCTCAACTCCTACTCCTTTGGGCTTCCATCTTCATCAATCCCCTCATATCTAGATGTTTGTGACCCGATATCCCCTCCATGGGAATCCTCTAGAGGAATTGAGGTGTGACCTACTATTTTCCACCATCTAAAAAAACTAGGTCACTTTGACATCATCTATGTCAAGAGCTAGCATTACATTCTCCCCCTCACTATCTTGGTTGCTGAAAATGACATATATGATCTAGTGGGATGGAATTTTTTATTTTTTATTTGTGTACTTTACTATATCTTATTAGTTAATCTAATTGTAGATGAGGGGATTTTCTATTCTTAAGGCGATAAGGTCTCAAAGAGAAAATAACCCTCAACTACCTCAAAAGACCCAGCTCAACTATAAATATAAAATGATGAAGAGTATTTTTTTATGTTTTACACAAAATTAAAAGGCGAGAGTTCCAAACACCAAAAGAGAAGGTCATAGAGGTCTTCTGGGAAAAATAATGAGCTCTCATCCAAGGACAAAAGTGTGGCATTTGGAAATCCTTGTGGTGCGTTAGCATGTTGTATAGATCAAAAACTGGGAATGTCTTAGAAAAAATAAAGTGGTTGCTATTAGTTTCTATAATTGGAAACTCTTAAAATGCTGGAAAATGATAGAGAATAATAGAAATTGAAGTAACTTAAACTAAATTAAAGACAATTGATTAAGTAAGAGGAAGGAAGAAAATACTCACAAAGAACAAGGAAATGAAGCCTCCAACAAAGAAGTATCTTCGATACTTGCGCACATAAGACCAAGGAAAAATATTGGGGCTATTTAGGGATTTGCTTTAGTCAAATCCCCGCTTTGGTGTGTCCACCTCCATGGAAAACTAGATAGGATAAAGAGAAATAAAATATACATGATAGAAGAATAAATAAATATATTACAACAACATGCTAAATAGATTAAAATACAAGGTAATAAAAAAATCGTAGTTAACCTCCTCCAGAAAAATGAGAATGCTGAAAGGGAGAGGCTACAATCTCCAAGCTTGAGAGAAAAATGTTGCTAATACCAAAGATTCATTGCAGTAGGTTGTGAGAGCAAGAAAATGCAATGGAGATAGCAGAATGTTGGAAAAGAATATGTTGTGATGAATAAAGAACAAGAGAGAATGAAAATATTGTGTTCCTTCTTATGTGTCAAGAGAGAGTATCCAAAATGAAGTGTTTTAGGGACTTTTATGCATGTAAGAGTTGTCCCAACATGCCTACGAGCTAGCAAAGACATTGCATTCACTGATAGGAAGGAAACATAATGTTCAAATGCTACTACAATTAGGAATCTATTCAAGATTATCGCACAACATGTAAACTTCTACACGACACGCCTTTGTCTGAGACATAAATCCGCCTTAACGACAAAAAATGAACATGTTAAGAAATTAAGGATTAAATTAAAGTTGGGTAAAATAAACATTGTATTATTATCTTTAATTTATCTAAAGGGGAGGCTCATGGGATGTGAAACTACATATGATGCAATTTATGATATTACATTTTCCCCCACTTTAGCAAGCATATGCATTCTAGTAGATGTGAGCTAAAGCAGAGAGAGAAAGAGGTTGAAGAGAATATACCTAGGATAATAAGGATGTAGGTCTTTGATCCTATACATGAAATTTTAAAACTAAGCTAGAACATGAAGAGGACATGAGTCTTCTATCCTATAAAGTTGATTGTGAAATCACCACAAACATGTTAGTTGTAGACAAACATGTTAGGCAAAAAAGTGAAAAATAGATGTGATAAATCTAATTAGATATAAAGACAAAAATGATAAGTATGGCTAGCAAGTTATGTTATTCTAAAGGCCATATTCCAAGTTGATAGGAATGTTACTATTGCAAACTACATCACAAGACAATAACAGAAAAGACAAGTCTAGTCAGATGGGTAGCGGAGTTGGCTTGGGCCGTGGGTTTGTTCCCCATAGGTTCTAGGTTCAACTCCGAGGCCTAGGCTTACCCAATGCATGCAGTTTTTGGGCGATTGCATGCATTCCAAGAGGATTAGTCTCACCTCAACTCACGCCTCCTAGACCCAAAATTGGAAAAAATTAAGCCCAAGGCAAGGCTAGTTGGGCTATTGGGTTGGGTCACGGGGATACCTTTGGCGCAAAAAAAAAAATTCTAGTTAGGTTGCCCCCAAGCTAGATGATGAGATGATAAGACATCAAGATTTTTAAGACATATTATGACATATTTCTAAAATGTAAGAATAGCCTGATATGATAGCCCCCCCTTACAATGATATATGTTACACAGAGGAGCACAAGTCATTTTAAGGAGAAGAAAGATAGAGAGAGATGTTGTTTCATGACATACATAACGAGATGTATCCATGGAATATTATCATGTGAGGGATAACACATTGAAACCAAAACATGAAGAAAAGTAGAGATAAAGATATTTAAAGCACAAGGCGATCCAAGTATTTTGGGTCATAACTGATCATAAATGTATATATAGTGTAAAGTATATAAACTTTCATCACCTCCCAAATAGATTGGAACAAGAAGGAGACAACATGAAGACAAATAAAAACATGGGTTAAAATGGAAGAGGCCTAAGTACCCCAATGCTTTGCATCATCCCTAACATGAAAATAAAATCAATTTATGAAAAATAAAATAATGATGAAATATATAAAGGAAGTTATGACATATTTCCTCTCCTATTTCCAAGTACCTACAAGGGTCTAGGGAGCAAAAACATAAAAAAACAAGTACGGGGGAACACAAACAAATGTGTAAATCTAATATAAAGATAATAAGATGTACTACTCTATTAAAGAACCTCTAAAAAATCATCCTTCTCCCAATATAGATCATTTTAAGGGGAGGGAGGATGATCTCGTAGAGGGAGGAAAGTGAAAAAAGTGTCAGGTGAATCTCCTGTAATAAGAGCCAAAGAGAAGGCCACCTAAACATCCTTATCTAGGATCTCTTGTGAGGTTAACATCATCAATCTAACAAAGACAAATTTATAATATCCTCCAATGATTCCCACATACACTTCTTTGTAGTGGAGTGCAGTGCTTAAATAAATGGAGACTGAGAAACCAGGGAGTCATTTTTGACCTCCAAAAGAGGGATAGTGACTAACTTTGGGGAAGAAGGAGACTCCTCTGCTACAAGAATGGAACAAACCAAACTAGAATGAGAGGAATAATATGAAGAATACCTTTTATGATTGTCCTTTAGAATGAGATCATGCTCTAATTTATGCTTAAGAGGAGGGCATGGAACCCTCACATCAGAAGTAGAAGAAAGGGAAGAAGCACAAGGAGCCACAATAGATATGAACTTGGTGTGAAGCATATCCATGAGCTCATAAAAAGGAGGAAGATTAGGTAAAGAAGTGATCAAAGGAGGCTCCAAAGAGGGAGTGATGAATATTTTCACCCACTTAAGGGTAAGGTTCATCAAGATCCATCGAGGATGCTGGAAGAAAAATTGAAGCAATAGAAATAGAAATCTAGGAATGAAAATAGAACCAATAGAATTAGAGATAGAAGAATAATTAGAGATAGAAGGATCACCCTTGGTCTTCTATGAGGTATCATGCTCCTAGGCCAATGCTTGTTGATGATTTTTATGCTCATGCACAAGTTGGTTCTAATGGTTATGAATATTGAGAATAGAATCCTAAGAAGACTTCAGGGTCTCTTTCTCTATCGGAGGAGTAATATTCACAACTGTTATTGGTGGAAGAGTAGTCTCCTTAGGGGGAATGAGGTACCACAAAAATAGATTTTTGATTCTTGATCACGAGATCCTTTCCTTTCTCCTCTTTGGAAGTAGGTGGAGGAGTGGGAAGAGGCCTCGAGGATTGAGATGCAAGAGAAACAGGAGAAGAACTAACTCTAGTTGCATGATTCCCCTTACCATAAAAGGTAGGGCAAGGGATCATAGGAAAAATTGGGAGTTGGAAAACTTGAGGCTTAGATTTCACCAATACGAGTACCTTTCCTTTTCCTATGCTAGGCACAATGGAAGGAACATAGGACACCACTAGAAGTTGTGAAACCTCAACAGAAGAAGGTTTATTCATGGGAGTGTGCTTGCCTATAGCCCTCGAGAAGGAAGGCACAAAAGAAAAATCACGTCGCTATGCACACATAGATGCCTTCATAAAAATACCACGAGATGGAGGAAAGACAATATTAGGGGCCAAAACTCCAATCTTGTACTTAAAATAATCCTTTTAGAATAAATCTCCATGAGGTGGTAAAGGTCTAACCAGAGTAGGCCAAAAATTATCTAACGAAAATCCCCCACATGACTTATGTGGTTTGTACCCAATGTCATGAATAGTGTGCATTGGGCCATCGTGAGGTAACTTCAAACACTTGTGGACTAATGACTTGGTATGTCCTCTCTATTTATTTATATATATCTCCCCCTCTCATTTCTCTCCATCTCTATCTATTTGTTTCCCTTTCTTTGCCCCCTCTAACTTTCCCTAGTTATATATCTCTAGATATCTCTCCCTCTCTATATATTTATCTCTCTCTCTCTACCTATTTCTCTCCCTTTCTCAATCCCCCTCTATCTTTCCCTAGCTTTATATATCTCTAGGTATCTCGCCCTCTTTCTATCCATATCTCTCCCTCTCTTTATACCTATCTATCTCTCCCTCTATCTATTATCCCTTCTTCTTATTCTTCTTCTCTCTCCCTACCTATGGACCTATCCCTTCCCTTACTCTCCCTCTCTACCTATCTTTGTCTCTTCCTTTCTCTTCCCCTCTATCTTTCTCAAGTTATATTTATATCTAGATATCTCTCCCTATCTCCTTATTTCTCCCTCTTTATACATCTCTCTACTTCTCTTTTCTCTATCTATTTCTCTCACTCCATCCCTCTACCTCTTTATTAAGTTATCTCTATATCTCTCTCTCATTTGTATGCATCTACACTTTGTATTCATCCATCCCTATCTCTATCTCTCTATCTCTCTCTCACTCTCTATACATCTCTTTATTACTTATCTCTATCACCTCCTTTCTCTCTCTCTCTCTTACCCTCTCTATCTCCATATCTATATTATTATCTCTACCTCTCTCTCTCTCTCTCTCTCTCTTATTCATAGATCTCCTATAATATATATATATATATCTATTTATCTCTCTCTATCCCTTTCTATCCATATATTTCTCTACCTCTATCTCTCTTTCTCTTTATCTCTCTCCATACCCTTATCTCTATCTCTCCCTCTCTCCCCCTCCTTCTTCCTCTATATATATCGATCTATTTTTCCCTCTCCACTCTTCTTTCTTGCTCTCTCCCAATATACATATCTATGTCCCTTTCTATACCTCTATCTCTAGATATTTCTCCCGCCCTCTCTCTCTTTATATATTTTATAGAGCTATATCACTATCTCACCATATAGATATCTCTTTATCTCCCACTCTCCATTTTCCTCTATATCTCTCCATTTAATCCTCTCTATATGTCCCTCTCTATCTCCTTTTCTCTATTCCCACCTTTATTCCTCTCTATATTTATCTCTCTATCTCTATATTTTTTTATCTCCCTCTCCCTCTATCTTCATCCCTATCTCTATCTTCCTCTCCCCCTTTATATCTCTAGATATGTCTCCCTCTTTCTATCCATCCCTCTCATCCCCCTCTCTCTATCCATATTTCTCTTCTTAGAACTTTATATCTATATCTTTATTTTCCTCTCTCTTTCTTATTTCTCCCCATATTTCTTCTTCTATATGTCGAGCTCTTTATCTCTATCTATTTATCTATATATCTCTCCTTATCGCTATCTTTATTTTTTTATCCATCCATCTCTCCCTCTCCCTCTCCCTCTCCCTATCCCTATCCTTCTATATCTCTCTCCCTATTCATAATAGAGCCTAATTATCTTCTCGATTAAGAATTTTTTGTTTCAATTATAATTGGATCTTAGTTCTTGATGGGGGCATGGGGGGCTTTCCCCTCCCACTTTTTTCACTAGGGAAGAGAAATGGAGAGAGAGGAGAGAGGATACGTAAATAGATATAGAAAGAGGGAGTCGTAGGGAGAAAGAGAGAGAGAGGGAGAGATAGGGATAGAAATAGGGAGAGATATCTAGAGGTAGATATAACTTAGGAAAGATAGAGGGAAAGATAAATGGAGAGAAATAGGTAGATAGAGGGAGAGGGAGAGGGGGATATATATATATATATATATAGAGAGAGAGAGAGAGAGAGAGAGATAGAGAGACATAGATAAATGGAGAGATAAGGATATATAAATAAATAAAGGGAGAGATATAAGGGTAGAGAGATATGGAGAGATAAGGATATAGATATAAAGAGAGGGAGATACATAAGGAAAAATATGGAGAGATAGAGATAGGGGGAGAGAAAGAGAGGAAATATGGATATAGATATAATGATCTAGGAGGAGGGAGAGGGAGAGGTATCTAAATATAGATATGAAGAGTGGAAGATAGAGGTAGAGATGAAGATAGAGGTAGAGGGAGATAAATATATAGAGAGATAAAGGGAGATAGAGGGAGAAATAAGATGGAGAGAGGTAGAGAGATAGTGTTGGAAATGGAGCTTGATTATCTTTCTAATTTAGAGCTTTTTGTTTTACTATGTTTGGATGTTATTTATTGATGGGTGGTGTGAGAGGGCTTTCCCCTCCCACTTTTTGGTATCTTTCATAAGAATAGGTCCTCCTATTTCTAAGGAGAGGCTTGATGATGCTTTTGAATAGTTACAACTACCCTTAGACAATTGTAAGATGATAGGAGTCTACTGATTACTAAAATTTGACTAAGTATAAGAAATTATAAGATCCTCCAAAACCTAGAATATGCATTATAACTCCTAGAGAATCAAAAACATTCTCAAACATCCTGAAACTTTATGTCATGTATATAGTTTGAGGAAGAGGGAGATGTGATCTATATAAGGAGGTAGAGAGAGATGTCAAGATAGAGAGGTATTTTTACTTATTGAAAATATGAGCATCTTATAACATGAGCACATTATAACACACTTGCATTATTATTTTCGTTGTGTATTTCCAACATCTAGGGTTGAATTTTCCTTATGAAACCAATCCAAAGGGTTGGGCTTGCATGTCAATGCCCACAATAATTATTTGCATACATTATAAAAACATGACACAATCTTGAGCATGCTCTCCATCAAGTTTGCACATCTTTCAATATTAAGTTTTAAAAAAACAGTAATGTTGAGCTCTCTCTCAAATTTTTAACCATGCAATTTTTTCTACGTTTTAAGTGTGTTAAGGTTTTGATCTTTAAATTCTTTTTCTAGTATTTCTACTTTTTATTAAAAACATATGTATGGTATTTTTGTTTCAATTTTCACTCATTCATCAGAATTTAAAACAAATTACTTTTTTTCAAACTAGAATTTATTCTTTACATGTTAAAAAGAGATTTTCAATTAATTTTCAAAAAAATTAGGGGATGAATGCTCTTTTTTTTTTTTAGGATATGTCCATTTTTAAAATTAGTAAAAATTGAGGAGATTGAAGATGACACAAGTGGAGCACGCATGTGGCGAGTTATAGGAGAGGTTAAAGGAAGAGGAAGATTGTAATAAAATCAAAGGTAAGAACCCCTACAGCAAAATCATGTGCTGGTAAGGTAGGGTAGGGTAAATGGTTGTGTTAGAAGATTATTTCCTTCAGTTTGTAATATTGAAATGTTAGTGTGTATTTAGATTTGCAATAAATGTTTTATCAAACTTATTTTCTAACATACAATTCTTATATCTAAAGGGGATTCCTCTATATATTTTTTACCGTTAGAAAGGAATATTCAATTAAGGTAAAATTTGATTCGATAATATTTTTAATTAATTAATTTTATTTGATGTAAATATAAGTTTATGTATATATTATTAAAAAAAATGATTAATACTTTAAAATATATACATTTAAAGAAAAATATAATATAAAAAAAACATTTTTTTTATCTAAAAATGCTTATTTAAAAAAAATTAAAAATTGTGAAAAAATAATTAATAGTTGATATTAAAATATTTTATCTATACATTATATTATTTAGATTAGAGTTATATTGTTTTTTCAGAGTCTTTATTTAATATATACATCGACATATAAATTTTAATTTTTAATCAAAAATATTTTATTTTGTCTAATATTATTTATTTGTTAATTTTTACATTATAATTTAGTTGGTGATAAAATACTGAAAAATGAAGTTGCATGTGACTCAAATTATACACATAAACATATAAATTTTAATTTTTAATCAATTTTTTTTAATTTTGTATAATATTATTTATTTGTTGTAAGAGCCTTTGCCCACCGGATTTGTGTCACGCTTACAAAAATTGCACCGGAATCACTGCACGCTGATAGAAATTGCATCAGAATCACTGAAATTGGTCGCTAAAAAATACCTGGACAATACCCGCCCATTCCTAAGTCCATAACTGCACTTCACATGCTTTATTTTGTCTTTAACAACACCATTCGATATCCATGCAATAAAACTGCACTGCACTTCCATGCTTTATCTTTATTTTTAAAGACACCATTCAATATCCATGCAAAAAAAATTGCACTTAACAACACTGCCTCACCGCCATTGTGCTTTTTAAAAGCTCTTGTAGCTCTCTTTACTGTGAATGAATTTAAGCAGCATCACAGCTTACTGTGAATGGATTGAAGCAGCAACCGAAAGAAATAGGTGTTAATTTTTGGGTTTGGTTTTCTCGGTAAGCAATGTCTGACGTTTTCTCTCTTACACTAGATTTTGGATATTTTACGCTTGTTCTTTTTGTTGATCTTTATGTGCCCACTAACTTTCATCGAGTTATTTCCCTTTGTTGTTACCTGCAGGAAAACTATTGCAGTTGGGCACTCCGTTATCCACCTATTCTGCATTATTCTTGTTTTCCCTTAGCAAACAAATCAGGGACGTTTAAAAGACAGTAGTAGGCATTAACAAAGAAGGAGAGCACATTAGGGTTGTCTGCTTGAGAGAGGAATGATTTTTCCTTAATTTGTGATTGATGGTATGCCTCTTTAGTCTTTTTTTATTTTACCACATTTTGAATCACTCTATATTGATGCCAAAACCCTATTTGATGCTTGCACCCCTTTGCAATGGGTTTATATAGCGCCATACCTTTCCTATTTCAACCTGGAATATTTTCATGGCTATGTTTCTAGCAAGGGTCTTGGCAATGTTAAATTTAAGTTTTCCTGTATTCGTGACCATTAAGCAATATGCTCCCCTATGAATAGATTTCTCAGAGTGTGGATTGAATGGCCTTTTAAATTTTCAATTCTTTATTAGTTTGTTTTCAAATATTTTTTTCTTGGAGCTTCATCACAGTTGAGATAGGATTGTTTTATTTTTAATTATTTTTTGATATTAAATAAATTTGTAATAATACTTTATTTCTAATCTTTTAATTTATTTTCTTAAATGCTCTGCATTTTGATAAGAAATTTACCTTATGTCAATTTGGAGCCTTGGCACACACGATATGAATTGTTGCCACAACTGAGATAGATGCTATTTATGTATTTTTGAATATTTAGTTCTTTTTCAAGTAGTGCTTCTACTTCTCTGCATTCTCAACAAAAGCTTACCCTATGAATAGATTTCTGAGAGTGTGGATTGAATGGTCTTTTAGATTTTCAATTCTTTATTGGTTTGTTTTAGAATAATTTTTTCTTGGAGCTTCATCACAGTTGAGATAGGATTGTTTTATTTTTAATTATTTTTTGATATTAAATAAACTTGTAATAATACTTTATTTCTAATCTTTTAATTTCTTTTCTTAAATGCTCCACATTTTGATAAGAAATTTACCATTCTGTCAGTTTGGAGCCTTGACACACACGATATGAATTGTTGCCACAACTGAGATAGATGCTATTTAGTTATTTTTCAAGTAGTGCTTCTACTTCTCTGCATTCTCAATAGAAGCTTACCTTAGAATAGGACATGGATTCCAAACATACAGGGATTAGAGAAGGTGGTTTGGGTTCAAATGGAGCAGCTTCCACCCAATTCATGGTAGTGGGGGACTGGAATTGCAATTAAAGCCTGTGAAAGATCCCATAAATCTAAAAATGTAGCATTTTCCTTTAAGAACCATGCTCTAGATTCCATGTATGCCATTGAGAAAGAGACCTTGGTGGGGGTTTCTATGCATAGACGAGCTATTTAACTTTTTGGCTGTGAGTGTGGTCTAAGGACAGTCCTTTGTGCATGGTAATGCATGCATTTATAACAAATGAGTAAATAGCATCTCTTCAATTTTGTTGCCATACTTTAATTAAGTTCATAGGAGGAGGTCATATGATGACCATTTTGCATATTTTTTGAGGTTTAGGGAGTGTATTAAACACAAAAGTATCACCTCATGAGATGTCAACAGTACAACTACACAGATCTATCAGCTGCAAGATAATTTCTGCTATCAGTGTGAAATTTTAGTGCTTGTGCAAGTTATCATAGTAACAAAATTAGCGTTGAGATGTTCATCATTGAAAGCCATTTATTTCATGTTTGTAATTTATCAACAAAGTCCCTTTCTAAGTGTGGATTGAACGGTTTTATAGATTTTTAATTCTTTATTGATTTGCTTTCCAATAGTTTTTTCTTGGACCTCCATCATGGTTGAGATATCGTTGTTCCATTTTTATTTATGTTTTGATATTAAATAAAATTGTAAGAATACTTCAAGTTTATTTTAATGTTCTAGTTTTGTTTTTTAAATGCTTTGCATTATGAGAAGAAATTTACCTTCTATCTGTTTGGAGCTTTTGCAGACACGATATGAATTGTTGTCACAGCTAAGATAGATGTTATTTATGTATGTTAAAATATTTAGTTCTTTTTCAAACAATGCTTAAACTCCTTTGTGTTCTGGGCAAAAGCTTACCTTAGCCAAGGACATTGGCTACACGTCCATTCAAATAGAGCAGCATCCACACCATTCATAGTAGGTGGGAGTGGAATTGCGGTTAGATCCTTGTGAAAGCTCCCATAAATATGAAAATCCAATGTTTTCCTTTAAGAGTCATGCTCTAGATTTCATGTCTACAAAAAGCTAGGATGAGAAATGGAAGGTGTTAAGCTACATGGTTTTTTGAGGACTATGAATGCATTTCATGACTGTGAACTGCCCTGAGGATATAAGTAACACTATTTGTTATAGTCATACGGTTGGTTGTAGGATAATGCTATCTTGTAATCACCAATCTGCCCTTCCTCACAGGTCTGTTATTCATCATGCAATCTGCTCCTTTGTTGTCTCTCGTTTACAAACTCTTCCATGGTAGTCAATAACTTCCCCTTCATGACCTTTGACTGCTTTTTTCATGTCATTGAAAGTTGAATGATTCTCCTTGGTCATGGTGGATCTCCTTTCCATATGACTGTCCCATGCTAACTCAATAATTGTCCTTCATTGCATCAATAATATGACTGACATTGGCTAACTCAAGACCATTTTCTACTCTCTTAAACCTCAATCACCATCAACAAAAATAGAAAAGCAACTAGCATAAGTTGTATTCCTGAGTCCTATAAATGGTTAGAGACCCATACTTACTATAGGTAAATATCTGCAGGTCCCTTGCAGTTGGTCAACTCTTGGATTCGTGAGTTTTTTAATTCCTTCCACTGTATCGCCAAGTGCATGCATACAAAATGGTGACCAATAAGTGTGTTTGTAGAGGCTGACTATTAAATCACTTGGAAGAGAATATAACCACCTCGATTTCATTTTAGGATCTAACCTCTTCTATGGCTTGAATTATGATATGTAATTGGTCTCTAATATTCTTTATCTCTATTATTGTGTTAGGGCGCCTCTACTAGAAGACTGTTACAGACCATTAAATATCCCTTGAGTAATTAGAAGATGATTGGGAATGATTTGTGATCTCCATTATTGTGTTAAGGCGACATTGTTAAGTTTATAAATGTTGACTATAAAGTATGGAAAAGTGCATCTTGGATACAAATTGATTGATCATATTATTTATTTATTGTAGTTTGTTGTACTTAGGTGAAAGAGGATTGATAGCGAGTAGCTTAGGCATTATATAAAAGAGTAATTAGTGGAAAAACTACATACACAAATCTCCTAGGATGTTTTGCTATAGAAAGTGTTCATTGTGTAGATTAAAAATGCCAAAAAATCTTAAACAAATGATATTCATGATATGTTAATTAGATTAATGTGTAGCCCTGCTTTCTTCAAATTTTTAACCATGGAAATTTTTGAACAATCATAATGCAAAAATGTATCAATCATGACCTACACGGACAACCCATTGAACAATCCCATCTATTTGTATACCAGCTGAGGCCAAACTGGAACAAAACCAATTATCTTCTTACTTAATCATTCCTTGTGGTTAATGAGTTTGACAAAAGAACATGCAGTCTTGAAGGCTTTATGAAAACTTTCAATAATAAATCCCTCACCTGAATATACAGACCAGTCAAGCATTTCTTTATTAACTCATGTTCATATATATACATATAAGAAACATCGTAATTCCTATTCAATCACCCATGCTCACAAAGATTCTATATTGTCTACGATGAATGTCTAATCAATGTTATCATGAGTATTTCAAATTTCCTTAATATTTTATTCCCTATTTTTAAATAGGGTCCCTATCCCAGAAACTTGGAGGAGCATAGGTTTAGAGTTCTTAATAGATGTGACAGTGCATTGGCACGTTGCTTCCATGTCCTGAAGTACCATTGGAGTAGGACTTTGTATTAATAATTTTCATGTCTTTGAAGTATCATTGGAGGTGTTTTTAAAACTGCACAACTTCATATTAACAATTTTGCATTTTTTTGTTTCTAATATTTAAGATCCACTTTCTAACAGTATCATAGTCAACAGGACAATGCATTTCATTTGAGCAACTCCAGTAAAAATTATAAGAACATTTGCAAGTGGTGTCATAGCATTGGATGCTTCGAATCTACAGTTCCACAGTATACTCACTTTGGAGTAAGACACCATATGACTCTTCTATTTTTCCCAACATAAGATCATAATAAGTTATGCATATTTTGTTGCCTTGTTTCTTTGTAGTCAAACAGAGCACAGTGTCTTTGCCAACACCAACCACCAAATCTTGGCTGAGGACAACTCAAACTCAGTCACCCAATTACATTCTCCCTTATTGAAATATGAAAATAACTCATCCAATATTGCTTACAAAAATAATGGGCACACGCAAGGGATTTCATTTCAGTAACAAAGTGGGCATCCATGTAGACCTCACACTGTAATTTCCCACAAGATCTAAGCTGTAAGGTCTTTTATTAAAGCCTCATGAAACTGGTGAGCGTAAAGAGACGACAAGTTGTAAAATCAGGTTTATTTGACAATTTGAGCATAAAGTTCCTATGCAAAAACCACACAACAAACCTCAGAAGACTAATACAACCCATTAAATATCCTTTAAGTAATTAGGAAATGCTTGGGAATGATATGTATTCATTCTCCAGTATTCAATATCTCCATTATTGTGTTGGGCGCCATTGTTAAGTTTATAAATGTTGACCATAAAGTATGGAAACGTGTGTTGACTATAAAGTATGGATATGAGAGCTTCACAAAAAATTGTATTACTCTATTTCATTTGTATAATAGGGGAGAGGAGTCGATACGTAAGCACCCAAAACCACACGGTCTAGTTGGCAGGCCACGTGGACCAATAGCATTTTAAAAAAATAACCCATTATAGAAAAAGGCTAATTAAACAATAAATTATTATTTTAATTTTTTTTAAAATAATTTTCCACGTGAAAGGTCCAATTTTGTCCACGCATCGAAAAAAACGGAAAAAAGACCCGTCGACCGATACAGACGCACCTCGGGTGCCACTACCTGTGTGGCTCAGCATCCGAAGGTGACAACCTTGCCACGTCAACTCCTCCCAGTCTGCCACCCTAATAATCCATGACTGAGCATTTATCACTCGCCGCCACTTCCTATTCCTATCTACAGTCTAAAATAAATATTGCCACCTCTCCTAAGCTCCACGCCACCCAGCGTTTATTCTGAAACGAACTGCATTGAATGCTCCCAGTGCCTCACTCTTCTCGCCATTGAACCAGCCTTTCATTTTCTTGAGGAAACATTCCATCTTCACTTCTTCACTGGTACCTGCTCGTTTTATCGTCTGCAACGTTCGCACTCTCACCACAACCTGCAATGCTCGGAGACCATATCGTGTTTGAGTAGAAGCCGATACGGAGACGGGTAATCACCAGTTATTGAACGTCACCAGCAGCTCCACTTCCGCCATGCAAGCAACGAACAGGTTCCTCGCTACCATGAACGGGTTCCTCGCCGCCATGAATGGGTTCCTCGCCGCCATGTAAGCAATGAATGGGTTCCTCGTCGCCATGAAGGTCACCACAAGCAACGAAGGGGTTCGTCGCGTGTTCGACCCAGGTGAGCTTGCTCACTAAGGCTGGCCATTGTTCTTCAGTTTGTGTTTGGTTTGCAATTTCGCTTTGTTTTATTGGTTTTTTGGTGTTGCAGATTTCATTTATTTTGTTGAAGTTTAGTGTTTATGAACACTACATTATTTGTGTTCATAAACACACTAAATCTTTGGAAATTAATCTTCTATTCAAGCATTGCTCTATTTATATTAAGCTAGAAATTAATGCAGTTGGTTGTTTTCTTCTTTCGACATGTAATAATGTTTGTTCTTTATATGGGTTTTGCTCTTTAGGGTTTATATTGCAAATATTACGCTCATATTTACCTCATTTCTCTTTCAGTAGGGTTTATTTTGAGAATATGGCATGCATAGTTTAGCATTTATGTTTCGGTAGGGTTTATTTTGCAAATTTTACAATCATAGTTTAGGGTTTTCCTATTCTCACATGATTTGCATTGACATTGACTTTGCATATCGTATTCTCACAAGTTCTGCATTATCATTCACTCTGCTTACCATAATCTCACAGTTTCTGCATTATCATTCACTCTGCTTGTCATTTTCTCATAGGTTCTACATTATCATTCACTCTGCTTCTCGTATTCTCATACATTCTATATTATCATTGACTCTGCTTAGCATAATCTCACAGGTTCTGCATTATCAATCACTCTGCTTATCGTTTTGTCATAGGTTCTGCATTATCATTCACTCTGCTTCTCGTATTCTCATACGTTCTGCATTATCATTGACTCTGCTTAGCATAATCTCACAGGTTCTGCATTATCATTCACTCTACTTATCGTATTGTCAAACATTCTGCTTAGCATAATCTCACAGGTTCTACATTATCATTGACTTTGCTTAGCATAATCTCACCAGTTATGCATTATCATTCACTCTGGTTATCGTATTCTCATACGTTATGCCTTATCAGTGACTCTGCTTAGCATAATCTCACAAGTTCTGCATTATCATTCACTCTGCTTATCATTTTGTCATAGGTTATGTCTATGTCTATGTCTATGTGACTATGTGTATGTGTATGTCTTTGTGTATGTGACTATGTGTATGTCTATGTCTATTTGTATGTGACTATGTGTATGTGTATGTCTATTTGTATGTGACTATGTGTATGTGTATGTGTATGTATATGTATATGTGTATGTGTATGTGTATGTCTCTATCTGCCTATGTGTATGTTTATGTGACTATGTGTATGTCTATGTGTATGTGTATGTCTATGTGTATGTGTATGTGACTATGTGACTATGTGTATGTTTATGCGTATGTGACTATGTGTATGTGTATGTCTTTGTGTATGTGACTATGTGTATGTTTATGTGTATGTGACTATGTGTATGTGTATGTCTTTGTGTATGTGACTATGTGTATGTTTATGTGTATGTGACTATGTGTATGTGTATGTCTATTTGTATGTGTATTTGTATGTGTATGTGTATGTCTATGTCTGTGTCTGCCTATGTCTGTGTCTGCCTATGTGTATGTGTATGTGTATGTGTATGTCTATGTCTATGTGACTATGTGTATGTGTATGTGTATGTCTATGTGTATGTGTATGTCATTGCTATTTACACCTCTGTCAAACCTCCACCATATGCAATACCTGCAATGGAACACTTCAAGTACTCGGGTGAATTGCAAGTCAATGTACCAGTTTTATCATAAAGTATAGTGTCAACTTGCCCAAGTTCAAGCTCATGCATGCTTGTCAGTTTCTTCATCATACATGTTTTGTTGTTCATCGATGAATCTATATTGATACTTTCTTATGCTCATATAATGGGTATAAGCATTACATAACTGTTGTTATATCAGCATTACAATGTTGTGCTCGTTCAAATTTGATTTTTAAAATAGTTTCACTTTTTCATACAAAATATTGCTATTCAATCTCTTCTTCTTGATAGCTCTGTTCTTCTTGATAGCTCTTACTCTTGCAAGTATAACATTGTTTTTTCAGTTTGTATCGTTCAATTATTTCTAAGAGTATGATTTCTTGATGTCATACTATAACATGCAATTTTTCTTTCCTTGCAAACCTGCCCTTCATCACCTCAGGATATAAGATTTACAATTATGAACTTATGGTGAAATAAGTCTAATCTATCTAAGAGACTTCATACTTACATGTATAACATAAGACCCTTGTTCATTTGCAATCACTTCATTAGATACATGGTTAGTTTGTTCATCAATTACACTCAATCTTACATGTATGATTTTGTTCTTACACTTTTTATCAATATTTGATATGTATATGTATATGCATATGCAGTATATGCATATGTATATGCATATGTATGTGCATACATATACATATGCAATTGTATATACATATATGCATATGTACATGTATATGTATATATGCATATGCAAACAAAAAATGAAGTTGTTTTAGATGTAGAAAGGAGCGAATGGATGGAACATGCATAATTTGAAACAACAACACTATTACACTCTCCCTAAAGCTATGCAATGTACCTTACATTCGTTACACTCTCCATCCAAAATGCTTTGCATATGCATATATACATTTACATATACATATGCATATATGTATATGTGTACATATACAACGTAATTGGATGTACGCTTTGTTTATTGTTCAATTAAAGTGACTGTAAATATTGGCCCCTCTCCCTTACAACTAACTATGATGATGGTTGACTCCTACTTATGCTATAACCATTTCTTATATAGATACTGAAATATAATTTCATACAACATTATCAATTGTATATATAACTTCGAACAACACTATGGTATAGATGGATGGTTAGTTTGTTCATCCATTACAATCAACCTTATCATTGATTTTGATTTTGGGTAATGCTCCATCAATTTTTTATCTGATTTATGTTTGATGTGATCAAGCCTATCTATGGATGAAATTAACCTTACGTTGTGGAGGACCAACATATAGGTGTGGGCCCCAACGAGCGCATGGCCCATAACACATTAGGGCCCCCGCTTACGTATTAGGGGAGGGGAGCCGATACGTATGCACCCAAAATCACACTGTCCACATGGCAGGCCACGTGGACCAGTAGCATTTAAATGAAAAAAAAACCCATATCCTTCAATAAGTCTGTAATGCAAATGTTTCTATCTTTTCTTAGGTGCCATTGGTTATTTTGGGGGTGTTATCTTTTGCATAGGTTATTTTCCATCATATTAGTCATCCAATTATTATACTTCAATTTTGTGTCTTGGAAATATATGGGGGGTATTCTATTTTTTTTAGGTTCTGCTTCATCAACATAGACATAGACATATACATAGGCATAGACATATACATAGACATAGACATATACATAGACACATAGATAGACATATACATACACATATACATAGACATATGGATATGTATATCAGATATTAAATGCACACATAATTGTAATTATTTTGAAACAAAACAATTACCCGTTGGCAGCCAAACATGATGAAATGTATCCAGCTTGTATATGCTTAAGTTCTCTGCGTCTTACTTATATATATATATATATATATATATATATATATATGTGTGTGTGTATAGACATATACATATACATATACTGTATATTTATGTATATGTATATGTGTATGTGTTTTTGTATATACATGTATGTGTATGTAAATCTATGTAAATCTATGTATCTGTATATATGTAAATATGTATATGTCTATGTATGTCTATGTCTATATTTATGTCTATATGTAAATATGTATTTGTATATGTAAATGTGTATGGATATGTGTATGTGATATGTATGTCTATGTCTATGTCTATGTTTATGTGTATGTATATGTGTATGTGTATGTCTATATTTATGTCTTTATGTAAATATGTATTTGTATATGTAAATGTGTATGGATATGTGTATGTCTATGACTATGTGTATGTCTATGTGTATGTCTATGTTTATGTGTATGTGTATGTCTATGTTTATGTGTATGTATATGTGTATGTGTATGTCTATATTTATGTCTATATGTAAATATGTATTTGTATATGTAAATGTGTATGGATATGTGTATGTCTATATTTATGTCTATGTCTATGTGTATGTCTATGTTTATGTGTATGTATATGTGTATGTGTATGTCTATATTTATGTCTATATGTAAATATGTATTTGTATATGTAAATGTGTATGTGTGAATGTGTATGTCTATATGTAAATGTGTGTGTGTATAGATGTGTGAAGATGTCTTAAGTGGACAACCTTGCCATGTCTACTTCTCTTAGTCAGCCACCCTAACAATCCACTACGTCGCATTTATCACTCACTGTCTCTTCCTATACTTCTCTACAGTCGTGTTTAATTCACTTATGTCTATGTCTATGTCTATGTGTATGCATATGTCTATATTCATAAATTCAGACCTGCAACAATTGTATCTTTTCTATGTGCCATTGATTAATTTGGGGGTGTCAACTTTATATGGTGTGCACCTATACGCCAGTCCTCCACAATGTCAAAAAAAATTCATCCATAGATAGGCTTGATCACATCAAACATAAATCAGATATAAAATGCACACAAGTTAGCATTAATTTAAACAAGGTGCCAAGTCAACAACTTTGAAACCCATCCAACCCATCTTTGACCGATTGGCGAACCCATTACAAGAATGTTTCCCATCATAGCATAACCAAACCAACATGCAAATGCATTCGCCTGTCCCATCTACCATGAGATATGCAACACGTATCAGCTTCAATCTGTCCCATCTTGCCAAGTAGGGTGCACACGTAGTGGAGCCAAACGCAAATATCCCACCTGCATCCATTTAACACTCCTGTAAGGCTGCCATTATTCAGAACAAAAACATGGAAACAATTTCAAATAATCCACCAAACCAATCAAGTCAATAATTAAAGGCTGAAATCAATCAAATCTCCAATTCATACAAAATAGAACTCAAATTCAAAAGAGGACAACAATTTATTTCACCACACTAAACAACCATCAATCAGATTCAAATAATTCCCAAGTCAAATAGCCATGAAAACCTTCAAGTATTGACATGTATTACAATAGATCAATATTGAGCACTAAAGCTTTCTTACAACATGTACTTAGGGGACCTGGTTTTCCCAAGGCCTTTCATGCTTGCCTATGTAGCACTTCACATAGATTACCATAGCTTTGTATTTGAATGACTTAGGGGACTTGGTTTTGTGAAGGCTTGTCATGGTTCCCTATGCAACACTTCACAATTCAAATGGAGTTGTGGACCCATGCAGCATAGGTTACCATCAGACGAGCATTCATAAATTCAAGTCTCCCTAAAACATGTCTGTATTGCTCAGTTGATTGAATTGAACAAGCATAACCTATATGTATATATGTATGTCTATGTTTTATGTATATACATGTGTGGCCTATGTAGCACTTCACATAGATTACCATAGCTGTGTATTTGAATGTCTTAGGGGACTTGGTTTTGTGAAGGCTTGTCATGGTTACCTATGCAACACTCCACAATTCGAATGGAATTGTGGACCCGTGCAGCATAGGTTGCCATCACCTATGAAAAATTTAACACCCCCAAATTCATCAATGGCACCTGAAAAAGATAGAATAGTTGCACGACTTAATTGTATACAAATATGTATATGTGTATACATATGCATACATATATGTATATGTATACATATAGATATGCATATGTATATACATATGCATATGTATATACATATGTATATGTATGTGTATGTATGCATATATATATACATATATAGTATATGTATGTGGATGTATGCATATATATATACATATGTATATGTATGTATATGGAACCCATTCATGGCGGCGAGGAACCCGTTCGTTGCTTGCATGGCAGAAGTGGAGTTGCTGGTGACGTTTGGTAATTGGCGTCTACCCATCTCCGTATCGGCTTCTACCCAAACACGATATGGTCTCTAAGAATTGCAGGTTGTAGTGAGATGGCGAAGGTTGCAGATGACAGAACGAGCAGGTACCAGCGAGCAAGCGAAGACGGAATGTTTACTCGGGTAAATAAAAGGCTGGTTGAATGGTGAGAAGAGCAAGGCACTGGGAGCATTCAATGCAGTTCATTTCAGAATAAACGCATATGTATGTAGATATGTATTTGCATATGCATATGTATATGTATATAGATATGTATATGCATATACATATACATATATCTATATACATATACATATGTATATGCATATACATATCTACATACATATACGTATGTATATGCATATGCATATGTCTAATATGTATATACATATGCATATGCATATGCATATGCATATGTCTAATATGTATATACATATGCATATGCATATGTCTATGTATATGTATGCATATGTCTATGCATATACATATGCATATTGTCTATGCATATGGATATGTCTATACATATGGATATGTCTATGTAAAGGCGGGGTGGCGTGGAGCTTAGGAGAGGTGGCAACATTTATTTCAGACAATAGATAGGAATAGGAAGTGGCGGTGAGTGATAAATGCTCAGTAGTGGATTGTTAGGGTGGCAGACTAGGAGGAGTTGACGTGGCAAGGCTGTCACCTTCGGACGTCGAGTCACATAGGTAGTGGCACCCGAGGTGTGTCTGTATCGGTCGACGGGTCTTTTTTCCATTTTTTTCCACGCGTGGATAAAGTTGGACCTTCCACGTGGCAAATTATTTGGAAAAAGGAATAGAAAATGACAAAATGTCAATGAAGAAGCAAACATTTGAAACAATAACAGTGACACATTGCAAATTACATAGAACACACATTGCAATATGATCCTAATACATTGCAAATAAAAACAAAAATAATGCATCTGTAATTCTCATATATTTAAAAATGTCAACGAAGAAGCATACATTGCAAATTACATACAACACTTTTTCGAATCTGATCAGATTTCTTCACAAAACAAAACAATAACAGTCAATCTATACTTATCAAAAAATTACAACTGTCCACAATTTCGGTGCATTTGTAAATATCAATACAGTATATGAAACTAGCATTCATAATCTAGCTGTTGCTGTTGTGAAAAGGATCTTGGCTGGTTGGGGTGCCAATTTCCATGTTCTCGTCCCCTTCTAGTCGATAGGGATTGTTGCATACATGCATGGGACTTAGAGTGGTAAATTTGGTGCAAGTGACAGACATGTGTTGGGGGCGGTGGTGAAGACATTTGTACATCTCGAGTGCCAAATTGATATGGATATTGACTGCCCCTGAAGTCAAATTGGGAGAGGCTTGAATAATTGATTTTCATGGAGAACTGAGGGATATTAATGTTGAGAATATCACAGAAGGCTCCATTACTTTGAGACAATGGATTAGAAGTGTTCCTTAACTGCCTCTCTCTCTATAAAGCCCTCTATGCCTCCTCAATCTCTTTTTCCTTCCAATCTTGTTCCTTGTGAAGTCTCTCTTGCTCCTTTTTTGCATCTCTATCCTTTTTTTGTTGTAATTTTTGCTGCTCTTTTTCTTTTCACAGTATGTCCTTCTCAATTCTGGCATTCTCCTTCAACTCTGCTGCCATAATTCTTGCTTCCCTTTTCTCTGCATTTTGTTGTCTCTTTCTTGCTTTTATCTCCTCCACCTCTGTCTTCCTTTGCTCTTGCTCCATTAACAACCTCATGTAGTCATCTATTGTCAACAATTGAGACTGTCTACTGATCCGAATTGCACCTGCTTTGGGTTTCATTTGATGGACAGTGTGCATAGGCAACTTGAGGAACTTGCTGATGTGCAGAATTGTTTGTGTTTCTTGTGTCCCATCTGACTATTTTCCAATGACCTCCTGGACTACCTATGAGCCATGTGGTACATCTTCATTGGCTTGTAAATATGAATCGCAAGAAGGAGCATAGTAATGGACAACTTGAGAAAGGTCAATTTCTGGTGGTGGTGATGGAAAAGTATAGGTATCCTATTATTCTAGGACTTCCAAATCAATGCCCAAGTTCATTGCTCCCTCAACCAACCAGGATGGTTGGCTTCATTGTGATGGAAAATATAAACTTTCGCTGAATTGATCAACGACCCTGTCCACCATGGGAGGGGTGTGTTCATTAACCACCACTTGTGCAACTGATTCAGCAGGACATGTATCAGGTGAGTGTTGTGTTTCTATTGCAGGCTGCATGTGTCCATCTGGAAGAGTGGACTGCAATACTGTGACATCATCACTTGACACACCAAGTCCAGATAGGTTGAGAATGTTTTCAACTGCGTCAGCATCCTCGTTGACCACAAATGTCTCACTGGGTAGAATGTCGTTGACAAGTGCATCAGGATCCAACGGCCATATACTAGTCCTTTTAAACCCAGCCTTGATGTTGTCAACTGTCAAAGCTCTTTTCATTGCTTTTCTACCTAACATTGCAAGTTCTCTCCTCCTCACTTCAATGTTTGGAAACCTTGACAAAAATTCTGCACGTTCTGATTTGAAGTAAGCTTTGAAAGGTGCAAACACACTCACATCCAATGACTGTAGCTTATGTGATGTGTGTGATGGCAATGTTAACAAATCTATATCAATATCTCTTGCTTCCTGGATGGTTTCGAGTGCTACATGGCTTCCATGGCCATCAAAGATCAACAATACCCTGTTCATGGGTGAGACACCGCCTGGAATTGAGGTTTTGAAGTGGGTCAACCAATCTATGAACAATTCTTTGGTCATCCATGCATGTGGATGGGCTACCATGCAAGCACTTGGTTCACAATCTATGATGTAATTATCTATGTTCGCACTCCCCTTGAACAAGTAGAATCCTGGAATGCTATGCTCGGCAGCATTGACACAACATAGAATGGTTATCCATCCACGGCTCTTTGGGATAATGTAAGAGACATTCCTACTACCTTTTATTGTGAGCACCTTCATGGACCCATTTTTGCCTGCTTGGATGCTAGTTTCATCGCAATTCCATATGCGATCAGGACCATATGGAATGGCTTTGTATGTTGCAGACAATGTTTTGTAGAATGCATCTACAACATCAGGTCTAAGATTGAATGCCCTATCTTTGTCTAGGCCTTCAACAGTTCATAATGCGAGTTGAGGATGTTTGTGCTTGAAGCCTGTCCACTAGGACTTCCCTGGGAAGCCATTGGTGAATAGGGTTTGGCCTATTTTGACATATTTGAGCAACCTCAGACTTAAGATTGACTATCTCAAGACCATGACCAATATCAGCCATTTGCTCGCACCATTCCACAATGCGATTTTCTTCCTCTTCTGTGAGGACTATTGGAAGACCTTTCTTGGAAGTTGTTGTTAGACCCCCTAGCCATTTGGACAGTGTGGCTATTGGGATTGACCACTTTTTGGAAGCCCCCCTTATCGACATGTCATTCTCTTCAACGTCATAGAGTGCCCTTTTCATGTCATCCTCAGACCACAGCTTCTATATTTGTTTTACCTTCTGTAGTATTTGAGGTGTAGTAACCTCAATCTGCGGTATTTGAGGAGTAGAAACCTCATCTACTTGTGCAACATGATCTATTTCAGGGGGGAATCTACATCCTCATTTCTTGGCAGGCAACCTTGTCATGGCTCTTTTCTTTTTTTTGTTCCCAGTACGGGTCACCACTGCATTGCCCTTGGCCATCTACACAAAATAAGTAGAATCAAAACAGTGATGCCTGAATAGAAAAACAATCACTTTGTAATGCAAAACATATGAGAATATGATAAGCAGAGTCAATGATAATGCATAACCTATGAAACCTAATTGGTAAACTATGAAATACATCTATATATGTATGAAGAGAGTGTAGTGATGCTTGAACAGAAGAATAATTAGTTTATGATGCAGAACATATGAGAATATGATAACCAGAGTAAATGATAATGCAGAACCTAGGAAAGATAAATGGTAAACTATGAAACACAAATGCTTTAACAGTTATCTTTATATGTATGAAGAGAGAGATGGTTGAACAGAAGATTATTTAGTTTGTGTATGTGTTATCTTTTAGTTTGTGATGTAGAACATATGAGAATATGATAACCAGAGTAAATGATAATGCAGAACCCAGGAAAGATAAATGGTAAACTATGAAACACAAATGCTTTAACAGTTATCTTGATATGTATGAAGAGAGAGATGCTTGAATAGAAGATTATTTAGTTTGTGATGCAGAACATATGAGAATATGATAACCAAAGTAAATGATAATGCAGAACCTAGGAAAGATAAATGGTAAACTATGAAGCACAAATGCTTTAATAGTTATCTTTATATGTATCAAGAGAGTGATGCTTGAACAAAAGATTATTTAGTTTGTGTATGTGTTATCTTTTTAGTTTCTTGCATTTCAATTAAGATTATCTTTTGTAATAGGAGTTTGTTATCTTGAGTTATCTATTGTGGAGTGAGCGACATAAGGAAGTAGAGGAGTAAGAAGCACAAAATTACAAGCTATGCAAGGGAGTTAGAGTTTAAGAACATCTCATATCTCTTAAGCATTTACAACATTAACATTCTCATGCACAACAAAGTGAAAACCACACTCATGTTTGAACAACAGAAACTTTAGAGACTAATAATGCATAAGATATCCAGAGTGAATGACAATGTAGAACTGAAACAAGAATAAGATAACTAGAGTGAATGATAATGCAGAACCTATGAGATTATGCTAAGTAGAGTCAATGATAATGCAGAACTTATGAGAATAATATAACTAGAGTGAATGATAATGTAGAACCTATGAGAATAAGATAATTAGAGTGAATGATAATGCAAGACCATTGAAACAGAAATGGTAAACCATGACCAATATGTAACATATAAATGATAATACAAAACCTATGAGACTACAATGTGAGACTACGATAAGTAGAGTGAATGATAATGCAGAACCATTGAGACACATGAAAAGCAGAGTGAATGATAATGTATAACCTATCAAATAGAAATGTTAAACTATGAGTGTAATATTTGCAATATAAACCCTACTGAAATAGAAAGGCTAAACTATGACTAACATTTTCAATATAAACCCTAGGGAAACAGAGATGGTAAACTATGATTGTAATATTTGCAATATAAACCCTAGGGAAAGCCTTAAATGGTAAACCATGACTATAATATACACATTATAAACCCTATGGAACACATATGCCAACCTATGACTACAATATTTGCAATATAAACCCTACCGATACATACAAAACCATATAATATGAGAATAATGGGTGTAATGAAGATCAATATGGGTGTTGTTAATGGCTGTAATGAAGAACAAGTGTGAAAAGAAAAACCTGGTACAATATGGATGCTGGTGCTCTGGAATCTGAGCCGTTGCCTCCCCTTGATGTTAACTCGTTCAATTCTGTGCTTGTGACTCCTCCTTTTCTTATGTCACTCACAGCAAAATAACTAAATACTTGTTGGTTTTCACGGCTATTTGAATTGCGAATTATTTGAATTTGATTGATGGTTATTTGGTGTGGTGAAATAAATTGCTGTCATCTTTTGAATTTGAGTTATGTTTCGTATGAATTGGAGATTTGATTGATTTCAGCCTTTAATTCTTGACTTGATTGGTTTGGTGGATTATTTGAAATTGTTTCCATGTTTTTGTTTTGAATAATGGTGGCCTTACAGGAGTGTTAAATGGATGCAGGTGGGATATTTGCATTTGGATCCACTACGTGTGCACCCTACTTGGCAAGATGGGACAGATTGAAGCTGATACGTGTTGTATATCTCATGGTAGATGGGACAGGCGAATGCATTTGTGTGTTGGTTTGGTTATGCTATGATGGGGGACAATCTTGTAATGGGTTCACCAGTTGGTCAAAGATGGGTCAGATGGGTTTCAAAGTTGTTGAATTGGCACCTTGTTTATTTTTTGTAGTTGTGACTAATGTGAAAGTGACGCTTGCATTGGTGCGAAAGTTGGGTTTAATAGTTTACAAGGAAGGGTGCATGTCTTAATGTTTGGTCTGTTTTTATTCCATGTCAGAATGGTACTTGTTATACGTCAGATACAAGTTGGATACACTTCATCATGTTTGGCTGCCAGCGTGTACTTGTTAAGTTTTTAATTTAATGCTAACTTGTGTGCATTTTATATCTAATTTATGTTTGATGTGATCAAGCCTATCTATGGATGAAAGTAAGCTTATGTTGTGGAGGACCGGTTATAGGTGTGGGCCCCAATGAGCGCATGTCCCATCGCATGTTCGGGCCCTCGCCTATGTATCGACTCCTCTCCCCTAAAATGTTTTGAGAATAGAAGCAATTTTTTTAGAGTTTTTCGTTAAGTACTTTTTTTATGTCAAAGAAAATGATACTAGATACCTATTTAAATGTAGATTCTCCTTAACCTTCATCTATTTCTCTGTGCAGTTTGTTAGGGAACATTACAACCCTTCTTCCCAAATTTTTCATTTGCACAAATAAAAATTGGATTTCAATCTTATTTAAAAAATAGTAACATTTGAGGGGTTTTTCTAGTGTTCTCGTATATCATATGTTGCTATTTTTCATTATTTTGGGTTTTTAACATATCATTAAAAAATTAGGACTTTAAAAATTAAATTAAAATTTTAAGACTTAAGTTATATTTAAAATGACAATTTAAGTAAGTTTTAAATAAATAGTCTTATATATTATTATTTTTAAAATCACAATGATCTACTCTCCAAAGGGTGTAGCAGTAGCAAGCCAAAGAAGAAAACACAACAAAACCATGGATCAACCAAGAGCAAACATTTAACAGACAACTAGATTAAGGGAGGGTTGCAAACTTCTAATGGGCCATCCTTGGATAACTTGATGACTCCTGCCACCCATCAAAACCCTACCCAACCCATCGTTACCTGCCATAATCAAGTAACTCACAACTAACTCTAAATAAGTATGGAGGAATTTGTAGATTAGAAATCAAGATACAAGTAAAGTTAAATTAGTTGTCATGCCCACTTCAATAGAATTTATACAAGATAAGGATGATCATTTACAAAAAAATTAATTGCAATTCTTTTCAGGTACCTTTCAAGAAAGGTTTTGATTGGTTCTATTTGAAAATATCTTGATATTCTTCTCACAACTCAAGGAAAAAAAACATTTAGGTATTCTTCTAATCCATACAAATATCTAATCAACTGAATAATGTAGGTTTGAAGTTGGTTTTTCCATTCATTCCTTGTTTGAAAAAATTAATGAAATATAATTCCAATTGTTAACCACTATATACTTCTAATCCAATGTAGTTTTATAGGATTACTATTTAAGTATGTCTTCATTATTAACTACAAATGCAATCAAGCTTATAAACGATTGCAATCTAGGCTTGGATCTTCATCTCCAAGTATTAGCTACCTCAAACTTTGGTCATGGTCCTGAGAGAAACAATCGATATAGAATAGACCTTTCTGATGGAGAGCATAAACAAAGAGCATCATTACCAAAAAAGTACAACCACTATATAACTTCTAAGAAAATTCACGAGGGATCTATAATACAACTAACAAAATATAATTGTCCCATCATTTGTAGTTCAAGGTTAGTATGCAGGTTCAATACTATTTCTATACCTTATAATTAACTTTCCAACTTCTACAATATATTACTAATTATATGTTTACTTACAATTACATAGGTCCAGATTGTCATTTCGCAACTAGAGCTTGCATGTACGGATCATGCCATCATTGGTGAACCTATCTTCCTATTTCTACAGCAAGAGGAACATCTACAAAATGATGCTACAAATACATTTGATTATCCTGTATCACTAACAACCCCAAACTCTAAAAGAGTGTTGTTTGGCATAGACCCATCTCAATCTAGGAAGGATGTATCTATTAGCATTAGTCCTATCAAAAGTTTGAACCCTTGTCAAACAAGGTGGACTATCAAAATCCGTGTAACTATGAAAAAAGAAATCCATCGATACACCGATCAAAAGGGAAGTGGACAAGTTTTCAGGTTTGATATTATAGATAGTGAACACATAGAAACATGTGTCACTTGCTTCAATGAAGCTGTAGATATTCATTATGAAAACATTAATATTGGATCTATTCATTATCTGGTGGGACCATTAAATCTAATAATAAGCTTTACAACAAGCTAAATAATGGTATAGAAATCACCTTAATGGTTGAATAAAAGGTGACACTCTATGAAGATGGCCTCTCTATTATAAAACATCAATTCTCTTTCACACCTGTCAAGGAAATTGTGAGTAAGAGTAATAATTCAGTTGTTGATGTTATTGGAACTATTGTTTGTGTAGATCCAAGCTCTACAATAAGGATGAGGGATGGTACAAAGGTTTTGAGGTGGAGCATCAAGATATTAGACATGTCTACATCAACTATAGATGTAACTTTATGGGAACCAACAACTCAAAAAGAAGGCACAAAACTTCAACACATGTACCACTCAGAACAAACCATTGTTCAAGCTATTAAAAATGGGAGTGTTTTTTACTATAATGGAAAGGTAATAAGCACATTAGTAACTACACACCTATCCATAGACCTTGATATAGAAGAAGCAAAATAACTTAAAACTTGGTATGCACAAAATGGGGCTAATATTTTACCTTCCTCAACAAAGCTTGATGATATGCCTCCTATTATCACAAGAATGACAATTAGCAACATTCGAGAACAATCAAAAAAAATAATACAACCCATCCAATTCATTGGAAAGGCAACAATACTATTCATCAAATCTAACTCCTTCTATTATCCAGCTTGTCCTCTTCAATTAGATTGAAAACAATGTAAGAAAAGGGTTATTCAAAATGAAGAAGATAAAAGGTATTGCTCAAAGTGTGCAACAACATTTACAAATTGCAATTATAGGTACATACTTCAAGTCAAACTGGAGGATCACACAAATATAATATGGGCAGTTGCATTTGATGAGATAGCAACATAAGTCATGGGTATGTCTGCACAAGAACTATATAAACTGCAATTCAATCATGAGGCAGAAACAAGTACTAAAGATGTAATAAGAAGTGTTCTCTTTAAACAATTCTTATTCACATTGTCATGCAAAAATGAGACATACAATAATGAAGAGCGCTTGAAAGCAACAATCATTAAAGTTGATAAGACAAATTTTACTGCAAAGAGAAATTTCTTGCTTTCTAAAATCAATGAGATGTGCAATGATACAAACAACTAGGAATACATTCATTATTTTCTATGAAATAGTGTATATATTCTTGTACTTGTATTTATATTCTTTTACTGTTGTGTCGATCAAATAAAATAGAGTCTGAATAAAAAATGCTTCACCCTTTTTTGTAAGTGAGTATCTGAATTATTGTTTAAGGAAAAATCTTATAGTGTTTACATTTCCAGTTTACTAGTTTCAAATCTTCATTTGCTATGTATATAAAATTGTATGTGATTTTTATCTCTAATGACACAAAACAGTAATGTCATCAGAATCAAGGTTTTCAATTTCAGCACCATCATTGTCCACACTTTTCATATCCTGATCACTTTTATGTACAATCATCAAAATTTTATTTTTATTTCTTGTCTTATATAATCTTGATTCCTTTCAGCACAACACAGTAGGTTGCATGTTAAATTTCAAATATTTTCTTTTCATTTTTATGTATATACTATTTTCCCAGTGCATCATTATGTAACAAGAATTTCACTTCTGAGAAATACAGTAAAAATAAATGAAAGCACATGTTTGCTTTGTCAAGGGAAATGTATGGCAAATACCCTATGTCTTTTAGATAAGTGTGTGAGCGAAATAAGACATAACTAATTGAATCTAATTTTCTACTATAGAATTGTTTTTTATGTGATTTTTAAACAACAAATAAATAGTAGTACCAAACAATGAATTTGATGCAATAATGGTGAAATATGAATTTTCCTTTTTGCAAGACTATCTTTATCTTCATTGTCATGTCATTGATGCATTATTCTAGGTGAATTCTTGATATGCAACATAGACTGCATTTCCAGTATTGATACTGCCCTTTTCTTTATATCTCCAAACTATGCATCTTCTTTGCTTGATTGCATGTGCTTGACTACTAAGGTCATTACTTTCACCTATATTTTTTCCCTTACTATCATAGCGTTGTTCCTTATAAGACAAATATCTACAATTTTATAAACTATCTTCTAGGTCTCATGATCATTGTGACTCTTGGCCTATGATTGCCTTACTACTACCCTCTTTTTATGCGCAATGACTTGAAAACCTTATGGATTGTTATATTCATAAGCTACCATATTGCCTTTAGAAGGTGAATAAACTGTCCTCTAGGTCCTTTGTGCTTGTGGAATATGTTGTCATTATAACCATCTACATGCATTTGGTATTTAGATGAAAATCATGGACTTTCATTATGTCATTGTCCTTCCTCTTATAGTATGAGGTCTTCTTTTTACTAAGGTCTTCTCTTTACTGAGGTATGTCCCTTTAAGTTATCCTTCTTCCATTGTCTATGCCTTAGAACATTCATTTTGTGACTATCCTTTAAGATGAGATCACTACTCTTTCTCACTCAGAATTTGCTCTATCTTTTAAGGTTCTTCCATGCATGGACCTTCAAAAATCCTTAGTGGAAGCAACCACCATTCTAGGTAGCTCATTTTCTCTCCTTTTCTTAACCCTATGTCTATCCTCAACTGTAATCTTGGAAAGGCCTTCATACTCAACCTCTACTATGGATATCTCCTTTGTAAGCCTCGTTAGCATCATATTGATCTACTGCAACAAGATAAGATGTTTGTCTTCTGACAAGTGCAAGCTCTTTTGGAAATGGTTTATTTCCCCTTGTCTATTTGTGACTTGACTGGCATAGCTGTAGTTGTGGAAGACCTTTCAAATAGAAGAATCCTCAAAATAGGGAGAAAATACTAATAAGACATCTTCGCCCAAACAAACACTATCTTCCAAACCATAATATATGTTGAAATATATAAGTTCATTTCCATGAACCAAATTCTTGCACTTTAGGCCTTTTGAAGAGTCATTTTCATAACAATAAGATTATCCTTTAATATTTTTCATAGCTCTGTCACTTTTGTCTAATTTTTAAGTGCTTTATGAGGACTATGTATAATTGTCATGACCATCATTGATCTTGTCTGAGCATGATGTTAGTCATTTTCACACTTTAAAATCTGCCTACCCAACTTTCCAAATACTAGAATCCAACCATTAGAAGTAACTTTCCATATGATTGATATGTTCAAAGGACTAAAAAATTCAAACAAACTTGTAACATGGACTAAACATTCATCATTGACATTGGAATCAAATGATTGTGTAAGTGGTGATTTCCTTATCAGGGCAAGAGAATCAGAAACAAGAGGATGATATTTCCCACTTTGCTGGAAGCATATTATTGTTGGAAGTGGATTCACTCTGAGAGGGGAGGGGGGTGAATCAGAGTGGAGTAATTTTAACTTTTAACTTTGAAAGCATAGTGAAACTTTTACTCATTTAACCCAAAGTGACAGATTTTTTTCAACAAGTGAACATTATCACTTTAGATCAGATTGACATGAGACTTGACTAACATTTAAAATCCATATTAAAAGCAACATATGATATTGTTCAATTAAAGCTTTATGAACAATCTTGCTGGGATTTATCAACAGAACTATAAAACTTCATAATATGCAACTTTGAATTGCTTTTGACAAAATTTTGAGCATTCATATAATGAGCACAAAATGTAGAAGTTAATTCACTTAATGAAAGACATTTTGCATCAGATTTGCACAATCTAAATTTGCATGACACACTTGAGAAAATTGACTTTAGACTTTTAAACAGCCTTAAGTATCAGAGCATTGACCAACAGAATGAGCACAATAACATAAATGGCTGAAGGAAAGAGTATGCAAGATAAATATAAATCACACAAATGAGAGACACTGAAATTGCCAAGTGGAAAACCCTCTTGGGGTAGAAAAACCACTCCAAAATTGCCTTACTGGCTTAATTTTAAAAAAACCACTGCTTACAATGCCTTATAGGCTAATTTTTGAGCACCAACTCAAGGAGATCCATCCCCTCATTTAGAGACACCAATCTCAAGGAGCACCAACCCCTTTACTGTTTTAGTAAATCATACAATGATACAAAGAATCTCTCTGTTTCCCTTTTTGTTTCAAACCTTTCTCATTGTTCTTCTCTCATGGTCTCAATTAACTCTCTTTTTCTATTTTTATACTCTTTTCATGGATTGTCACAGAAAACCAGTTAACCCCCATTTTTCTCTTTTTGTTTTTCCTTTGTATTAGAGACCTAATCTCTCTATTTTCTTCTAATTATAGTTTTCATTACATTCAAGGAAGGTTACAATAGTTGCTCGTTTTTCTATTTCAAAGAATAAAACAAAGATGATTATTAGGTTACCAAACTTCAATCGACCAACAATGCCAGGTGTTGCAATGTCCCTGAGAGATAGACTTTTTCTTTCTGACAAGAATAGAACATCAGTATTCAAAAATAGAGGTGTGACTGAACTTCTTTTCTCCACAAGCGGCCTACACAGGCAGTGCTTATCAAAAATAGTAAAACACATCTATTAAATTCATGAATAATATCCATTTTACCTTGGCTGTAACAACAATGTAACCGAAAACAACTAATCATGCATTTAACAATAGTTACCAACGACTCCAGGAAAGGTACTGAAGAATTTCAAAGCTTTCAAGATGACCCACAAACTCAAAAACACGTTTCATAAAACTGATATGATAACCTTCAGAAAATGCAGTCAAGATTTGGAGCAAATGTTTTAGATTTAGCCATAAAATGAATAGACTCATTTTTCACCTTTTTCTATAGCATAGAAAACTTCTCTCAAAATATCCTTGCCTGAGAAGTAACGGTTCTACAAAGCAGACTAAAAGATAAATACCTGTGAAGACTAGAGATGAATTCACCATGATTGATTTACCGGATTTGTGAAGTGACTGAGCATTCCGAGCTCTTTCCCCATTCGAGCTTCCACCCGATGGCAGGAGACTGACAGGTGAAATGACCATTGTCATGGTCTTCCTATCTTCCTTATACGCTATCAAAGTTCAATAACCTTGCAGATTTCTCAATGAAACGCCTGAAAGAAAATTGTCATGATGGCGGCCAGAGTAGGGTTCCAAACCCTTTGAACAATAGAAGTGAAATAGTGACCTAAGCTTCCCAAAAGAACCAACACATGATTTTATTCCTCAACTGCTTCCTTTACCGCTCAACCGTGATCTCCCTTCGGACTACCCGTGGTATAGCGGTAGCTCCTTGTAAACCGCTAACTGTTTCCACTGTGCTACCTCGGTTATGCTTCAGTTAGTTTGCGGTATAGCAGTAGCCGTCATGTATGCCGCTAGCCGTTTTCATCGCATTACCGCGGTTATCTTCTTGATAGCCCACGGTGTAGCGGTAGCTGTTTTGCTTGCCGCTAACGGCTTCCACCGCACTACCATGGTCACTAGCTTAACTACCAGCGGTAGCGCGGTAAGACCTTGAAGTCCGCGGTCTTACCAAAGTCAAACATGTGACAAAAAATCAAACTCATAATGCCTTTTCAAAACTATGAGAAAACAGTGACTTGTATACCAACATGCATTATATTAGTTGATTGATTTAGATAGAGAATAAACATCGACCACATTTCTCATCAAATATCGATTAGAAAGATGCCTAGTATTATTTCATGTAAGGAGTCGAAGTTTTCTTAGGACATAATGTTTCCATTTCAAGATGCTTGTAACTGATCAATCCATAACTAATCAACTTGTAGAAGAACTGAACATGCCAAACATATGAAATTAAGTGAAACACTGAAGCACAAATTATCAAAAACATAAACATGTCACCTGAACAATGGAACATAGAACCTATAACCAAAATGCCTCAACTGAGATCTACACATGATACCAAATAACAAATGTGCCAATCAAATGCCATAATAAGACTAGACTATGAAATGCCTAGGCACCAACCCAGGGCAGTTTTGACATCAAGGAAAAATGCCACAGAAGAAGTCAACAATTATCCCTTACAAATCCATTTGAATAATGGTTACTATCTTGCTTGCTAGGCATTGTAGCTATGCCTATTTCTATCTCTACTGAACCTTTGTCATTGGCACCACAACTTAAAGTCTTGAAGGTACAGTCTTAGCTGTCTCTAAGATACAATGTATAAGACTTTCTGAATAATTCTCAGACATGGTTATCTTCAATAATTCTCGTAAATAACATTATTTTTATCCCATGTTTACTTCATTACTATTTTGGATTGAAATCCCAACCTATACAGTGCAGTCAAGATTGAACCAATTCAAGAATTAGTATCTCTTTTCTTCTTATTCATGAAGAATATAGATGTATATGTATGGATGTATATGCACAGTAAATGTAGCATTTATTTTGTTCTTACTTGCACATAGAAATAGGTATTCACCATGTTCTACCAATCATTGCTGACAAGAATCATAACAATGAGTCATTCAATCAATAATTAAGAATTTTCAGACATCTATCTTCACAGTTGACATGACTGTCATGCCCACTTCAATAGAATTTATACAAGATAAGGATGATCATTTACAAAAAAATTAATTGCAATTCATTTAGGTACCTTTCAAGAAAGATTTTGATTGGTTCTATTTGAAAATACCTTGATATTCTTCTCACAACTCAAGGAAAATAAATGTTCAGGTATTCTTCTAATCCATACAAATATCTGATCAACTGAATAATGTATTTTGAAGTTGGTTTTTCCATTCATTCCTTGCTGATTTTTATAAGGTACATCATAAGGTATCCTACAATGGAGTTCAATATATAAAATTGTATGTGTTTTTTATCTCTCCTTATTTTAGTTTTTCTTTTTGTACACATTATGTAATCAAATGATCTAGATTATATTTAACAATTGTTTTCCAATCGCTATAATTTCATATGTAGATCTACAAATAGTTATGTATTAGTTCATGTCTTTTTCTCATGACTATTAGTAATAATACCTACTATTTTGAATTATAGATGATGGACACTAGCAACAAATAAATTCAAATTGAACCCAATCATAAAAAATACAAAGTCGTAAAAGAAGTCGAGAGAATTATTCTCGTCATAAAGAGGAAATTAGTGCTCACCATCACCTGTAGAACATACAAAAAAAAAGACCAAATGAAACAAATACTACACCATCAAAGAACAACAAAAGTAACTTCATGACCGCATAAAAAAAACATCAACACAAAATAGATCCACTATCAAACTTACAAACATGCACTAAATGTAAAGAACGCTACCTTGGCATGCTTGTTCATTCATCAAATGATAATTGTATTTTTAAATGATGTTTCAATGAGAAAGGTGTTCATCGATTTTCACCACTTAATAATATGGACCTAGGAGAACAACATCCTATGTTGCAAAAGCTCACTGAAGTAGAAGAGATGCTCATAGCAAGGGTAAACCCAATATTACAAATAACCCACGCTCATGGAGGGAAACATAAATACAATGGCCACATGATTAGCTTCCCATAGGACATAAAAAGATTGCCAAAATACTTCCACATAGAATTACAGACCTAGATTTCCTGATAGTTCGAATATTGCATACACAAGGAAACTATTACGACTGTTATGTAAGTAGGAGCTGTATTAGAGATGCATTGCGATACAAGATCAAATATAACCCATACTATAGAAATATTGAAATAAATGCATCCTACTTAGAATAACTCCCTGAAACAAGTACAAACATTTCAGACATGCTTCACACCATAGAATTTTCCGAAGAAATAGTGGCACCAAACAACGAATCTGATGCTAATGATCAACATGCTCAAGATGCATCAACATATGCATCATCATTTATGGTAAGCCTACTAGGGAGATGTCGTGAGCTAGAAATAATTAAACAAACACTCCAAATTGAACACCCAACGAATAAAACTATTGATTGTCCTTAAATAAGCTCTTCTCCAATAAATGAATACAATATTGAAGGCCTCTTTGATATGGCATTTCACACACTCTTTCTAGATGGAAAAGCACTATAAATGCAAGAACAAATTAGGGAAGTACAAATGCACGAATATGCATTACATCTAATGAGATTCCATGACCAAAGATTTGGAAGGCATCCAAGGTTTCAATATTTTATCTCCAACCTTATGATGTGTCATCATACCTCTTGATGAGTCTAGTTTATGGTCTAATTATTGATAGAGTTTGTTATCCATTTGCTATAGTTGCCATAGAATTTGATGCTTGGATGTTGACCTTTTTATGATATTTCCTTAAAGCCATAGACTTTGGGGATGTGATTATTTTCATAACTTTTAAATGATATTGGCATGCTATATGAACCATCTTTGTTAATTTTGCATGTGATTGATGAATGTCACTTTGAGATAGTTATGAATATGCAGTTGTTGTGTGTACTAATATTGGCATGCAGATATAATTAGAGGATTGCAATTCAAGAAGATTTTGCTAGCTGGACATTCGCCATACCGGTCAACAAGGTGGCCATTTAATGGAGGAAAGAATCTCAACGATAAAAAGATTCCTCATTCAAATCGAAGCTGTAACCACCTTGTAATGGTCTTAACTATTGTTGAGAAAATATAGGTGTTATTGTTGTGCCAGATTCACGTTAAGGAAAACTTTCCTAACAGATTATGTGTGTGCGTAGCCGCCTCTCCACTTTTCATTCTTTCCCTAAAGTGGCATCCTCTAGTTCTGTCAGAGTTGACCACCTTGCTAGGTGATTAGATAAATAAGACTTAGATGCTCCTTTTGAGGGCTTCAAATAGGAGGTTTCTCAATCTGATGATGTATTCACATTCTTGAATTTTTTAGTAATACAATCATGTTTCTCAATTGTACTCATATTTTTCAATGAATGAAATGAAGTTATAAGTTTTTGCATGTGAGTTTACATTAGTTTTAGGGGATACTCATCCAAGGGGGTGCACTTGGTGATTATTCCATCTCGTACCTTAGTTTAGTTTAGTTGCTATTTTTTGTTCAGTAATTAGTTAAGAATCTGGCACTGTCTGTTCCTACAGCCACTAAAATTCCATTCTGTGACTGTTCTTGTAGCCAAAGCAGACAAAGTAGTTTCTTGTTTGTTCACTTAGATTTTCATTTCTATCATGCATTTCAGCTTAGTTTAGTTTTTGGTTGATGCTCAACATTTATGCTATTTCCTTCCAAGTAATTTACTTTTAGCATTGTGTCTTTCTTAGCTATAGGATGAATATGGCTACTTTGGATTCCTTGTGCACATACAATGCTGACCCATTTCAAGTTTACGTCCCTGGGTTTAAAATTTAAATGCACCTTCATAATGATTGAAATGACTATTCAGGTTAGATATCCAATCTCTGAATCACAACTATGAAGGCTTAGTTGTTGAATCATTGTAGGAGGCTGACATTTTTGGCGCCGTTGCTATGGATGGTGTCAAACTAGGGTGTTCTTTGGAGTCATCAGTAGTTTTTCCTGCTGTAGTATTTCTAGAATTTGTTCTTAGTATACCCCTCATTTAGACAATAATGACCCCATATTCTTTTGCTAATTCTTTGTGTGACCTGGCTGATAGTGAGTTGATACCGTATGCATATAGAAAGGAGGAGAGATGCTCATGGGAGATTCCTTCCTAACAATCTTGATCTATTACAGATAGTTGAGTATTAGAATCTGCGAAGAGACAAAGAAGAAGAAGAGCCACAGTTCTTTTCTGATACATTTCCAGATCTGACCAATTCTGAAGTTTCCTCTAAAGATCAGAATCTGATTCAGAACCCCCTTGCTTTGGAATTTCGTCAAGCAGGCATGGGTGATGCAAATGGAAACACACCTAACCAACCAACTTTTCCTTTCCCCATTTCTCATCAGAATGAAGTAGACAACCTCAAAAATATCCCTACTTTAGTCCTTCCTAAGCTCTATGGACTTGTCATAGAAGATCCTGATACATTCTTGTTCGAGTTTGATATTCTATGTAGAAGTTATGACTATACCATTGATTCCCATAGCTTAAGCTATTCCCTGCCACCTTGAAAGAAGCTACATTAAGATGGTTTATGAGCCTAGGCAGAGATACTATGGAGACTTGGGAGGACATGAAGACCAAGTTCCTTGACATGAGAGGAGGTGACATATTTAGGATGCAGGAAGATGAGAGCTTGGAAGATTATATTTCAAGGTTTCTATTTTGCTTACAGAAATCTCCACACCATACACTCAATGAAGAATCACAGAAGCTGCTTTTCTTAAGAGGAATTAATGAAATTTGCACAAATGCCTTGGACTTGATGGGAGGAGGAGATATCACCCAAGTTCCTTGGGAGGACATCAAAAAGATATATCAGAACTATTCTAGGGAAACTTCAAAGAAGGGGAGAGCTTACCAATCTTCCATGGGTAAGTCATCTACCAGTGGAGTTTGAAGGATGGAGATTACTCACTTATTTGCAAACTTCAAGCAAGAAATCATAAATAATTTGGCTACTTAGCTGGATACACTTTAGGCCAAGAAGAAACAAGAGGAGGCAAAGGCAATTTTGGCAGAATATTGCCCTCATTGCAGACGAAAGAAGAAGGATTGCAGATGCAAGATGATAGATAATATTGACAACAAGAAGATGGCACTTGAGTTCAATCCAATCTAGGATGAAGAAAATCAAGTCTACTTTGTTGCACAGAGGAGGCCACAGGCCCCAAGACAAGGCATGCCACTAGATCCACTATCTTTTGTTGGGCCATATTTCAATTCTTATTCATCTGGTAACCAATGGAAACCCCCATATCCATCCAATTATGGAGGATATCTACCATAACCTTAGAATAACCCTCCAAATGCCTAGCCCAACCACCAAAACTCTCCACCCCAGTGGAAGCAACCCTAGGGGAATTGGCAACAGTTTCAGAGAAATTGGTAGCCACCTCCAAGAAACTGGCTGCAAACATCTCAATGGAGGGGAGGACAACAATGGCCAAACCAAACAACCAATTACATGCAACCACCTTCTCAGCCTCAAAAACCTACTATAATGCCTCTGCCTACTAGTTCAAGTTCAAATGAACCTACACCTACTCAGCTACTAGCCCAGCTCATACCCAACCCAAATAACAAACCACAACTATAGCTAGTATACTTTGTTGATCCAAATCAATTCCCTACATGTGTTGTGAGTGTAAGTAACATCTTCTTACATTTAGGAACTAATTTTACAGCCCCTTCCACACCCATCATCACTGAGATTTCCATGGAAGAAGAGGAGCCTCTAAATGTCCCCATTCAGCCAAGTGCACCTACAAATCCTGAACCAATCCCAGTCAAGCAAACTAAACCTGAACCACCGTTTCCCCAGAGGTTGGAAATTGTGAAACAAAAGGAAGAGAAGGATGACACAAATTTTGAAATTTTAGATCAGTTGAAGCATATATGTGTCCAAATACCTCTATTTTAGGCCATAAAATATGTTCCCATATATGTCAAGGCAATCAAGGAAACATGCTTTAAGAAGCTAGGTAGGAAGAAGAAAGACCCCACCATGGTTCATGTGGTGGTACAATTGGTTGACATCATTCTTGGGAAAGTGACTATTCCCAAATACAATGACCCAGGGAGTCATGTGGCAGGAGTTGTTATAAATGGGATCTAGATAAAGAATGCTTTGATTGATTTGGGAGAAACAATAAATGTAATGACTAAGGACATCTTGCAACAACTCAATGTTGCAAGCATGAGACCTACTCCTACTATCCTACAACTTGCTAATAGTCCTATTGTTAAGCTTGATGGGATAGTAGAGGATCTTGTGGTAACTCTAGACTCTTGGGAGTACCCGGCAAATTTTATGATTCTTTCTCCCAAGGCCACACTAGGCGGGCACCCCATCATTCTTGGAAGGCCATGGTTAGAAACAACAAGCGCCTATATTGGATGTTGGACAAGAGACATGACCATTTCTTATGGAAATAACACCAAAAATCTTGTTCTCTACCCTCTTTCTCAACCCTCCCATGATAGGAATGATCCCGTATGGCCACATGTTGGTGAAGAGGTCAAGGAAATTAATTCTATGGCATAGATTATGTTGTTAAGCAGAAGTCCTTTCATGCAGCTTCAAGATGAAGATGAAGTATTGTCTAACATAATTTAGAACCATTATGAGGTAGAGGAAGCATCATCCTCTCATGCATCCTACTAATACAGTGAAGACACTCCTTCTTGCTCTTCCTGCAACTGCTCTTCCTGTAGCCGCTCTTCCTACAACCACTCTTCTTGTAGGTGAAATTCCTACAGTACTAGGTATGTCTCATACATTGCTACCATATGAACTCAAGGTACCAAGCATTAGTGAAGCATCTATGGTAGAGTTAACTACACAAGTGCAGGTGTCAAAAGGAAAATATCTAAATGTTAACAACAAACTGAGTAAAGAACAATAGTTGTCATTGGAAAACTTACTAAGGGTCCACCAATGTGAATTTGCATGGGATTATCATGATATGAAGGGATTGGACCCTAAGCTTTTCACTCGTAGGATATATATAAGAAATGATTGTACACCAATGAAGTAGCCTCAAAGAAGAATTAACCCTGCATTGAGAGAAATTGTAAAAGGGGAACTACAAAAATTGCTAGATGCAGGATTTATCTACCCCATTTTTTATAGTCAGTGGGTGTCCCCATTGGTGATTGTTCCTAAAAAAGGAGGGAAGTGGAAAATTTGTGTTGATTACAGGGAACTTAGCGCTGCCACCAAAAAGGACCATTTCCCCTTACCTTTCATTGATCAAGTTTTGGACTCACTTATAGGAAAGTAGTAATTTTCTTTCCTAGATGGATTCAACGACTATAACCATATCCAAGTTGCATTAGAGGACCAGGAGAAGACCACCTTTAATTTTCTATGGGGGACCTATGCCTACTCATTCCTTCCATTTGGCTTATGCAATGCACCTGCAACTTTTTAGAGGGCAATCATTAGCATATTTTCAGATATCTCTCTTGATTGCATGGAAATCTATATGGATGACTTCACTACTTATGGTGCTGATTTCAATGAAGCATTGGAAAATATCAGGAGAGTTCTACAGAGATGTAAAGAACACAGTCTATCTTTAAGTAGTGAAAAGTGCTTCATGATGATGCAGGAAGGTGTAGTTCTTGGCCACTACATTTCTCACAAAGGAATTCAAGTAGATCCTGCAAAGATTGAGGTGATCACCAATTTTCCTATCCCTGTAAAATAGAAAGATGTTAGGAGTTTCTTAGGACATGCAGGTTATTATAGGAGGTTCATCAAAGACTTCAGCAAAATGGAAACATCATTGTATAATCTCCCAACTAAAGATGTTGAATTCAAATGGACAAAAGACTATGACAAGGCATTTTTTGATTTGAAAACAACTTTAACTCATGCTCCTGTACTCAAGGGTCCTAATTGGGTGCTTCCTTTTCACATCCATACATATGCATCAGACTATGCTATAGGAGTAGTCTTAGGACAAAAAGAAGGAGTTATTGAAAATGCTATTTATTTTGTCAACAAAAACCTATAGCGAGTTGAATTCAACTATACAGTGATAGAAAAAGAAATGCTAGCAGTAATCTATGCCCTAAACAAATTCAAGCACTACATAACATACTACTAGATTTTTGTGCACACCGATCATGCAACCATTAGATACCTCGTGAATAAACCCATGATCCTAGGTAGGCTAGCAAGATGGTTATTGCTGATGCAGGAGTTTGATGTAACCATTGTGGAAAAACCAAGGAATGCCAATGTTGTTGTAGACTTTCTTTCAAGGCTGACTACATTAGAAGACAATCAAGTTGTAGATGACTTTTTCCTTGATGAGAATCTATTTTTCATCAGTGTGCAGACACCCTAGTATGCTGACATAGCTAATTATCTAGTCGCAGGGAGAGTTCCTCCTCATTCTCTCCAAAAGAGAAGAGGGTTCTCATAGAAAAATATTTTCCTTTCTCATGGATTGCTAGATGTTTGTTCTACACTCGACCAAACCATGTCATGAGGAGATGTGTGAGGGAAGATGAGACATATGATATTTTGCATGCATGTTATAATCAACCCTGTGGAGGGAATTTTGCAGCCAAGAGGACAACAATGAATATTTTGAACATAGGATATTACTAGCCCACACTCCACAAGGATGTAGGGAAATATATAAGGAAGTATGACAGATGCCAAAGGATGGGCCGACCAACCAAATTTGATGAGATGCCACTTTACCCCCAAGTAGTAATCACTCCATTTGATAAGTGGGGATTGGACTTTGTAGGACCCATTGATCCACCATCAAAAGGTAAATGTTATATCTTGGTATGCACCGATTATGTAATTAAATGGGTAGAAGTCAAGGCCATGAAGCATGCAAGAGACAATAAGGTTGCAAAATTTATTTATGAGGAAATTTTCACATGGTATGGAGTCCCAAGAGAGATAGTGACTGATCAAGGGGCTCAATTCACTTCAACCCTTGTTACAACACTAGTCAATGAGTACAACATTGGGCACCGAAAGTCTCCTCCTTATCACCCTCAGGCCAATGGCCAAGTTGAGATGACCAATAGATAAATTGAAACCATTCTGACCAAAACAGTGGCTATCCATTGAAAGGATTGGGCAAACAGACTACCAAAAGTTGCTTGGGCTTACAGAACTAACTGGAAAACAACAATAGGATTCACTCCATCTGAGATGCTATATGGAAAGATAGTCATGATGCCCATTAAATTTGTGCATAAGACTCTTAGGTCTATAGTAGACTTGGGGATGGATACCTCTGAGGCACAAAGGGACAAAATCATGTAGTTGAATGCTTTGGAGGAGATGAGGAAGACAAATTTGCATCACACAGAGATAGTGCAAAATCAGAGAGTAAAATAGCATGACAAATTCATCAAAGATAAGAAATTCCAGCCAGGTGACTGGGCATTGCTCTATGACTCAAGGTATCAAGACAATGCATGAAAATTGCAGACACAGTGGCTAGGACTATATGATTTTTCTAAAGTTTTTCCCAATGGAGCTGTTCAACTCACTACCATCTGTCAAATTTAAGTTGCTGGTCAACGGTCATTGCCTTAGGTTGTATCACAAGCCAACTTACAAGGAGGAGTTCCTATAGCAATTCACTTAGCATGCATCACCCAAACTTCCTACAACCGAAGGAAGTGGACCTAGTGTTCCTCCTTCTAGCTAACTAAGGTATGTAACTTGTCATAATAAAGACTTCCACTTCTGTGGGGGTCCACTTCTTCACCCATCTTCTCATCCATTCCACCTTTCTCTCTCTTCCATCATGCCACCATCCTTTCACTTCATTTTATTTCACTTCATTCCATTCCATCTCATTCTGCTCCACTTTCATTAATTGCTCAACTGATTTCTTGAAAAGTGACTGGTACTTTCTCCATAATCTTTGCAATAAATCTTCCACAAATTCAAGTATGTGCACATCAATTGTTATATCTTAATTGTCTTTTAGTGCATTCATTTAATTGTTGTAAATTAATATGGACATTCGCCATAGCATTTAATTATTCCCTACTCCTGTCAAATCATCATTCCACCTCAAATGTGAGGACACATGTGCAAATCTAGGTTGGGGGGGAAAGTGCAAATACCATGTCCACGTGTCTGTCCATATTGGTTCACATTAGCAAAATTTAAGTATTGAGCTGATTTGAATTTTGAGTGAGATGATGATTCGCATGTATGAAAGGACATCAACCGCTACCATTTTCCTTGATCATAGCTTGCATTTATTACTCCTTTACCGCCTTTATTTGCTCCTATCATAATCTTAATCCAAAAGGTAGAATTCAACCGATACGAGCATTGGAAATTCGACAGCATTGCAGGAAGGAGAAGTTTTGATTTTAGATGAAGATTGTAGGAAGGAAAAGCTTTGCAGAGCAATTTTTGATTGCAGACAATGGGAGGTGGGTTAATTCAAAATAAACCTACGGTTCATAATGTATTACTATAGGATGCACCTTGCCTGGCCAAGTTTAGAAACAACGGATGGATAGACCATTTCCTAAAGCTAAATGGTTTTGATGAAGACGTCGCATTAGAATTTTCCCAGACATTTTTTGAAGGAAAGGCCATGGTAAAGGGGTTGGAGGTCATGGCCATTGAGGAGAGGATTGCAAAAGTTACAGGGTTTCTTACTAATGGTGAACATTACCCTACTACTAGAGATGCCAGGTCAGCTAGGGCCGAATTTACATTACCTAGTGACCCTGTGTTAAGTGTGGAAAAACAAGGAGCGAAGATAATTTCTCTACCTGAGCCATGGAAGCAAGTAGCAGTTTATGTTGTGAAGTATATTACCTGCGAAGGTCATCAGTAGAATCTACATTCCGTGCATTTCAAACTCCTAAACCACATGAGGCACGAGTGAAGAATGAATGTGCCAAATGTGCTATACGACCTTCTTTTAATCATGGAGGATGAGACCCAAAAAGGTAGAGACAATTTCATTTCCCACCATTGTCTGATCAAATTATTAGTTGAGAAGTCTCTACATGATGTGTCTGATGTATCTTGGGAAGAATTCTTGAATATTGATCAAATTAGACCAAAGCATTTGTGACCTAGGGTTTTTCCTCAACCCCATAGGGTTAGTAGGATAAGAAGCAATGTTGGAGCCACTCCTGGAGCCTCAACTTCTAGCTCGAGCCCTAATGTAAACCCACTTGCAGTCGAGAAAACCATAGAAATTACCTCTTCTGAGGCTGAACATTCAAAAAAATAAAGTTCCTCTCCAGATTCTAATTATGATGTTCCTCTTGGCACCCTAATGAGAACTAGGGCACAGAAGAAGAAGGCATAAATAAGAAGAGGAAAAGTTAAAAACCAAACGGTAGAAAAAGAAGTAACAAGCTCTAAGAAACAGAAGGCTAACATTGTTCTTCCTGTAGCAAAAGAAAAGCATGAAATCCCTCCTATAAAATCAAGACTGATTGGGAAAGCCTTTGGTGCACCTCCAGAAGGAAGCCCTGAGCTTAGAGAAACATCATGGGAGGATACATAAGCTCCAATGGAGTAGATGAATGTTAAGAAAAAGGACATATTTGAGGAAGCATCAAACTTAACGTTGGTAGATCTTGTTGATATCGCAAAACAAGTTGAAAGCCAAGGACATGAGGAAAATCAGGAGCTCCTGTAGCAAGAGCCAAAGCAAGAGTTCCTGCAACAAGAACAAGAACTTGAGGCCCTATAGCTAGAATTTGGAGAACAATCGACACCCCTGCAACCAAAATTAGCTGAACAAACATAATCCCTACAACTTGTACTCTATGAGGAGAAAACACAAGTGCTAGGTAAAATTATGGTAGGAATACATAGGCCCTCTGATTTTTCAATGCACATGGTAGCCATGAACTTATGGAAATAAGTGCAAAGGATGGAAGAAGAATGGAAAGCAAAGAAACATAGGCTAAAGAGGGAAATTGAAAAGAGAGATGAAGAGATTGAGGATAAGAATGAAGAGATTGCTGCTTTAAAGAAAAAGGTGGATGATATCACAACTTTGGTACCTCAGATATTAGAGTGTAGGGCTCCTCTGAGGGTCTATGCTCTATATTTAAAGGAGAAGCATCTTTCTTTTAAGCTAGCAAGGATTGTTTTAGGTTTGAACCCTTCCATTGAAACCCCTCTTGAATTTTTCAATGCTTATCGGATTGCTCCTCCTGAAATGAAGAATCTATTGTGTGAATTCTATTTGCATAATTATTTTGTGACCAAAGACCATGATTTGAATCCACTGTTGTATATTGGAGATGTCCAATTAAGAGCATTTATGTCCCGGATACAAAACAAAGTTAGTTGGGGAAAGTAGTTCAGGACCTATAGGAAAATTGAATCTAACATTCCCCTACCCATTAGGGATGAATCTAAAAATCTAGGAGACAGTTTTAGGAATTGGTACAAAATTCTATACCGACCAAGCTATGGCAATAGGATCCTGCCTGAGAGAGAAGCAGTTTATAAAGAATATGAGGAAATAGAAAAAACCACAGGGGAATCTATAATGAGATACCTGTCACAAAGGTGGAACAACCTAACTGATGATTTGAAACAAGCTGAGCCTCATTCCATGCAGAACTATGCTACAACACTTAAGAGAGTTGATAGATATATACAAATTGGAAGGACAAAGGGACAATTTTGGCTTCCACCGACTTTTCAACCACCTATCCTACTATGGCCTATGCCAAAATTCAAGTACTACCAATATGACATAGCTATAGAGAGACAAAGATGGTGTAGGTTGGACATACAACAAGAGTTCTATTGGGATCCTAATTCAGACACAATGGAAACTGATGTAGGATAACTTGCAGTTGCAAATTTCAGGGAATTGACCAAGCAAAGGAACAACTCTTCCTTTGCTATAGGACCAACAAAACCTTAGGTTAGGGGGAGTGATGAGTCTAGTTTAGGGTCTAATTATTGATAGAGTTTGTTATCCATTTTCTATATTTGTCATAGACTTTGATGCTCAGATGTTGACCTTTTTATGATATTTCCTTAAAGCCATAGACTTTGGGCATGAGCTTATTTTCATAACTTTTAATGATATTGACATGCTATATGACCCATCTGTGTTAATTTTGCATGTGATTGATGAATATCACTTTGAGATAGTTAAAAATATGTAGTTTTTGTGTGTACTAATATTGGCATGCAGATATAATTAAAGGCTTGCAATTTAGGAAGATTTTGCCAGCTGGACATTCACCATACCGGTCAACAAGGTGGCCATTTAATGGAGGAAAGACTCGATAGCATAAAGATTCCTCATTCAAATCGAAGTTGTAACTACCTTGTAATGGTCTTAATTGTTTTTGATAAAATATAGGTGTTATTGTTGTGTCAGATTCGCATTAAGGAAAACATGCTTGATAGATTTTGTGTGTGCATAGTCGCCTCTCCACTTTTCATGCTTTCCCTAAAGTGGCGTCCTTCGCTTTTGTCAGAGTTGACCACCTTGCTAGGTGATTAGATAAATAGGAATCAGATGTTCCTTCTAAGGGCTTCAAATAGGAGGTTGCTCAATCTGATGATGTATTCACATTCTTGAGTTTTCAGTAATACAGTCAATTTGCTCAATTGTACTCATGTTTTTCAATGAATGAAATGAAGTTATAAGTTCGTGCATCTGAGTTTACATTACTTTTAGGGGATATTCATCCAAGGGGGCCCACTTGGTGAGTATTCTATCCCGTACCTTAGTTTATTTTAGTTGTTATTTTTTGTTCAGTAATTAGTTAAGAATCTGGCATTGTCTGTTCCTGTAGCCACTAGAATTCCATTTTGTGACTGTTCTTGCAGCCAAAGCAGACATAGTAGTTTCATGTTTGTTCGCTCAAATTTTCATTTATGTCATGCATTTCAGCTTAGTTTAGTTATTGGTTGTTGCTCAACATTTATGTTATTTTCTTCCAAACAATTTACTTTCAACATTGTGTCTTTCTTAGCTGTAGGATGAATATGGCTACTTTGGATTCCTAGTGCACATACAATGCTGACCCATTTCAAGTTTACATCCTTGGGTTGACAATTTAAATGCACCTTCATGATGATTGAAATGGCTATTTAGGTTAGATTCCCAATATCTGAATCATAGTTGTGAAGGCTTAGTTGTTGAATCATTGTAGGAGGCTGACAGCTCCAAGGACTTGCAACGGTTTTCCTTAAAAAAATGTTAAAGAAAACATACCAACCACTATTGAAAACCTTCATACACACTTGAAAAATATTCTAGATGAACAATTAGTTGAGAAACTTATGCATTCGAATCTACCATAAGAGGGACAAGACCATATTGGAACAAGTGTTGTGCTGAGCTAATAAATATGATCAACCAGATAGGGTCACCCACTCTATTCTTCACATTAAGTGCAACAGATACAAAATGGCTAGATTTACAATGACTACTATCAAATGACATAATATTTACAATGCAATCAAATAAAATTCGCATAGATAACATAATAATTAACCCCCATACCACATCCCTATATATACATCAACAATTCACAATATTTTGTGAGGAGGTCATTGAAAATCTCCTCCATACAAAAGAATATTAGTATAGGTATGAATGGAAACATCAAGGGACTACACATTTTCATGGATTCCTTTGGCTTGAAAATGCTCCAGACATGGAAAAACTTGATTGGAAATATAACTTAGAAGAAGAAAGAGCAAGAAAATTCTTTGACACATGTGTCACTGCTTGGAACCCTCGTACTATATCACATGGCAACAACACAACACATCGATCTCCACTTGATAATCAATGTTTGTTAAACACATATGAGATCTTTAGTACAAATCCCTCTGATGACTATGAGGAGTTAATTAATCGTGTCCAAAGGCACACAAAATGCACCAAGGGAACATACCTACATAAGAAGGGGGAAAAAATAGAATGTTGATACAAAGCTCCATGGAAAGAACAAATTATCTCTACATTATATGTGACAATGATAGTAAAAAAAATTTGAACCAACAAGAAATGATGATAAATTAAACATACATAACCAAGAAATGATTTCAATATGAAGAGCAAATATAGATTGTCAGCTTGTCATCTCACGAACACTTTTTCTTAAATACATTGCCAAGTATGCATCAAAATCAGAGAAAAAATCAGAGATTTGTGTTAATATGCTTACAAGAATAGCTACAAAACAAAAACCTAAAGAAGAAGCTTTAAAAACATACCAAAAATTCATGAAAAAACTTATGGTTGAACGTGATATTAGAGCACAAGAAACATGTCATATGCTCCAAAAATTGCCCCTTGTCATCTGTAACCAATCATTTGTGTCATTCAATGTTGGCCGAAAAGTATTTCACCGCTTCACAAGAACAACAAATGACAACAAAATCCAATCAAGCTACTTACATTCTTATATGCAACACCCTCCACAACTAGAAACAATAACATTACTTGAATCTGCAAGATCCTTCTCCTATTCCTCATGTCACAAAGGATGTAAATGGAAAAAGAGGAAACAAAAGGCAGTCGTCAATGTTTCCCAAAGTTATATACTATTCCAAATCAGGATTCAAAACATTATGAAACATTTTGTTGGAGTGAATTACTCTTATACAAGACTTTTCATGATGTATAGAATGACGTAGGCCTTACTAAAGATAGAATAATAACAAATTGGAACCAAATGAATACAAACACATATGATGTATGACACGTTAATCACATAATTGACATGGAAGCAAATAGTGAAGAGGAAGAAGATAGTGGTAATGAGGAAAACACAACAGATAAATTACAATTGAATGAAAATGGGGAGATGATAAATGGGAGGGGAGAAGAAATTGTGCAACTGCTATGCCAAAGTGATAAGGAGGAGGAGGAGCATAATACATTGATGTGCCAAAGTGATAAGGAGGAGCATCATAAATTGATGAGCAAGATTAGAAGTGAAGGATTTAGCCACGTCCTTCGCAGGAGATGGAGAGATAAGACATTTCATCACAAAGACCATCTGAATCATCCACTAGTTAGACTTATACGTAAATTGATTTTTAAATATCAGCCGATTCCGAAAGTAAGATGTGATTCATGCTTCCACGTAATTGATGATCTTTGGCAAAGCAATCAATGGCAAAGCTATCAATGTAGTGTATGTGAGAAGTATGACATGTGCCAAAAATGTGCCAAATGTTAATTTGGCATTTTATGTCTAAGTGGAAAAATATAAAGACTAGTATATATTTTATTGGTCTTTCATTATTTATGTATTTATTATTTAGAGTTATTAGTTTAGGATATTAACATCAATGAGATTTTTGTAATTTTAATATTCTAAATATTTGGTTTTATAAAAATATTATTTTTTAATAGTTTTTAAAATTTTAAATATTAGAAATTCAAGTTTTTTAATAGGAAATAGTTATATAGTAAATGTAATATTCATCATCCTATGTCTTCAAATTAATTTTTTCTATGTTGACAATGACAATTAATACGAAGGTAGCTTGCTAGAAATTTATATTTTTCTCAATTTATCTTGTTCTAAATGGTCTATAAAAATAAATTTACAAATTGATGTGTGAAAATAGTGAAGTCAATGGTGATTGCCACCACTAGTGGTGGAAATGCATTGAAATTTTCAACAAACTCTACTAAATAGGGACTAGAAATAAGAAAAATTGGAATAACTTTTGTCACTAGGGGTTTATCTCTTCATTGAATGTTTCCTTTGATGTCCAAATAAATTTTGCATCAATGCTCTTTGAGAAAGGGAATGACCCAAATGAAGTTGGTGGCACACATGATAATTGTGTTGCAGTAATTGTTTCCCTTAAAAGATAATGCCTGCAACATATTGCCTATGACTATAATTAATTTAATTCCATGTGAGAAACCTTTTTATTCTAAATTTATTATGAGCATCCATTAGCATGTATTTTTTTACTACTATATTTTTCATAGTTTATCGAATAAAGAGTAAAAAAGAATAACTTCTATTTGATATTTATAGATATAAAATGAATTTATAGTAATAAATAATGTGTTTCGTTGAATCTTAATCTTAGATTATAATCCAATCAGTATGAGTCCAAACTTACCTAGGTAGAGTTTGTGAGTTAATATCTACTAAAGGGGGTGTGGTTGCACTAGAACAAGATTTAGAGGTTTTGCCTAATTTCTAAAATAATATATATTTTATGTGTAGCACTTAGATTTATTTATCTTTCTATGAAATTAGCCCATATTTAAATATATTTGCATTTCACATCCTGTAGTATCGAAAAATTGCATACTGGTGCAATTTCACACTTACAGCTTGAACCTACTTCAATTTGATAATTAATGATAAATTATTATATTTAAAAGTAAAGGATTTCATTATACAATTAGCAAACATGAAGTATTACCAACTCACGCCCCAAATTTTAATAGACTTATCTTGGACGATAGCACCCCAACTCTTGTATGTCTTATTGGCCCAACATGAGAGTATGTGAAAAATATGTGGGACTAAGTGGCCACCCCACTTTTTGGCCGCCTAGTGACTAGATTAAATAATTTTATTTTAAAATCTTACTTGTGTTCATTGTTCACCAACCCATGAACCAATGAACCCATACATGATGCTTGCACGAATTTCCCTATCTATTGGTGCCACCACCAAGGGATATATAATATCTTTTGGGATAGGTGGTGGATGGATGGTTTTTGACCATCTTGCATGTGGGGTGATCCCACAATACTAATTTACAATTTTTGGGCAAACTAGACATTGAATTGAATTTTTTTGACTAAATCTTCACTTTCGGGCTCCTATAGTGGCTAAACCGTGAGGAATTTGAAGATGATGCAAACTAGTGATTTGTGACATTTTGTCTATAGATTCTAAATAAATTTTTTTCAAAAATTTTGGAATCAAATTGCACTTTTTTTTCCATCTCCTTTGAAAACTAGTTTTTATCAGTAAACAACATTTTTAAGGACTGATTCTTAGCGTATACAACATAATTATTTTTTGTATGAAGGACAAATTTTTATTTTTATTTTTATTTAGATTTGTAACTGCGATATCTAACCAATTCATTTGGTTTGATAGTGTTTTATTAAATATTTTTTCCTTAATCAAGCTTCAAAGTCAAACCAATTACAATTCAAACATAGGCTGACTATATACAACATAACTTTTTCTATATGTATTGAAATTCAATTTTTTTTAATGGATCAAGGACATCAATACCCAGTTTGAACATATTTTTCAAAATTTTATTTTGATAATCTACTATTTTTCCACATGTGCAGAACAAAGAGCTTGATTTTTCAATGGAAAACCTATGTTTAATAAAACTAAAAAACCAAATACATAATAAAATCAAAACATATTAAAATTATATTTGTTGGATAGCTCATTCTGAGGACTACCATCATCCAATTGGGTTTGTGAAGTCTCCTCCATTTTAATCCTCAACCCGAGCTTCAAAGCGCAAAATTTTGGACTTTTTTACCACTTGAGGGGGAGGAGGAAAATGGGGGGTTTGAGCAAACCCCTAGGAATTCGAGCGAACGCCTAGGGGTTTGCTCAAACCAGGGTTCATTCAAACCCCCTTTCAAAAAGGGTTTCCTTTTTTTTTATAGTGGGAATTGTGGGAAGTTCATTGAATGGGTTTGGTCGAACCCTAGTTCATTCAAACCCTCTTTTGGTTCGTTCAAACCCCCAAAACCATTTTTTTTGGCATGGGGTCATTTTTTTCAACTTTTTCTTCCTCACTCCAATTGTAAACCACTTTTGTGGGTTCACCCTATGATAAAAATGAGGTAAGGCAAGAATTTTTGAGGAAAATCTATTATGAGTTTATCCTTAATGAGCATGTCATGACCCCTAGCTAGTCCAAATTTTGAGCATGTCACTATCCCTTTTGTTGTAAAGGAGGGTGTTGAGGTCAAACCCTAGATTCCATTAATTCATTAGCTCACTAATTTGGACTAGGGTGATATGGGTGAGTCTTCTAGGCCTCAACGTCCACCTCACTTATGTAAAAATTATGAGTTTCTTTATGTTTATGGACATGAGGATGATCAAGATGCACATGGATAGTATGCATCTATAGTGGATCAAATGGTCATGATAGATGATCTATTGAATGAAATGTATGATATTGATAGTCGGGTAAATTTTAACAAGTTCAAATTTATTATTAAATATCATTTTGAAATGTAAAATTAACTAAATTACTAGATTGATTATAATTAAATTTTAGGGTCAAAGTGTTCACCCTACATCTGGTGGCCCTCCACCTCTTGATTACACAATGATGTCATGTCCATAGGTATGTAACTAGTAAATAAATAATAAGTATAGTACATGTGAATAGTTTAACCTTATATATATGGTAATATTATTTAACTCACATTGGATGTTGAAAAGTTTAATATTGGGCCTTCAACATCAAAACCTAGTAGTCAAGGTTTTCATCGATCTTTCATTGAGGTATATTTATTTTTTATTTTTAATCACTAATGGTTTATAAAATATAGTTAGGTAGATTTTTGTAATTGAATATATTGTTTCATTTTTAGATCCTGACATCAAATGGGATGGAAATGGATAGATGTGAAAATATGTAGCTTTCTATTGGCCTTAACCACAAATTTGTTAAAGTTTTTCTTCCTATCACCAAGTCAGATGGCACCAATATCTATGTGATCCTAGATTACATGTTGGAGATGCACACAACATTAAATTCCATGACCTAGGACCTGGTGATAATGACAAAACTTTTGTGCATCATACCAACTAAGATATGGCATATCATCAGGAAGCATTATGATTTCTAGAAGGGTAATTAAACTATCTTTCAACAGTTTTTGAAGAACACTAGCATAAGATTCAAATAAATTTATAAAAATTCTATTACATCTTGCAACATTATTTTTAGTAGGAATGGAGACAACATTTGATATTGCTTTAATCTTTTTAGACTCTCCCAAAACAGACACAATTGTCTGATTATTGAGATGGGAGGATGAGGAGGAGCCCTTGTACTACATCACCATCTACTAATAGTCTCTAAGCACAATACACAAATGAGAAAAGGATGGATATTCCATTAGAATTTTTTTCCTTAATGATGGCTATAGATTCCCCATGAATACATGTTGAACATTAGAATTAGGTAGGGAATAGGGGATCTGAGAAAATACAAATTGATAACAAGAAATAAAATTAGTCACTTTCTCTTGAGCTCCCTACTTATAGTGGATGAGGTCAATGAACATGATCTAACTATTTGATTAATTTCTCAAGGTTAAAATAGAGTTTGCAGGAAGGAATAAAAACCATTCCAATACAGTATCCTTAAGGGATCATAGAAATAATTTAGCTAGAAATGCATCTTAACAAAGGAAACTGCTACACATAGCAGTGAATGATGAGACGTGAGTTTGTGGATCATCTCTACCATTGTATTCATCAAATTTTAGAACCTTCAACCCTTGAGGGATATAAACATTCAAAATGTTTAGGGCCAAAGGACAATTATGGTAATAAGGTTGCAAAGTAGAATGAGAGGCGATGTTGGCTAAGCTAGCTAAATGCGATTACATGTGACCCATAATTTGCAATAGGGTATTTAAAACATGAGTAGATGGGGGAAACAAATTAGCCATTATGGCAGAAGTATGAATTGCAAAAACATGAACAATAGAAGTTTGGACAAGAGAGGATAGAATGGTATACCCCAAGAGTATATAATAGAAATCAAAACACTAGGATGGCCAAGGGGCACAAACATGGTGCTAGTAGAAGCACCTTAAAACATCCTGGAGTAGATATATGAATAGTGTCGGCCATGTTTACTAATGTAAATGCCATAAACATATTCAGCTACATGCCTGTTACACCTAACTGAGTGTCAATATGTCAAGTTGAAGATTAAGAGCTCTCATGAATATGGGCTTCCATTGTAGCTCTCAAAGCACACACAATATATACACCCTTATGGTATAAGATAGCCATGTTTCTTAGACTGGTCATAATAGGGGAAAATTATTCATACTAAGAGTCTTATTTAAGGAATTCTTCAAAATCCTTCAAATTCTCCTCTAAAGACTAGAGTCATTCAAAAGGAATCTTTAGAGCAACATTGTGGTCTACAAGAGAAGAAGATCCAGATGGAATACTAGGCTAAGAACATGTTTGAACTTTCATAGGCACATCAACAAAAATGAAAGGAGGTGTATAGCTAGATGATAAATCCATAGTGAATTGCTTAAAATCAAGAGCCTAATGGGTTGGACTAAACCTGAATGTGGGTGATCCCACAAAGTTGGTTTAATATTTCTAGGAGATTCTGATTTTTGCTGAAATCACATATTTTTAGAAAATATAATGATTTAAGCCTTAAAAATTTCCATTCTAAGGATTTAAATTGAAGAGGGTTTGATCAAACCACCTTAGATCAAACCCCCTTGGATAGAACCCCGCTAGTTTTAAAGCATACCTACGATGGAGTCTCCTTTACACCTATCAAAATGTTGATAAAAAATCACTTTTGATTTACCTTTTGGGAGATCAAATGAATTCATTTAAAATTTATTTCAAATGAACATAGTAGTCCCCAGAATAATTTATCCAATCAATATAATTTTAATATGTTTTGGTTTTATTATGTATGTGTTTTTTTAGTTTTATTAAACATAGGTTTTTCACTAAAAATCAAGATCTATGTTCTACACATGTGGAAAAATAACAGATTATCAAAATAAAATTTTAAACAATATGTTCAGGCTGGGTATTGATTTCCTTGATCCATTAAAAAATAAATTGAATTTTGATACATACAAAAAAATTTATGTTGTATGCAGTTCACTTATGTTTCAATTGTAATTGGTTTGACTTTGAAACTTGATTAAGGAAAAAATATTTAATAAAACACTATGAAACCAAATGAAAGTCTTAGATATCGTAGTTATATATCTAAATTTGAAAAAAATAGAATTTTATCCTTCATGTACAAAAAAATTATGTTGTATACGGTGAGCGTCACTCCTTAAAAATGCAATTTTTTTTTTAAAAGTTTGTTTTCGAAGGAGATGGAAAAATAAGTGCAATCTGATTCCAAAAATTTTGAAAAAAATATATTTAGAATCTATAGACAAATTTCACATATCACTAGTTTTCATCATCTTCAAATTCCTCACGGTTTAGCCGCTATAGGAGCCTGAAAGTGAAGATATAGTTAAAAAAAATCAGTTCAGTGTCCAGTTTTCCCAAAAATTGTAAATCAGTATTGTGGGATCACCCATGTTGAATGCTTCTTCTTACTATGGGTCTATAATTTGTAGACTAGGTTGTGAAACTCATATGAGTATCACAACACTCGGTCTAACAAGCCTCCAAATAAGAGAAAAGAATTTTTTGATAAAGACTAGAGAAAAGACACAATTCACATCAAGTTCACAAAAATGTAGATGAGAGGATTTGTTATTCTCAAATTGACAAGGTCTCAAGGAGGAAATAACACTTAACTATCTCAAAATATCCAACTCAAGTGACAAGATAAAATGATGTAGAGTGTTTGTTTTCAGTTTGTAACATAGAATTAAAAGGTGAGAGTTCTAGAAATTGAAAGAGCAGGTCACATAGGTCTTTTGGGAAAATTGATGAGCTCTTGGCCAAGGACTACAATACAATGCATGAACATCCCCACTTTTCATGTCGATGTCTTCTATGAACTGAAAACTGAGAATGTCTCAAAAAACAATAAAGTGGCTACTAATTGTTTCGATAACTGGAAACTCTTAGAATATGAGAAAATGACAGAGAATAATAAAAATTGAACTTAAGCTAAATGAAAAATGAATGATGAAGTAAGAGGAAAGGAAGAAAATACTTAGAAAGAACCAAGAAATGAATCCTCTAGCAAAGAAAAATCTTCAATACTTGTGCATATAAGACTAAGAAAAAAATTTGAGGTTGTTTAGGGATCTGCCTTAGTCAAATTTTCACTTTGGTGTTTCCATCTCCATGGGTAGCTAGATAGGACAAAGAGAAATAAAATAGATGTGATAGAAGAAGACATAAATATACTAGAACAATTTTCTAACTAGATTAAAAGATAATGCAATGAATAAATACAAGTTACCCTCCTTTAACAAAATGAGAAGGCCAAAAGAGAGAGGTTGCAATCTCCAAGCTTGAGGGATATATACCAATAATACCAAAGCTTCTATGTAGTATGGTTATGAGAGAAATAAAATGTAATGGAGATGGTGGAATGGTGGTAAAGAAGCTACTATGATGAAAAAGAGAGAGATAATAAAAATATTGTGTGTTCCTCCTTGTGTGTCAAGAGAGAGTATCCAAAATGAAGTGTTTTAGGGAGGTTTATGCATGCAAGAGTCATCCTAGCGTTCCTACGAGCTAACATAGGTATTATGTTTGTTGATAGGAGAGAAACATAACATTTAACAACTATTGCAATTGGGAATCTATTTGAGACATTTGTGTGACACATAGACATCTGTGCGACAAATTTTTGTCCGAGACATAATCTACCTTAATGATAGGAAATGAATTGATTAAAAAATTAAGGATTAAATTAAAGTTGGATAAAAGGAACATTGCATCATTGTCTTTAATTTATCTAAATTGGAGGCTCATGGGATGTCAAATTGCATAGGATGTAATTTATGACATTACACTAATCAAATCATTAAAGTGGGGGGAAATGTAATGTACAAAATTGTATAATTGCACAATCTCACATTATTTCCTCAACCCACTTTAGCATCCATTCCTATAGAATGTCTAGACCTATTTAAATTTCCCTCTTCACACCAAAAGCTTGCTCACATCTTCATATAACATTATCTTTTTAATTCCTATTGTGAAAACACATACAATTTTTTTGAATTACAAATATTTTTGGATTACAAGCTTTTTCTTAGGAGATAAGATTTATACTTTTTTATCTACATTACCTTTCCATAAAATATTGTTAATATCTTTTCCAATGTTTTGATAACTCTAGAGGGGGTTTCTAGGATTTACATCATGTTTATAGGTATGGATGCCATGATAGTTTTAATCATAGTGATTCTCTTCACCATTATAAGATATTTGCCTTTCTAGGAGGATATTTTAGCTTGGATACTCAAGGTAAGCTTCTTCCAAAACTCACTCTTAATATTTCTACTGAATAGGGTAATTCCCAAATAATTACAAGTGGCATTTCACCTATTACAAATCCAAGAAACTTAAAGATCTTTTTAAGGGATAGAAGGGGCATTTATTTTTTGGCCTAATACTAAAAAATAATCAATTAGAGCTTTCTTGATAAAAAATTCTTCGCCAAAGGTGTCCTTACCAAAAAGGATTGTGTCATTCATAAATAATACATGAGTGAATAATTCATTCATTATGTGTAATTTTTTTGAGTCCAAAGGTTCTTTTTATTTTTTGCATGTATGTATTTGTTGAGAGCCTCTACCATGAGGATAAAACGAAATGAGCTAGGGAATTTTCTTGTCTCAATCCTTGTGTGGAGTTTAATAACCCCACAAGGGAGACATTAATAAGAATTGAGAATCTAACCATAGAAAGACTTGAGAGAGCCCACTTGTACCACCCCTTATCAAACCAAAATTTGCTAATGATATTCATAAAAAACTCCCAATTCACTCTATCATATGCTTTCATCATAATGTAAGTTTTATGTTCATTGAATTTATCTTTTGAGATTGGATTGAGCAGATCATTTCATGATCTATTGGGACTTTTTCAACTATTTATCTGTACTATTGGTGTAGGTTTTTTTTTTACTAGTGGTTTAATTTATTTTCCCTTAGTTATAGGGTTTTCCTACACTTTTACTAAGCTTTCTTAGGATAATAAAGTGAGTTTATTTTTTAATAACTAGGAGATAACGTGATGAGTTTTCTCCACCCTTAATGGGTAGAGCATTTACTTTTTCATCACTTTATTTAATATTGGAGGTCAATTCCTATCGGTTGGATTTTCCACCTCCATCATCTCCTTATTTCTATATACACTCACTACTTAGCTTGTATTTTAATACTTATTGATGCATACTTTGGCATACATGTACCTTGATGCATGTAGTCATTATTCTATAGATTTGCTTTGAGCTCCTAATGCAATCTTTTCATCTTGAAAAATTTACACATCTCTTGGAATCTTGGGTCTGTAATTGTGTTATTTCATTTATAGTTTTATAGAGCTTATCTCTCTCATAGAAAGATATTGGTTATTCAATCTAGATTTTAGATTTTTAACATGGTACCAAAGCTTAGATTTTGAGAGTTTTGATTACTAGGATTCTTGATTAAGAGACTAGATTTTTTATATGATCTTGTAAATTCTTGTATGCTCTACTCTTATGTTTCAATACAATCTAGAGAATCATAAAGGAATGATGAATACTTGTTAATCCTATATTTGTATGTGTTTTTTTGGTGAGATATGGTGATTACAACTATTCTATCTATAGTGGCAGTGTTTTTTACTATCCCATTACATCTAAGAGGCTCAAGAAAGTCACATTTGGCTTTTGTTTCACTCAATTTTTCCACCATATGACACGGTAGAAATAAGGGTTTGAAGCTTAGATCTAGTGAACAACTTTTTATAGGAGCATTTTTGACCAAAAAGGACCTTTCCATTGTGTTCAGGAGGTCAAGCAGATGAATTTTGACATAAAATTTTCTTGTATTCAATTTTGAGATCCATCGAGGAAAAAATATTTTTTTTCTAGGAGGTTGTACAACCCCCAAGTTGTGCAAGTATGGCCGCAAGTTATAAAAATTAAAAAATTAAAAATCGCTTAATAAAGTGCAACACATATAACACTTTAAGCGCTAATTGCTAGGGCTTAAGCCTCAAGCACTAGCACTAAGGGCTAAGCCCAAAGTTCCTATGGGCTCATAAATCGCTAAGCGATATCCTACACCTACGGTCTATAGTTATAACAACTGTAAACATTTCAAGCATCAAACAGTTTCAAATAAACTGCTACAGTCACTCTTAAACTGTGACATAAACAGCCAGTGTTTAAATTGACTATGGACATGCAGCCCAATCTTCCTCTCAACTATTGTCCTACCCAACCAGGGTGCCACCACAACCAATGGTGTTTCCCATGAGTCATTTGAGGGCCACCAAGGCCCTCATATAGGCCAAATTGGGTCTTTTTTAAAATCTTTCATAACTTTTTGCCATAGTGTCCATTTTTCAAAAAAAAGATATCACCAAAAATCTAGAGACAAGAACTTTCCATCCACTAAGGTTTTGAAAATAATTTTTGCCATTTTTTTCCAAAAATTTTAAGTTGAAGTATTTTATTGATTTTTTCTTCAACAGACCATAACTTTCACCCTAGAGCTCCATTTTTGGAAATGAATAGGCATTTGAAAGGTATTAAAGAGTAATACATAGATACAAGGCTATTTTTCTAGATTTTATCTTAGATTCATTTTATATCATAATTTGTAATTTTTGCTATTTCAAGCCTATTAAGCATTGTATCTTGGAAAAGGCTTTGTAAGCACACTAATCACAGAGTGCCAACACCGTAATATCTTGGGGGTGATTTCTAAGACTAGTGAAAAGGGGGTGTCTCTTGGTGTCTATTTTGCACTTTGTATTCTATTTTCATGCACTCACAAACAATCTTCTTTTCTACCTAAAATGGATCAAGTAACAGTTCATATGCTAACACCCTACAACTATTTTGATTGAAAAATTAAAATCTCACTTTACTTGAAAAAATATGGATTACATAGGTAACAATGGGACTAGAAGATCAACCAACAATTGATGCAAAAAATATAAAATGGTTTAATAAGTGTGATGAAGCATTTGGAACTTTGTGTATGCCTATATCTCTATATTTTCTATTTCATGTTGAATCTTTTTCTTTTCCAAATGAAGCTTGGACAACATTGGAAAAACTCTTTGGTACACAAGATGAATTAAGAGGTTGTCAATTGGAGAATGAGCTAATAGGGTTAAGTCCTTCAATTTTTGATACAATACAGGTTCTTCACCAATGTAAGGGCCATAGGATTGCAATTGAAACAATGTGTCCAAAATTAAGAAGGATGATAAAAAATTAATCTTAAGTATTCTCTTTAAACTTTTTCCAAGCTATTCAATATTTATTTCTACATTTTATTCCACTAAAAGTTCCTTAGGAGCTTCCTACACAATGCCTTCTCTTGATGTGTTTGTTAATGAACTCGCAAAAGAAGAGAACAAGTTGGTTCAAATGGAAACTATCAAATCTTCTAAGTCTCATGCCTTGGTTTTAATTCAGAGCACTAAAGATTGGAAAAATAATGGCAAACAAAATAAGAAACAAAATAACCAATGAGAGAATGCTTCATATTTATCTTCATCTTCTTCTAATATAGACACTAAAACTTCTTCAAATCAAGGTAAATCTGAAAGGAAATATAAAAGAGCAATGGAAAGTACTAATGAATGAGCAATTGTTTGAAGGAAAGAGATTACCAAATAGATTGAAGTAGTCAAACCAAGCACCACCAAAGCAAGAGAGACACAAGAATTTGTTAAGGGGAAAAAACAAGAAAAAACCCCAATATTATGAATGGAGGAAAAATTTCTAAAGAATAATACAAAGAGAGAGATATTTTCAACCTTAGGCTTGCTTGCTTGAGTCTTGAAGAATGAGAGGAGAGGCACCTCAATAAGTAGAGGTGAGAAGGAGGAGTTAGAATATAACTCCCAACTCAATGAATTCCACCATTCATCTATGTGTGTGCAAAGTGTCACCTCTTAAGGAGGTGGTTCCAAATATTCCTTAATAAAGGAATTAAAAAATAAGTCATCCTCACACATGTGTGAGAAGACAAAAAGATAAAATACTTACAGTATGGATTCCTTTGGAATATTCCTACAAGTTAATAAATAATTACAAATAAATAACCTTTACCAAGTAAAGATTAATCTTCTAACATCCCCCCTTAAGCTTTACTTGGGGAGGTTACATCAAACCATTTAATGGGTTGTAATCCAAGATTTTTACAATGAAAGAGAAATTTATCTTTACAAAGAGCTTTGGTGAAAATATCTACAACTTGATCTTCACCTTTACAATACAAAAGAGAAATTTGCTTGTCTTCAATTTGCTCTCTAATGAAGTGATGTTGAAGAGCAATGTGCTTGGTCCTTGCATTAAAAATTGGATTATTTTCCAAAGCAATAGCACTTTGATTATCACAATATAAAGGATTAGGATCCTTTTGAGGTAGACCTAAGTCTTCAAGTAATCTTCTTAACCATAGTGCTTCTTTAGATGCATTTGTACAACCTTTATATTCAGTTGATGTAGAAAAAAGAGAAGTAGATTGTTGTTTCTTACTATTCCATGAGATTGCACCTGATCCAAAAAAGAAACAATAACCACAAGTGGATCTCCCATCATTGGGATCACCTCCTAAATCTGAATCAATATAACCCTTTAAGGAAAAATCACAATTTGCATCGTAAAAAAGACCAAGATTAAGAGTACCTTTAACATATCTTAAAATTATTTTTGCAACTTTAAAATGATATTGTTGTGGTTTAGACATAAATCTAGAAACCAAACCAACACTATAAGAAATATCAGGTCTAGTACAAGTTAGATAATTTAAACTTCCTTCTAATTGCCTATATAAAGTAAGATCAACAAAAGGAGTTTCCATATCAACCATTAATTTAGTTCCTAATTCACAAGGAGTAGAAACACACTTTTCATTCATTTTAAATCTATCTAAGAGATCTTGAGAATATTTATGTTGAGAAAGAAAAATACCATTAGGTGTTTGCCAAATTTGCATACCCAAAAAATAATATATAAAAGCTAAATCAGTCATTTGAAATTGTTGATTGAGTTGAGACTTAACATCACTAATAAAAAATTTAGAACTAGAAGTGAGAATTAAATCATAAATGTATATAAAATAATAATTACAATATCATTTTCACTATGCTTAATATATAAATTTGGATCATTTTTACTTCTAATGAAACCTTGAGATAGAAAGAAAGCATTGATTTTGGAATACCATTCTCTAGGAGATTGTTTTAAACCATAAATCGATTTCTTCAATTTGCAAACAAGATGTTCATTACCTTTCTTAATGAAACCCAAAGGTTGAGACATATAAATTTCTTCATGTAAATCACCATTTAAAAATGCACTTTTAACATCCATTTGATGAATAGGCCAATGCATATGAGAAGCTAAAGCAAGAACTAATTTAATAGTTAGAATTTTAGCTACTGGAGCAGATGTTTCATTACAATCTAAGCCTTCAATTGAGAGAAGCCCCTAGAAACTAAGCTAGCTTTAAACTTGCTAAATTCATTATTTGCATTCACCTTAGTTTTATACAACCATTTGCATGAAACAAGATTCTTACCTTGAGGTAAAGGAACTAAATCCCAAGTATTATTAGCAATTAAAGTGTCATATTCTTCTTGCATAGCCTTTTGCAAATGAGGTTGATCTTTATCTTATTCATAAGTTTGAGGATCATTTGAATTCATAATATTAGACATCAAAGCATAATTACAATAATTTGCCTTTCTAGTCTTAGATTTATTATTCTAGCTAAAATATTCTCACTTTCTTGCATTAAATTTTTAAACCATTTAGGCTTTCTATTAGATGTAGGAGTATCATCACTAGAAGGAGAATCATGAAGAGAAATTTCAACATTTTCATCATCACTATCACTATGAGTAAGAGATGAATTAGGAGGGTTAAGATAAGATTCAAATTGAGGATTATCCTCTACAACAATAACATTATTTGGAGAAGATTCAACATTATGCACTTTAGAACACATGAATATCATTTTCAGCAATGCATACATCTCTAGCAACCTTAACTTTGTTAGTAAGAGGATTATAAACTCTATAAGCTTTAGAATGTTCATCATAACCAACAAAAATATGATAAGAAGATTTAGCATCTAATTTTTGCCTCTTTTGTTTAGGTTTGTGAACATAAGCAATTGAACCAAAAACTCTTAAATGTTTAAGATTGGGTTTCCTACCAGACCAAGCTTCTTCAAGAGTTATATCCTTTAAAGCTTTAGTAGGAGTCCTATTAATAATGTAATTAGCACAAAACATAGACCTTGCCCAAAATTTATAAGACATATTTTTAGCATGTAACATACATCTATCCATTTCAACAATAGTTCTATGCTTCCTTTCTGTTACACCATTTTGTTGAGGTGTATAGGGAATAGTTAGCTCATGCTTAATACCAAATGATTTCAATAGATGTTAAAAGCATTGTTCACATATTCTTTTCCATTATCAATTCTAAGAATTTTAAGTTTAAAACTAGATTGCCTTTCAACAAATTTATGAAATTCAAAAAATATATCAAGAACTTGATCCTTACTATGAAGAAAATAAATCCAAGTTCTTCTACAATAATCATCAACAAAATTAAGTGCATACCTTGATCCTTGGATGGAGTTATTCTCCATGGGTCCCAAAAGGTCACTATGAACTAGGTGCAACTTATGAGTTTCCCTCCATGATTGACCATGTGGAAAGGGCTCCCTATGCATCTTACCACTCATGCATCTTGTGGATAGAATTTTAGATGGAACAATACTAGGCAATCCATCTACCATATTAAGCTTTTGCATTAAAAGGCAATATTGTTAGCATTTATATGACCAAGTCTTTCATGCCAAATATTGAAATCAATGGTAGATAATAAAGAGCATCTAGATTGAGAAAACTCATAAAATTTGAACAAATTATCATTGTCTAACTTAGCATTAGCAATGAATTTTTTTTGTTTTGGATCAATAACATAGCAAATATCTTTATAGAATTCTATTTTATAATCTTGACAAAGCTTGGTAGCTGAAAGTAAATTAGTCTTTAATTTAGGAACATATAAAATATCATGCAATTTTCCATTAGGAACATTCACATCACCAATTTCTTCTACTTTACAAGTATAATCATTTGCAAGTTGAAGAGGAACATTAGACAAATCAGGTTGCATAGACTCAAAAACTTCTTTATGTGAAGTAACATGTTGAGATGCACCTGAATCAATAACCCATTCAAGAGGTTGAGAAACATTAAAACTACATGTAAAAGCACGTCTAGATTGATTAGCATTGTTATGAACCTTATTATTATTAGGTTTATTTTGATGTTGATTATTTTGCTTCATAGGCTTTTTCTCATTTTGCTTATTAAAACAAGGATTTTTCCAATGACCATCCTTATTACAATAAGTGCAATGTGGTTTCTTAGAAGAGTTAAAATTTCTACGATCATTGCCATTATTATAATGAGGTTTGGAATTATAATGTTGTTGTTTAGGATGAGATTTGAAATTTTGCTTATGATTAGACAAAAAGGAATGTTTAGTAGACTTAAGAGTGCCAAATTGAATTAACTTAGCTTCTTCTTGTCTTAATAAATTATGAAAAATATCATAAGTTAATTGAGTAGCTAAAGAAGGAATAGCTAATTGAGCATGTATATTAGTAATAAATTGTTGAAATTGTCTAGGAAGACGCTTTTTAAAAATAAGATGAATTAATCTAAGATCTTCTAATTTTACTCCTAAACCTTGCAATTGACTATTTAAAGCATCAAAATTTAATAAAACATCATCCATAGATTTAAAATCAGAATACCTCGAATCTTCAAGTTGATCTTGAATTTGAATTTTTCTCGATTCATTTGAACTATCATAAATCATTTTGAGTTTGTCCCATGCTTCATAGGCAGTTTTACATGTCCCAATGTGAACATAAAGTTTGAGTGACATGGAGATACCTATGAGGCCAAGGGCTTCCTCATTTTTAAGATTCCATTTTTTGATTTCATCTTTGGATGCAGAATAACCCGGTTTAGATTTAGGATCTGTAGAAACATCTAAAAGATGTTTAAATCAAAAAATGAAAGAAATGTGAATTTTCCAAGAATGATAGTTAGAAGAATTTAACTTGATTTCAGGAATTAAAGTTGACATTGTAAATAAATTTAAGTGCACAAAAAAACTTTACTAAAATAAATACTTTACAACTTAAGAAATGAAATAACACTAATTGAGTTTGGAAAAAAAAAATAGCTCTCTTTGAATAAAATTAAGATTTTTGAAACAAAAATCTTTAATATTGAATTAAAATGCAAAAGCTTTAAAAAATAAATCCTTTTATGTTATTATTATTATTTTTTAAATATTGTAATAATCTCTTTAAAAAATAATAATAATATAAATTAATATATTAAAAAACCAAAAATATTCTTTTTAATAAGGAAATGCCCTTTTAAAAAAAATGTTTAAAAAAACTTTCCTAGAATATTAAAAATAAATAAATTATATGCTAAACTACACTTTAAAGAAAGATTAAAAACCTTTTTATAACTTAATTAAAAGTTGATGATAAATAATTAAACTTTTCATTAAAAGACTATAGAATGAAAAGTAATAAAAGAACTTTATACTTTTTTTAACATGTAAAGAAAGGGAGACGGCTAACTACTAGACAAAATTCACCTATGTACATTGAAAAATGCATGAAAAACATACATAAGAATATGCATGGATACATACATAACATGACGATACGTCGTAGTGCGGGGCCCGCCAGATGCCTGAAACCGGTGGACGGGATGAAACGTCTGAGCAATGGTCAAGTGAGAGTTAACGACGCCATCAGGTGCGTTTTCCCACTCGTTTCCGAGCGAAAAAGCGGGTGGGTTAGTTTCGTCGGCAGGTTTCTTTTGTCTGGTGTGGGAAAAGTGGAAGGGAATGACGTGGGCCTTTTTTGTTTCGAGAAAGCAAGGTGAAAATACTATTTGTTTTTTTTCCTATCTACATGTTGAAAGGGAAAGTTGAAGGTTTGAGTGCATGTGGACAACTTCGAGGAGAATACCGACCAAATAAGTTGAAGTGTGGAGTGCACATGGAGGATTTGGAGGAGAATATAGACCAAATCGAGGTGAGGGGTAATTTTGTTGCAAGTAGAGGGTTTTACAAGATGTTTTAATTTGAAATTTTGGAAACACAATGTGGAGTATTTCAGTTGCTTGAATGTCTTTAAAATCACATATTCCATTGTTTTGTTTAAATTTTGCACCATTGAAAAAAAACCTGCAAAAAATAATTCTAAATGGGAAATGTAGTGCTGGGTTTCAATAAAAAACTGTACAAAATAAATCTGAATGGGAAACACAGTGTTGGGTTTCATTTATTTGAATCTCCTTGTTTAAATGTAGAGGGTTTTACAAGTTCTTTTAATTTGAAATTTGGGAAACACAATGTGGAGTATTTTAGTTGCTTGAATGTCTTCAAAATCACACATTCTATTGTTGTGTTTAAATTTCACACCATTGAAAAAAAAAACTACAAAAAATAATTCTGAATGGGAAACGCAATGTTGGGTTTCAATAAAAAATTGTACAAAATAATTCTAAATGGGAAACACAGTGTTGGGTTTCATTTATTTGAATCTTCTTGTTTAAATGTAGAAGGTTTTACAAGTTCTTTTAATTTGAAATTTGGGAAACACAATGTGGAGTATTTCAGTTGCTTGAATGTCTTCAAAATCACACATTCCATTGTTGTGTTTAAATTTCGCACCATTGAAAAAAAAAATACAAAAAATAATTCTGAATGGGAAACGCAGTGTTGGGTTTCAATTAAAAAATTGTACAAAATAATTTTGAATGGGAAACACAGTGCTGGGTTTCAGTTATTTGAATCTCCTTGTTTAAATGTAGAGGGTTTTACAAGATCTTTTAATTTGAAATTTGGGAAACACAATGTGGACTATTTCAGTTTTTTGAATGTCTTCAAAATCATACATTCCATTGTTGTGTTTAAATTTCGCACCATTGAAAAAAAAACTGCACAAAGTGATATTAAACTACTATCTTATACTACTAATACATAAGAAAAGAGACAAAAGCCATAATTTTTTTCACCAAAATAATAGACCAAGGCCTTAGTACATGAAAATCCAATACCCACCTTGGACATCAATGAATTCACATGGACGTCATATGGGCTCAATCAATGAGACCCTAAATACAAAATAAAACCGCAAAGACATGTTCGACCCATAACTATCTTATGGATTAAATCCCTAAATATAGTTCTCTATTTTGGAGCCACTAACACAAGTGGGACCCATTTTTATTACAAGATTCTTAGCTTCTTCTTCTAGTACTTAAGAAAGGGAAAATACTTTAAATGAGTCTAAAGTCAAATGTAATATGAAAAATAATGCCAAGGTTACCATTAGAATATAAATAGAAGATACCTCTATAATTATACACTATAGGAATCCAAATTCATATTTTAAGAGTGTTCGAGATGCATGAGATAGAAATATGATTACAATATAAATAGAATCTTAATCCAAGTAATGTACTTGTACAATCCTTATCAAACAATCTCACTTTAATCTCAATTTTAGTAACATCCATATTCACCTATTTATGAATTTTCTCCATCCTTAATTTCATTCTCAACTTCATTCTTGAACCACTTTAAGAATCTATGTTGAAGATTAAAACCATCATTGAGTGATTTCATTTTAGGCCATAGTCTCCTTGATATAATTATTATTCCTTTTAGTAGTTGTTTATATATTCTTAAATCTAGGGTTATTAATAAACTCAATTGAAGAACCAATGATATCTAGGTATTTTCCTTTCATATTAGAGGGAGGGGAAATGATATCAATAGGGGAAACATTAGATGGATCACCTCAACACTAAGATGAGAGGGGGTAGGAATTCTACTAATACTAGCTCTACCTATAGGTCTAATAAGTTTAAAGTAGATAACACTAGGAATAGTGAAGATTTAGTGGGATCATTTGTAGTTTCCTCACCAAGACTAGACCTCTTGTAAGATTTAAAAATATGGGAACTATAGGGAGAAATTTTAGTGATCACATTTTTTCGAGGTTAGAGAATCTTTTCCCACATAAAAGAGACTTGATTCTTATAAAATAAGAGCACTTTTTCATTAACAGACACCCTATGGTTGGATTTGAGAAGTAAGGAATTGGATTTATCACAATTATAAAGTTAAATTATAAAAACTTGGTGTAGTGGACCATTTTTTCTTACCTATAATCTCATTCATGACTTATTTCTCTATATATAATGAAAGGTACAAAGAAAAGAATACTAGGTAATTATGCCTTATATTGTTTACAAAGGGAAAGTTATTTAACAAAAGATAGATAATTTATACTTTTCATTTAGGGTAAAATATTTAATGAGAAATAATTTGAATTCATTTTAAGGAAGAGCCTCCTTGAGATATCTTAATTATCATTTAATGAGCTTCTCAAAGCCTTTTACGAAAGTTTCAATGTTTTATTTTCTTTGACATTTGCTCATTTGATGGGTCTTGGCTCTTTTCTTAGACATGCTAGCAACTACAATGTTGAACTCTTTAGAGTTTTAAAATTTTAGATCCCTCACAATAACCTTCTTACTCTTCCATTGTACAATGAAATCTCTATGAACTAATGGATCGTAACTATCTATGTATTATATAAATGGATTTAGCTCACCCTTCGCAAGGATTGCCAAATAGTAATTTTTTTATTGTATTATTGACAATAATAAGCCTCTATTCATAGTCTCTCACCTCCCATGATAATCTTCCAAATGTACTAGTCCATAAACAAGTAGAAAATTATGAAATTATTAAGTCTCATTGGAAAAAATGAAAGAAGTTGATTCCCAAAGAGGGATCAATAAGGAGATTGATTGATAGGTAGTATCCTTTAAAAATAAAGAGAAAAATGGTAATATCATTGACCTCCAAGTTGTAGATTGTGATAAGTCTAAAGGAGTAATTTTGATAAACTTCAATTATTATCAAGTCATTCAATAATTTTCCCAAGATCACATAATTGCAATCAAGCCCACTTCACATAATTATTCCACAAGTAATTTTACTAGGAAAAGATTTTCCATCATACCAATGCGATGTTTTCCATAAAACAACTCATATTGTCTAAAGAAATAGTTTTTCCACTACCTCCATGGTAGAGATGATCAATTGTTTCCTCATTTATGGAGTGAATTTTCTTATAGCTTTTAATAATTTTTAAGATATTCCAAGAGGGGGAGAAAGGTAATTGAGGTAGTTTAAAATACCGAGGGAATCTCCATTCATCATTAAGGGTGAGAACTTGATATTTAGATAGAGTAGGTGAATAAATATTCTAAAAAAATGTGAAAAATAGACTCAACATTATTCTCACAATGATCACACCTATTTGGGATTGTAATGGCTCTATTTTTAAGATTATCAATAATAAATAATTTACTCTAACAAGCAACCTGCTAGATGTCATTGAATTTATGTAATATATTCTTGTTCAAAATCTTCTTCTTTCAAACACCTCAACATGTATATCATGTTAAAGGAGATAAGTTGATGCAATAGTACACTTCCATATGGAAGAACCCAACCAAATGGTATATTTTTTCCTATTAAACTAGACTATATATAACTCTTTAACTTCTCTATAAGGTAGCTAATAACCTCTTGATTGAGATAATTGAGAGGAGTAAATAAATTAATCAACTTTCTACATTAAGTACCATATTTCTAGTAATTAGTCACACAGTATGAAAATAAAGAAGAAATACCATTCTTGATAGCTAAACAAGGGATTAAAAATTACAGAGAGTGTTTCCCAACCAAGAATCATACTGAAATCTAGCCTTCAACCCATTTCCTACATTTCAAATTGGTCTCTTTCTTATGAGTTATCTATAATTTTTTACTTTAATTCATATAAGTAAGACATTATATAAGTTATCCAAATTTGGAAAATCAATAAAAATCCATTGAAGTATTTAGCCTCCACTATATTAGTTCAATTGTTATTCTCTTTTGCAAGTCTCCAAATAATTCTGAATGGGAAACACAGTGTTGGGTTTCAGTAAAAAAAAGTACACAAAATAATTATGAATGGGAAACACAGTGTTGGGTTTCAATTATTTGAGTCTCCTTGTTTAAATGTAGAGGTTTGTCTCATGGTGGGTTTCTTGCTTCTTAAAACCCATGGTTTTGCAATATGGAATGTTATAATACAGTATGACTCTCTTCCAAATCACACATTCCATTGTTGTGTTTAAATTTCAATCGATTGATAAGAAAACTACGCAAAATCATTTTGAATAGGAAACACAGTGTTGGGTTTCAGTTATTTGAATATCCTTGTTTAAATGTAAAGGGTTGTCTTATGGTCGGTTGCTTGCTTCTTAACACCCACAATTTTTTAACATGGAATGTTACAAAAAAATATGAATGTCTTCCAAATCACACATTCCATTGTTGTGTGTAAATTTCGCACCATTGAAAAAAAACTTTACAAAATCATTATGAATGGGAAACACAGTGTTGGGTTTCAGTTATTTTAATCATCCACTTGAAATGTAAAGGGTTTTCTTATGGTCAGTTGCTTGCTTCTTAACACCCACAGTTTTGCAAAGGTGGCAGAATTTTGATCCCAGGTTTTCTTTGACATGGTGCTTCCCGGTGAAGTTGCGGAATGGGAAATCGAGCCAGTGCCAATCATTCAGCCTAATTTAATGTGGCTTGAGGAGGAACAACTCGACATTTTTTCTGAGCTACGTTCACTTGCATGGAAGGAAAATTCTAGCTACGCCGAATATTAGAGGGTGATCTTTGTCTTAGATAGAGAGGAAGAGCGAGCCGAATTTAATAATTTGCTTAATGAAATGCTTGCGAAGATTTTCTGGGCTCTGGCTCCTCTGGTTGTTTAGCGAACTTGGTTTCTTTATGCAGTTTTCCACAAAAATGGTTTCTTTTGACAAAAACTTAATCTTTACTTTACATGCATGAAAATTTTGTAATTATGAATAGTGACCAAAATCCTAGGGTGTAATGGAAACAGTGTCCATTTCTTAATGAATTATCGCAACCTTGGCCGTTTTTAAGGAGGATTGCGAATAATTATTGGAGAAAAAAAAAGGGGGAGGAAAGAAAGAGAGGAAAAGGGGGGAGAAGGGCATTTTCTATTTTCAGACAATTTTGTTACACAACCATGGAGCCTTTGAACCCATATTTTGTATTGAGAAAAAAGGAAATAAGATTGAATCTTTGAGTTTGTTAATATTTTCTTGATCGCAAATTTCTTTGTGCTTCTGTGATCGTTCTTCAATATGATATTTGCTAAGTTTAATTGTGTTGATGTTTTATTTGTTGAATCTATGAATTCTAAAAGAAATCATCTTGTGAAATTAGTCTATTGTTTATCTTTCCTTATCTCATGATTGGTTGCTTGTTTCTTAAATGGTTGTCTCATGGTGGATTGCTTGCTTCTTAACACCCATGGTTTTGCAACTTTAAAACTGAATGACATATGATAAATAAATGAACATAAGGACCAAAACTGTCTTCATAACTATTTCAACTCATATAATTTGTATTTACATATAGTCACAATTTTAGGTCCTTATCACAATATGCAAGATGACTGAACATGAAACAATATGCAGTGTACTAGAGTTGAAAAACACTTGTATGCCAAGTCAAGTGATTGTCAAAGAACTGAAATGAAGAGACCATCAACTAAATTACCAAACCAATACTACTGACTTGTTTACCAATCAAGAACATCTTATTGTCTTATTGCTTTGACATTAATGGACACACATGGTAGAGGGGAAAACACAAGAGTCGTGTAAAATTTGTGTTTGAAACATATGAACAGATAGTGAACAAGACTATTTTTCTTAAAGTCTGATATAAAATGGATAACAATTATGTGTTCCAATGAAATGAAATTAGTATATATGTTCAGCATAATTGTACAATAATAAAATAATTAAAGAAGCCCATGAAAAGTCTCATATCAAATGTATAACACCATAGTGTTGAAACATATGCAAATGGTATATCTCTACACCACAATTGTTCAATATTCAAATAATGAAACCCACATAGAGGAATCAGTATTCAGAGCCTGTCTCATCAATTCCTACGCTGCCTATTCCTTGCAATCGAGTTCAGGTCTGCATAAAATATGGCATGTTTCTTAGGGTCCTTGTGTATTTCGGGAGTGGTGATTCCAGATCCACGAACCCTCGCAAATGATGAATGTGAAACAACAAATTTCTTCATAGTCTGTGCTTTTTCCATGTCAAGTTTAACACCTTCACCCTATAGCAAACAATTAATGAGAATTAACGTATGCATGGAAACAATATACGTAGTATGATATATACAACAACATATCGTTTATGTGTACCTTTGGAACATAATGCTTCATCTCAGTGAGCTGCCATATGACAAAGCCGCCCACACACTCTTCGATGGTCTCTATGTCAGGCATGGGAAAAGGCATATAGCATTGACCATCAATGGCCTCAACAATGTTGACTCTCACATAATGTTTTGGGTGCCTCAATCAGTGGGTGTGAGTGTTTCTGGCGACAACATGTAGAATGTCTTTCACACCTATTTATACGGCCTCTAAAGGTTGATGTGATCATTGACCTTAAAATTTATTTCGTTGAACTCTATCATCTGTTCATCCACTGTATTTTCTTGCAATGGAAACGTCATTGACGTGAAGCATAATTGAAGGCACATTAAAATATTCCTAAAGAAATAAGAACAGAGCATGGAAGTGTGTTGAGTCTCATACCGATATAGATGGCACACCATACCTCTCCCCATCCCCATTTCCATCTTTATTGCCATCTCCCCCTTGTAGGCTAGTGCTCTCCTCCTCCCCGAGTCCATCCTTATTATCCTCTCCCTCTTGCAAGCCACTGCTCTCCCCGTCCCCATGTCCATCTATGTTACCCAGTTCCACATTCAAGCCAGTGTTCTCCCCATCTTGATGACCATCTGTGTTACCATGTCCCACTTTGTGGCCAGTGCTCTCCCCATCTGCATGTCCATCTATATTACCCTCTCTCATTTCAATTACAATGACATCGCCAATTAGGTCAAGACCAGCACTTCGTTGTTTATCCTTGCCCTATAATAGCAGGAATTAAAAGGTCATTTCAAATTCAGTTGCATGCAACCAATTCATTGAAATAATCAAAACAAACATCAAATAAAATAATTGCAATTCACCATTTCTTCTAGTTCCTCCATGTCAAGGCACCTTGACACGTTTGATGGCATATGCTCCTTCTTCTTCTTCTCAACATTGTTAGATGGCGGGTCGGGAGGAACAACATCATCTTGTGCTTCCATGGGCAATTGTTCACCACCGAAAATCACAAAAACTTGCTCGAGGGAAGTAGTTCGTTGTTCATCATTGTTGTGTAATAGGAGGAATTGAAACGTTGCACCAAACTCAAATGCATGCAACCAATTCATTCAAATAATCAAAACAAACTTTAGAGTAAATAGAAGATTTGGAGATCACCGTTTGTTTTCGTTTCTTCTTCAAAGGGTTCCTTGAAAATTTCAATTGTGTACGATGCTTACTCTAAATGTTAGATGCGGGGGTGGGAGGAATAGCATCATCTTCACCTTTCATGGGCACAACTTCCTCTAGTGAATGAACCCTACTCTGTTAGGGGGAAGAAATCACTTCTCGACCATCACCCTATCATGTCATGTAAGTTAACGTTAAGTGAACCTTGTATGCATTCAAACATAAAAGTTGAAGCAAGGAAAATTCACATTTAATAGTTCAATTTGACATTACCATTCCTTCCTGTCTCTTTCTCTCCTGCAATTGTAATATTCTTTGCCTTCTCTGCTCCTTCATCTCCTCACTGTTGTACAACACCATTTGCTTCTTCACCTCATCCTTTCCTTCTTGGGGAAGTAGAAGGAAGTTTTGTTTCCCATACTTTTGATAGACATGTCTAATAACAGGCTTCTGCTGGAGCTGCTACCATATATTCATTTGGTACTCTATATTTTCCACCTTCTTTAGAAGGTACTCTTTCAATTTATCAGGGGGAGGAGCGGGTTGTTTTGGTTCCCCCCCCAGCACAGCTCGGCCACGCTTTGGTGCCTCAAGAATAGGAAGGTGGTGATGTTGAAACCTATGCATGTTGAACACTCTCCAATCATAATACTTTATCGTACATTCTTCTACAATACAATAATATATATATCTACTACTCACCATTTCTCTTATGTATTCAACAGCAACTTGCACAGTAAATTTGGAAAAGAAATTCGCTTAATATATTTGATATTCAAACAAATTGAATGCACAACATATACACACAGCCAAACAATGTAATAATTCAGTTATTATATCTACCTTCCCATCCACCACATCACCCTATATTTCATTGGATCCCTCTCCATCCTTAGGGTCTCCCTCTGCACACTTTTCCTTCCAGTCATGCACTATGGCAAGAGCGAGATCATCTCCCTCATTATTTTCCTGAATCAAAGGAACGATATATGCCAAAATCAGAATATTTGTAACAGACATGATATTTTTTAACTGAAATTAAAAAGCATTCTGATTGACACGTAGGAAGGGAAGGGAAATTGCAAGTTCACAATCAATTACCAAACAGGTCGCTGCCTTACGGTTGACCATTTTCGTAAACCGAGGGGACTTCCTCCGTACCGCAGTTGCTGCCTCCTAAATAAAACATTCCCACTTTCTAATCAACCTCATAACCACTTATGAGAGATTAAAATTATACATTTGATTACATCTTGTAATTACGAAATCTTACCTGCACATTTCGTGAATGCGACCGCCCTGAAGAAGATGCGCTACTGCACAACCTTTTAGGTGTGTTATCCACGTCAATGACATTCTTCACTGCAGGAACCAATTTCTGTTTTATAGCATGCATCCTTGGTTTCTTCTAAACTGTAAAATTGTTGCAAGTGTTATGGACAGTTAAAGTTCCAAAATTTATTTCACCATTTTGCAGTAATCAAGCATATATTTTCAATGAAAAGAAAAATTTGAAATGCACAACCCACACTGTTGTAAAATGCTATACAAGTAACCCACTATGTTTTACAACATGCAATTTTATTTTGTCCAATTATTATTGTTAATCATGTGAAGATACTGAATTGCAATTTATACCATAACTAATAGTTGTAATATTTGGAGGTGCCATTTTTACATTCATACAATGTAAATAAGAAAATATTTTCAAGACCCCCAAACTGTTATCCAATTTTTCAGGTTGGAAAACACAGGGGTTTATAAACCATGCAACCCACAAACTGGTCTAAAACCCTTTACAAGAAACAACCCTATTGGTTACTCCCCCCGCCTCAATTAGGTTAACACAGTTTTCCTTCACTTCTCTATTCTTCTTCAAAGACAACACTTTTTGTTATGCAGACTTTAACAAAACACTGTATTGAAGTTCACATTCATATTTTATAACAACTCATCACATGCACCAAACATTCCATTTGAATATCATAATATGTTTCGAAAAGAAGATGCACAAAAAAATTTGCACAATGGAAAAAACACTGGGTTGTCCCACACTTTTCAAATCTTATTCAATGACAACACTTAGTGTTATGCACACCATAAGAAAAGAATGTATTCAAGGTCACTTTCATATTTTATAGATGCCCTTGCTTGCAACAAAAGTTGCACAAAAAAAATAGTTGCTGTATGGAAAACCTAGAGGGTTGTCTGTCACTTCTCAAAAGCTTATATAATTATGGTTATTTAAAAGCTTTAGGATCATTTAGGTTCTATATAATGGGAGCAAGCTAACTCCTAGACAAAATTCACATATGTATAAACATAGGATATGTCGGTTTCAGGCGTCTAGCGGTCCCCACACTATGCTGTCTCGTCATGTTATGTATGTATCCACGTATGTTCTTATGTATGTTTTTCATGCATTTTTCAATATGCATAGGTGAATTTTTTCTAGGAATTAGTTGAAATCCAGGTCTGATAATAATTTTTTGTGTGGAGGGTTTTAAAATTTTTGTTTTCTTTCCTCCCCGTATGCTGGTTTTCGAATTTTTCCATTTCTGAATGAAATAAGTGACAACCCATTGTAGAAATATGAGTGAAATTACTGAATAATGTTTGTAGAAAGAAAAATCTATGGGTTCTGCAATGAAATGCTATATTTTGAAAATCATGTAAAACCTGAAATGTCGCCATTGTTTGCATTGTTTTTCAGAATGGATAGAAAAGGGGAAAACATGGCATTCAAAATCATATTTGGGAAATAGCAAAAATCCCACATCACATCCCATTTTTTTCGCCATTTTAAACATTGTTGTTTTGGAAAACACACTGTCTCCTAAAACTCGAACTATTGTAAAACCCACTATTTTAGGCATCTGGCAGGCCCCGCACTATGGCGTCTCGTCATGTTATGTATGTATCCATGTATGTTCTTATATTATTTTTTCATGCATTTTTCAATGTGCATAGGTGAATTTTGTCTAGGAGTTTGAAACCGGCATATCCTATGTTATATACATATGTGAATTTATGCCTGAAACTAGCATATCCTATGTTATATACATATGCAAATTTTGTCTAGGAGTTAGCTTGCTCCCTCCTTAACTCCTGGACAAAATTCACATATGTATATAACATAGGATATGCCCCTCATACAGCATGGAGAAAAGAGTTGTGATGGAAGAGGTGGGACCGGTGAGGGAAAAGGTTGTCGGACGTGAAGGAAAGACTTGAGGGTCAGACATCTCATCCCACATGCCGTTTGTTGTCCCGTCGCCGAGAAATTGTGTCAGTGCCGACAGGTTTTCAAAATAGTTATTCAGCGTGGATGGACAAAAATCCAAAAACGTGGCATTCGAAACCATTATTAGCAAATATCAAAAATCCCAGACAAGGTCCCATTTTCTCCATTTTTGGATAGCGACGTTTTGGTGGATAGCAAGGGCAAGAGTTGCAGGCATGCAGAGCTCCTTCAGGTATGTATATTCATTCTGTGTATGTGTCATTTTTCCATTCTTCCATGAACACTGAATAAATGGATGGCCATTCATTGTGGGGTTTTCATTTTGTGATTTTATGTTGAGGATTTTTTAATTTTGTTTCCTCCTGTCTGATAGTTTTGAAAATTTGCGGTTGCCGAATGAAATAGATGAAAACCCATTGTGGAAATATGAGTGTAATAACTGAATAAGGTTTACAGAACAAAGCATTGTGAAAATCAAAATAAGTGAATAAGGTTTACAGAAGGAACCCGCGACAAAAAAGGTTTCCATTTGAATATCGTAATACGTTTGGAAGAGAAGATTGGCAAAAAATTTGCAAGATGGAAAACACACTGGGCTGTCATGCACTTTTCAAATATTGTCCAATGAAAATAGTTAGTTTTATGCAAACCATAGGAAGATATTGTATTGAAGGTCACCTTCATATTTTATAACTACCCTTGCTTGCAACAAAAGTTGCACGCAAAAAAAAAAAATAGTTGCAGGATGGAAAACCCAGAGGGTTGTCCCTCGCTTCTCAATTCTTCTTGAAATACAACACTTTTTGTTATGCATACTGTAAGAACACAGTGTATTAAAGTTCACCTTCATATTTTATAACAACCCTTACTTGCACCAAACATTCCATTTCAATATCGTTATACATCTCGAACATAAGATGCATAAAAAAAGTTGCAAGATGGAAAACACATAGGGTTGTCCCCCCTCCCCCCTCCCCACCACAACAACATTTCATGACAAATGGGAAAAATTCAAGCAACCTTTCTAATTTACAAAGCATGAACTTCTCTCCATCATACATGGATGACACCTTCCAACAACACGGAGCTGAGTGGATGAGATTGTGGAAGAGGTGGTGATGTGTGTTGGAGAGAAGAGCTTGTTTTACAAATATTGCAAAGTAGCTCGAAAGATGCCCAGTTGTCATGAAATGTTAACATGTATTTTATCTAATGCTTGTATGGGGCATGTAGAGATTGACGTTTACATAGAATGCCAAGGCCAACAATGTGTAATTGTAGGTTGGAAAACACTGGATGTTATTATACCTGCAAACCAAATACCATTTACAAACCCTTCACAAGTAACAACCCAATTCGTTAATCACCCCTTAGTTGAATTTGGATGCTTTTATATATCCTGCACCTGCAAGTCCACCCCGTTCTCTCAAACCTTCAAATTTCAACGTGTAGAATGAAAGAACTCACAACACACAGTGTTTTCCAGCCACCAATTATTTTCCACATTACGTTGTCCCATCATAGGGTTTTTGCATGTTATGATGCCTCTAACATGCATTCTTCTAGGGATAATAGCGACGTCCAATTGCAATGCAAAAGCTAATCTCCCTACAAAATATAGTAAAATCAAGTTATTATCCCTGAAAAAATATGTGCTTGAAATGATAACATAATCAGACATAAATGATATCAATTTTCCACAATACATATTGATTATTGCTAGTTGATTTGTGGATACGATTGTGTAAGAATTCTTGCATCAACGTTTGGGATCACACTCCATGATCCAATATAAGGATGAAGAAGACAACATCACTCATCATGATGTTGGATCATAGAGTCTCATCTGCAACATTGATGCAAAAATTCTTAAACAATCGAATCCACAAATCAACTAGCAATGATAAGAAGATATGTCTTATCCCTAAAGAAGGGAAATACATTATCATGTGTAAGCCATGTCGCAAGGAGATCACCTTCTGCAATTGGTAGCAATCTATTCTCCCTACAAAAATGTGTGTCACATGCATCATAACAGTCATCTTGTTTTCAAAATAATTGTTCAGTGTGGATGGACAAAAAGCCCAAAACATGTCATTGAAAACCATTATTTGCAAATAGCAAAATGAGGTGCCAAGAATGTAATTAAATTAGAAAACTAAAAAGGGATAGTTTGTTTTCCAACACTGCAAACCATCTATAACAACACCGTGCCTTGCAAGTATTATGTTGGCATAGTGTTGTTATAGATGGTTTGCAGTGTTGGAAAACGCACTGTCCCATTTCAGTTATTTGAATCTCCCTGTTTAAATGTAAAGGGTTGTCTCATGGTGGGTTGCTTGCTTCTTAACACCCACGATTTTGCAACATGGAATGTTACAAAATAGTATGAATGTCTTCCAAATTACACATTCCATTATTGTGTTTAAATTTCAGCTGATTGAAAAAAATTGCACAATATAATTCTGAATGGGAAACGTAGTGGTGGGTTTCAGTTATTTCAATCTCCTTGTTTAAATGTAAATGGAAAGCTAAAGGTCTGAGTGCACGTGGAGGATTTGGAGTAGAATACAGACGAAATTGAGGTGAGGGGTAATTTGAAATTTGGGAAACACAATGTGGAGTATTTCAATTTCTTGAATGTCTTCCAAATCACATTCCATTGTTGTGTTTAAATTTCAGTTGATTGAAAAAAAGACTGCACAAAATCATTTTGAATGGGAAACATAGTGTTGGGTTTTAGTTATTTGAATCTCCTTGTTTAAATGTAAAGGGTTGTCTTGTGGTGGGTTGCTTGATTCTTAACACCCACAGTTTTGCAACATGGAATGTTAAAAAATAGTTTGAATGTTTTCAAAATCACACATTCCATTGTTGTGTTTAAATTTCGCAGCATTGAAAAAAAAAAGTGCAGAAAAGAATTCTAAATGGAAAACACAGTGTTGGGTTTCAGTTATTTGAATCTCCCTGTTTAGATGTAAAGGGTCATCTCATGTTGGGTTGCTTGGTTCTTAACACCCACAGTTTTGTAAGATGGAATGTTACAAATTTGTATGAAAGTCTTCCAAATCACACCTTCCATTGTTGTGTTTAATTTTTAAGTACATAACAAATTGCATGCTTCATAACACTACATTTTTCAACCTCCACATCACAACATACCCTAGCCCTTTGTGGTTTTTAAACCAGTATATCTAGGTGTGCACATTGTGTAGTGCATATTGGAAAACACAATGTGTTTTGAATCCTGCCTTTACTTATATGGTATACCCAACCTTTGTCTTGTAATGAAAATATACAAATGTATAGATGGTGTTTTATTTTATCAAATAGCACATCTCTCATTTGATGGGGACAATAATAACCCTCAACACATATTTTAATTCATAGTACGCACTTCATTCTGTTTCGCAACAATTCATGTTGGAAAACCCTAGGTGTTAAGAAACAAGCAACCCAAAAAGTGTTGTAAAACCCTCTGCAACACTATTGGATAGTACCCATCACCTCAATTTGGTCGGTATTCTCCTCCAAGTCATCCATGTGCACTGAGACCTTCTGCTTTCCCTTTCAATGTGCAGACTGGAAATAAAACAAATAGTATTTTCACCTTTCTTGAAACAGAAAAGGCCCACGTCATTCCCTTCCACTTTTCCCGTGCCAAACAAAAGAAACTTGTCGACAAAGATAACCTACCCACTTTTTCACCCGGCAACAAGCGGGAAAACCCACCCAACGGCGTCGTTAACTCCTACGTAACCATCGCCCGGACGTTTGGTCTCGTCTGCCCATTTCGTCACTTTTTTGTTTCCATGTATGTTGTTATTCTAATAGCTCTTTTACAATTTTTCTATAATATTTAGGGCCAAGTAATGTAGGCTAGATTCTCAATTAAGTTATTCCTACCCATTGGCTTTATGAGTTCTATTTAATATAGTGCATAGAACTATTTCAAGTAGTCGCTTGTTATATGTGCACATATTTTTGTAGTGTGGTGGTCAGATCAAAACATATTGAAAAAGAGAAGAAATGGGATATAGAAATAGCATTCTACAAAATTGCCATCAGATGTTAAAAATGAACCATTTATAACTTACTAAATATTCTAGACAAATAGTGAAATTGTAAAAAGAACTATTATGAAAAAACTTATGAACCACATATAAACTCTTTTGGTGAAAGATTTCAAATTAGCGCAAAACACTTAAGAATCACATGAAAATGACAGTTGATTGAAAACCCCAACATTTCACAATTTCAAACAAATCGGCACTTCTAAATGCATATTAAATTTTGGAAATTCAACTGTCCACTACACTTGCGATTCAAGCTATGGCAGCCAGAATCACCTATATTTACTGCAAAAGGTTCACATCTCCTAAAGCATCCTTCTCAATTCACCTACCCTTGTTTTGTTCAATTTTCTTTCCTGCCCTATATAAACCACCTGGAAGAAAGACAAGTGTTAGCGATAGATTTAATTGGAAAATTAAAGATAATTGGTGCTAGAAATAATTTTATTTCTTCCATATTTCCCCAATATACAATTTATATGTTGTACTGAGTGGAAAATTCCAGCTTGCACAGACAATAAACAAACATATTAAACTGTACATTGGGAATTTAATTTCCAATTTAACCTATCGCTAACACTAGTATATATATCAGCAATCATATGTGTCATTTTGCCATTCTGCTGGAACTGTGAAGCAATGAACGTTCATTCTGTTGGATAAATTCATTTGTTCCAATCAGGAATCAGGAGAAAGCTAACTCATAAAGAAAAAGCACCTATGTATGTAACATGAGATAAAAATGGCATTTCATTTTCCTCATCAGATTCGACCAAATAAATGCTCACACTATTTGCAATGTTGGAAAATACAATGTCTCCATATAAGGTGTTAAGAAAAAAGCAACCCAAATAGTGTTGTAAAACCCTCTGCAACAGAGAGGAGACAGTGTGTTTTCCAACTACGACATCTTTTCATGTTATGTATGTATCCATGTATGTTTTTCATGCATTTTTCGATGTACATAGGTGTAATTGTATGTCTAGGAGTTAACCAGCTCCTTAAGAAACAAGCAACCCAAATAGTATTGTAAAACCCTCTGCAACAGAGAGGAGACAGCGTGTTTTCCAACTACGTCTTGTCATGTTATGTATGTATCCATGTATGTTTTTCATGTGTTTTTCGATGTACATAGGTGTAATTGTATTTCTAGGAGTTAGTCGGCTCCTTAAGAAACAAGCAACCCAAATAGTATTGTAAAACCGTCTGCAACAGAGAGGAGACTGTGCGTTTTCCAACTACGACATCTTGTCATGTTATGTATGTATCCATGTATGTTTTTCATGAGTTTTTTGATGTACATAGGTGTAATTTTATGTCTAGGAGTTAGCCGGCTTCTTAAGAAACAAGCAACCCAAATAGTATTGTAAAACCATCTGCAACAAAGAGGAGATAGTGTGTTTTCCAACTACGACGTCTCGTCATGTTATGTATGTATCCATGTATGTTATTCATGCATTTTTCAATGTACATAGGTGTAATTGTATGTCTAGGAGTTAGTCAGCTCCTTAAGAAACAAGCAACCCAAATAGTATTATAAAACCCTCTGCAACAAAGAGGAGACTATGTGTTTTCCAACTATGACATCTCGTCATGTTATGTATGTATCCATATATGTTTTTCATGCATTTTTCGATGTACATAGGTGTAATTGTATTTCTAGGAGCTAGTCGGCTCCCTAAGAAACAAGCAACCCAAATAGTATTGTAAAACCCTCTGCAACAAAGAGGAGATAGTGTGTTTTCCAACTGTGCAAATAATGAGAGCAATTGAATTGTTCCAATCAGGATCTAAAGCTAACTCATAAATAAAGAGCACCTATTTATGTAACATGAGATCAAAAAGGCATTTCATTTTGCTCGTCTGATTCAACCAAATAAATGCTCACATTATCTGCATGGCTGGAAAACACACTGTCTCGATATAAGGTGTTAAGAAACAAGCAAGCCAACTCATAAACAAAAAGCACCTATTTATGTAACATGAGATAAAAATGACATTTCATTTTCCTCATCTGATTCAACCAACTAAATGCTCCCATTATCTGCACAGTTGGAAAACACACTGTCTCGATATAAGGTGTTAAGAAAGAAGCAACCCAAATAGTGTTGTAAAACCCTCTGCAATAGAGAGGAGACAATGTGTTTCCAACTGTGCAAATAATGAGAGCAATTCATTTGTTGCAATCAGGAGAAAGCTAACTCATAAACAAAAAGCACCTAAGTATATAACATGAGATAAAAATGGCATTTCATTTTCCTCATCTGATTCGACCAAATAAATGCTCACATTATTTGCAATGTGGATTTTAAGGTATTTGAAACCCCAATTCGCTTCATTCTTCCCAATCCATTCATTGTTTGCACTACTCCAAACAATCAATATTTCCTCTGCAATGATGGCTCATAAGGGAGAATCATCAGAAGAGTAAGATCAATACTGAATCTTTCTCATTCTCTGCCTCCGCCTGCTTAGGTATTTTCATGGATTGCAAAATAAATGTGTGGTTTTGTTGGTAACAAGAAAGGAATGAAAAGAGATTTCAGCATAGCAATTTTAGAGCAAAAGAAGGTGGTAAATCAGTTGGTTGTGGATGAAGCCATTAACGATTTTTTTCCTACACCCAGAAACCATGGAGAAATTGCAATTGTTCCATGGAGACAATCCTAATTAAGGTATTTTCCTTTGCCCTTTTCCCTTTGCCCTTGAGACACTACGATATTTTGTTCTACACTTTAGATGCTTAGGTTTTTTACTTTTCCCTCAATCTCTCCTCTAGACTGTGTTGTAGAGAAAGAAGAGGAAGATACGATCTATATTGCTCAGGCAGAGGAGACCTGCGAGGAGCCCAAGATTAGAATGAACAAGGTCATGCGATCGAATATGAGGGTTCATTTGGGAGACATGGTTTCTGCTCACCAATGTCCCAATGTTAAGTACAACAAGCACGTCCATATTCTTCCCATTGATGATACCATCGAGGGCGTCACTGGGAATTTGTTTCATGCCTGTTTAAAGTGTGAGTTTTTTTGTTCTTTCTTTTTCATATTTTCGCAACGCATTCTGTACCACTTTTTTTTTCGTATGTAAAGTGCACACGTTAGGGGAATTTGTAAACCTATACTTTTTTTCTTCAAATCTAAACCCTCCCCTTTAGGTCTCCTGTATTCTGGGTTCTTTTTTCAGTCTTACCAGACTATTTTTTTTATATAATGATGCATGCTAGTTCTATAAGATCATATGAGTGCACATAAATTATTAAAATTGACACAAGAACATAGCCGATACCTTGGGAAAACCCTCCAACCTGAGGGAGAAAAACCAAACGAATATATCTCTTATATATTGATCAAATAGGAGCAAAAATTTGCTTACAAGTTAGGCATAATGCAATGCCAATTTGATACAATGAATAGTAGAACCTCTCTAAGATGCAAGATACAAATGAATATTCTTCTCCTTATGATCGATCTGCTGCTTCAGATAAATATTTGCTTGCTGAGTAAACTTCTCCTCTTGTTGGGCGTGATCTTCTTCTCCTCAATAACACAAACTATGAATGAACTTGATGATTATCATAAAGAAGAGATCCACACACATATATATATACAATCGCACCCTTTCACAAAGGGGAGGTCAGCCTCAAGAAAGATGTCCTTTCTAGAAGGGCGTGATTTTCAATGAGAGGTCACTCATTATAAATAATTAACTATTATTTATTTTGACTTTAATATTTTTTTTTTGTTCTTTAATGAATGCGCCTCTTCATTGTATAAGCTATAAATAAATTTTAATAGCTAGAAGCTATAGAAAAATTTATTTCTCAATTCACTTTCAATTATTCATCATGAATCTGTACAAAAACATTAACAATGCAAGGGTTAGTGCCTTGGGTGAAGACAATTGTTCCAAAAAAAAAAAATCTGCATTCCATTTCATTGGAAGCATCAAATATACAGTCAAATATATTGCAAGTAGGGTTAACAAGATTCAAATATGTGGTAGCCTTTTTTCCTTTGTGAAGTCTATGTGCTAAAAGACTTTACTAATTTATAACTTGCAGCCTATTTCTTGGAAGCTTATCACCCAGTGACAAAAGGTGATATTTTCCTTGTAAGAGGTGGTATGCGTAGTGTGGAGTTTAAGGTAATTGAGACAGACCCTGGGGAATACTTTGTTGTTCCTCCAGATACTGAAATTTTCTGTGAAGGGGAGCCTGTAAAGCGGGAGGATGAAGATAGATTAGATGAAATATGTTATGATGATGTTGGTGGTGTACGAAAACAAATGGCTTAGATACGTAAATTCGTAGAACTTCCTCTCAGGCACCCACAACTCTTCAAATCAATTAGTGTGAAACCCCCAAAGGTTATTCTGCTTTATGGGCCACCTGGCTCTGGGAAAACCTTAATTGCTAGGGCAGTTACAAATGAAACTGGTGCCTTCTTTTTCTATATCAATCAACCTTAAATTATGTCAAAGCTGGCTGGAGAAAGCGAAAGCAATCTCCTGAAGGATTTTGAGGAGGCTGAGAAGAATGCACCTTCCATTATATTTATTGATGAAATTGATTCCATAGCTCTCAAGAGGGAAAAAACCCACGATGAAGTTGAGAGGAGAATTGTTTCTCAACTTCTTATAGTTATGGATGGACTTAAGTCTTGTGCTCATGTTATTGTGATTGCAGCAACTAACCAACCAAATAGTATTGACCCGACACTCAGAAGGTTTGGAAGGTTTGATACGGAAATTGACATTGGGTTTCCAGATGAAGCAGGTAGGTTGGAAGTTCTTTGTATCCATATGAAGAATATGAAGCTCTCTGATGATGTACATATTGTAGAACCTAAATTGATTTTTATACTTCTAGATCTAATGTCAAGCAGTGCTTGGATTTTGAGAGCATTTATTAATCTTTTTTTTTCTTGGTGAGAGTATATATTAATCTTTAGGATTCTTGGTATAGGTTGATCTCGAAAGGATTGCTAAGGATACTCATGGATGTGTTGGAGCAGATCTTGTAGCTTTGTGCATTGAGGTTGCACTTCAGTGTATTAGGGAAAAAATGGATGTCATTGAATTAGAAGATGAGACAATAGATGTTGAGATTCTAAATTCAATGGTCGTGACTAATTAGCACTTCCAAACTGCATTGGGCTCTAGCAACCCATCCGATGTCTGTGAAACTATGAGTTTTTACAAACCATGTCTAGACGTTCAATTTTTCTCATATCGATTAAGTAGGGATTGTATTTTTAAACTATTGATCTATTGGGCCCCTAAATTTTAATTTTCTAAGTTTTTTTGCTTCTGATGATTTTAATAATGGTAAATTTGCTTATGAATATTGGGAAAACATTGACAGGTTGTTGAAGTTCCAAATGTCACTTGGGAAGATATTGGAGGGTTGGAAAATGTCAAGAGGGAGCTTCAAAAGGTATGTTGAGATACGTGGTTCACTATATTTGTGCCTTGCATTTTCTTTCTGTTGGTGTAATTAAATGTGTTGTACCTTGACCTAGGTCATCATTACACCTTAGTTAAGTTTACTTAGGGACCATATAGGAGTTGTTGGAGATTTTCCACCTTTGGTGGACTTATCATGTTATCACTCTATCACTCCCACCTTTCATGGACATATCATGTGATTAGGTTTCCACCTTTTGTGGTGGTTATCACATTATCACCTTTCCACTTTAGGTGGAGTGATAGCATTTAATATTTGTCTCTTATCATAATCTTATGCACTCCTATGTTCTCACCTTGTCTATATAACCAAGGGGTCTCTTATTGTAAAATTCATATCTCATATCATTGACATTGAATACATTTTATTCTTGTCACATTATTTTCTCTCTTCTTTGTGCTTTCCATTTGGTCCATAGATCTTGGCATCCATAGCCAATTCTAACATGGTATCAAATCATGTTTGATTCTAACACTTTCAATGTAGAAAACTTGCTTTTCAAGGAGATATCAACTAATAAAATTCATTATGAGTTTGGTGTAGACTATTCAATATCCAGTGGAGCATCTTGAGAAATTTGAAAAATTTGGAATGTCTCCTTCAAAAGAGGTGCTATTTTATGGCCCACTGGGTTGTGGAAAGACATTGCTTGCGAAATCCATTTCCAATGAATGCCAGGCCAATTTCATCAGTGTGAAGGGCCCTGAATTGTTAATAATGTGGTTTCGAGAGAGTGAGGCTAATGTGACAATTTTTTGATAAGGCCAGAGGGTCAGCTCCTTGTGTCCTATTTTTTGATGAGCTTGATTCTATTGCTACGTAGGTGTGTTGCTTTTTTATAAATAAAAGTTTAAGGTTGACTCTAAATGACTGGGAATTTTGTTTGACCTTTTTGAAGTAGGCTCTAACTTGTGACCCATAATTGGTTTGCATGTTTCTAGCGTGGAAGTAGTATTGGGGATGTTGGTGGTGCTGCAGACAGAGTCCTTAATCAACTATTGATGGAGATGGCTGGTATGACAACCAAGAAAATAGTTATCATTATTGATGCTATGTAAACAAGCCTAATATCATCGTTCCTGCATTGTTAAGGCCTGGCTGACTTGACCAGCTTATTTATATTCCCTTACCTGATGAGTCCTCACGTTATCAAATCTTCAAATCTTGCTTGAGAAAGTCACCCGTATCAAAGGATGTAGACCTAATGGCACTGACCCATTATACCCAAGGATTCAGTGAAGCCGATATCACTGAGATTTGTTAGAGCGCTTGCAAGTATGCTATTAGAGAAAATATTGAGAAGGTGAGTTCCAATTGTGTCATCTTTTGCAAACTAGATCTATTTATGAATTTCTAATGGTTTTTATTTTGAATGTTATGTTACTAATTTTTAAGATAGAGCAGTAGTCTACCTATTGAACTTACCTCAACTTGTAGCTTGTTATTTCAATTTATCATACTAGCATGCATTTCAATTTTACCATAACCTCTCCCCCCACACTTTCATGAAATTCAACGTGAACGAAAAAGAGCCGAGAATCCTAAGGCAATGGATGAGGATGATAGTGATGAGGTAGCTGAAATAAAAGTTGCTCATTTTGAGTAGTCTATGAAATATTCCTGAATAATTGTCAGTGATCTGCTGATATTTGGAAGTATCAATCCTTTCCACAAACACTACAACAATCTTGAGGCTTTGGTTCTGAGTTTCGATCTCCAGATAGACCTACTGGTACTGTTTCTAGGGCTTTAGATGTATTTGCTACAGTAGATAATAAAGATGATGATGACTTATACACTTAGGAAACTTTATACAAAACTGTCATCTTAATGAAGAGACAAATGTGTCTGTTCTAGTAGGGACCTTCCGTTGACAAATAGCCAAAGCTATTAAATTTGGCTCTGCTTTGCTTTTTTGAGTTTAATATACATATGTTCTAAACTTTATTTAATTTAGCATCCGTTTAGTAGTGGATTGAATATTCTTTAGTAACTTGTAAGTTTTTAGAGCAAGATCAACTTTATGGCAAAGAAAGTTACTTAGCTATGGAAACCTTCATTCAACTGGTAGATAATGCTATGGAAACTTTGTTTTTTCTTTATGTTGTTATAAAATATGTTCTACTAAAATAAACTCTACAACAAAGAAAGCCTTGTTCAACTCTAGTAGGTATGCTATAGAAACTTATTATTCTAAAGCCTTGTTCAACTGGTAGGTGTGTTATTTTTCTTTACCTTATGAGGAATATTTTTTCACTAAATCATTTTACAACAAAACCTTGTTGAACTTCTATTTATATGCTATGGAATTATGCTTTATACTAACCTTGTTAGGATACAGTTTACAATAAAATTTCAATTTATGTTCCTACATTTATTAACATTACTATGTGTCCACTACACTTGCAATTCAAACTATCATAGCTAGAATCACTTGTATTTACTGCACAAGGTTCACATCTCCTAAAGCATCCTTCTCAATCCACCTGCCCTTCTTTTGTTCAATTTTCTTTCTTGGCCCATATCAACCACTTGGAAGAAAGACAAGTGTTAGCGATAGATTAAATTGGCAAATTAAAGACAATTGGGGCTAGAAATAATTTGATTTCTTCCAAATTTCCCCAATATACAATTTATATGTTCTACTGAGTGCAAAATGCCAGCTTGCACAGACAATAAACAAATATATTAAACTGTACATTGGGAATTTAATTTCCAATTTAACCTATCGCTAGTTCACTAGTATATATATCAGCAATCATATGTGCCATTTTTTCATTCTTCTAAAACTATGAAGCAATGAACGTTCATTCTGTTGGATAAATTCATTTGTTCCAATCATGAATCAGGAGAAAGCTAACTCATAAATAAAAAGCACCTATGTATGTAACACGAGATAAAAATGGAATTTCATTTTCCTCATCTGATTCGACCAAATAAATGCTCACACTATTTGCAGTGTTGGAAAATACAATATCTCCATATAAGGTGTTAAGAAACAAGCAACCCAAATAGTGTTGTAAAACCCTCTGCAACAGAGAGGAGATAGTGTGTTTTCCAACTATGACATCTCATCATCTTATGTATGTATCCATGTATTTTTTTCATGCATTTTTTGATGTACATAGGTTAATTTTTTCTAGGAGTTAGTCGGCTCCTTAAGAAACAAGCAACCCAAATAGTGTTGTAAAACCCTCTGCAATAGAGAGGAGACAGTGTGTTTTCCAACTGTGCAAATAATGAGAGCAATTCATTTGTTCCAATCAAGAGAAACCTAACTCATTAACAAAAAGAACCTATTCATGTAACATGATATCAAAATGGCATTTCATTTTCCTCATCTGATTTGACCAAATAAATGCTCACATTATTTGCACATTTGGAAAACACCCTGTGTCGATATAAGGTGTTAAGAAACAAGAAACCCATATAGTGTTGTAAAACCCTCTACAATTGAGAGGAGACAGTGTGTTTTCAAACTCCACAAATAATGCAAGCAATTTATTTGTTCCATTCAGATAAAGAAATTGAAATGACATTTCAGTTGTAGCAAAGACTTGTTCAAAAATGCATGAAAAGCGTACATGACAACATACATGGAAAATACATAACATGACAAGATGTCATAATGCAGGGCCTGCTAGATCGGCGATCAACACGAAACCGGTAGATGGAATGAAACATCTGGGTGATGGTCAGGTGGGAGCTAACGGCGCCGTCAGGTGGGTTTCCCCGCCTGTTGCCAGGAAAAAAAGTGGATGGGTTAGCTTTGTGGAAAAGTTTCTTTTGTCTGGCACAACAAAAGTGGAAGGGAATGATGTGGGCCTTTTCTATTTCATGAAAGAAAGGTGAAAATACTATTCGTTTCCTGCTATAGGGCCTTTTCTGTTTCAAGAAAGAAAGGTGAAAATATTGTTTTCTAGCAACAAATAGTCATTCTTTTCTTCAATGTTCATGGTAGAATGGAAAAATGGCACATACACAGAGTGGATATACATACCTTAGGGAGCTTTGAACACATTCAACTCTTCCCATTGCCATCCACCAAAATGTCACTATCCAAAAATGGAGAAAATGGGAGCTTGTTTGTGATTTTTGATATTTGCAAATAATGGTTTCGAATTCCACGTTTTAGGTTTTTTATCCACGTCGATAAATTATTTTGAAAACCCGCCAACACTGACATGTTTTCCCGGCAACGGTTGCAAGTATTGGGCCTTTTATGTTTCGAGAAAGAAAGGTGAAAATACTATTTGTTTCCAGTCTGCACATTGAAAGGGGAAGTTGAATGTTTTAGTGCACATGGACAAGTTGGAAGAGAAATCATACCAAATTGAGGTGACAGGTACTATCCAATAGTGTTGCAGAGATTTTTACAAAACTATTTGGGTTGCTTCTTTCTTAACACCAAGGGTTTTCCAACATGAATTGTTGCAAAACAGAATGAAGTGAAGGTAGGCTTCAAAACACATTGTGTTTTCCAACATGCACTACCCAATGTGCAAACCTAGATATACTGGTTTAAAAACCAGAAAGGGATTGGGTATGTTGTGATGTGGAGGTTGAAAAATGTAATGTGTTACGAAGCATGCAATTTTTTATATACTTGCAACTTAAACACAAAAATGGAAGGTGTGATTTGGAAGACTTTCATACTGTTTTGTAACATTCCATCTTACAAAACCGTGGGTGTTAAGAATCAAGCAACCCAGCATGACATGACCCTTTACATCTAAATAGGGAGATTCAAATAACTGAAACACGGCACTGTGTTTCCCATTTAGAATTATTTTCTACACTTTTTTTTTCAATGCTACGAAATTTAAACACAACAATGGAATGTGTGATTTTGAAAACATTCAACTGTTTTGTAAAATTCCATGTTGTAAAACCGTGGGTGTTAAGAAGCGAGCAACCCACCATGAGACAACCCTTTACATTTAAAAAAGGAGATTCAAATAACTGAAACCCAACACTGTGTTTCCCATTCAGAATTATTTTGTGCAGTCTTTTTTTCAATCGACTGAAATTTAAACACAACAATGGAATATGTGATTTGGAAGACATTCAAGAAACTGAAATACTCCACATTGTGTTTCCCAAATTTCAAATTACCCCTCACCTCGATTTCTTCGGTATTCTACTCCAACTCCTCCACATGCACTCAGACCTTCAGCTCTCCATTTACATTTAAACAAGGAGATTGAAATAACTGAAACCCACCACTGTGTTTCCCATTCAGAATTATATTGTGCAATTTTTTTCAATCAACTAAAATTTAAACACAATAATGGAATGTGTGATTTGGAAGACATTCATACTATTTTGTAACATTCCATGTTGCAAAACCGTGGGTGTTAAGAAGCAAGCAACCCACCATGAGACAACCCTTTACATTTAAACAAGGAGATTCAAATAACTAAAATGGGACAGTGTATTTTCCAACACTACAGACCATCTATAACAACACTGTGCCTTGCAAGTATCATAACATAATACTTGCAAGGCACGGTGTTGTTATAGATGGTTTGCAGTGTTGAAAAACACACTGCTCCATTTGATTTTTCTGATTTAATTAAATTCTTGGCACCTCATTTTTCTATTTGCAAATACTGGTTTTCAATGACATGTTTTGGGCTTTTTGTCCATCCACACCGAACAATTATTTTGAAAACTTGTCGACACTGAAACGTTATCCCAACAATGGGGCAGGAAATGGTAGACAGGATGAGACTTCCGACCATCAAGTCTTTCCTTTCATCCGGCCACCTTTTCCATCACGGGTTCCTTCCATCTAGCCACCTTTTTTGTCACGGCTCTTTGTCCATTCGGTAAGGGGGGCGATATAACATATAGAATATGTTATATACATTGGTGAATTATGTCCACGAGTTTTCTTTCTCTGCGGGCTCAAATGAAATGCAATGTTATATATATTTTGTTATATATAATATGTTATATACATTGGTGAATTATGTCCATGAGTTTACTTTTTTCGCAGGCTCAAATGAAATGCAATGTTATATATAATATGTTATATACATTGGTAAATTATGTCCAGGAGTTTGCTTTGTCCGTAGGCGCAAATGAAATGCAAAGACTATCATTACATTCCTACTATCAAAATCCCAAAATATTCTCCACACAATCACTCATATTTCTACAATGGGTTGTCACTTATTTCATTAGGAAATGGAAAAATTTGAAAACCAGCATACGAGGAGGAAACAAAAGAAAAATTTCAAAACCCTCCACACAAAAAACATTATAAAACCTACATTTCAACTAACTCCTAGACAAAATTCACCTATGCACATTGAAAAACGCATGAAAAAATACATAAGAACATATGTAGATACATACATAACATGACGAGACATCATAGTGCAGGGACCGCCAGATGCCTAAAACACTAGGTTTTACAATAGTCTGAGTTTTAGGAGACAATGTGTTTTCCAAAACAACAGTGTATAAAATGGTGGCGAAAATGGGATGTGATGTGGGTTTTTTGCTATTTCCCAAATATGATTTCGAATGCCACATTTTCCCCTTTTCTATCCATTCTGAAAAACAATGTGAACAATGGTGACATTTAGAGTTTTACATGAATTTTGAAATATAGCATTTCATTGCAGAACCCACAGATTTTGCTTTCTACAAAAATTATTCAGTAATTTCACTCATATTTCTATAATGGGTTCTCACTTATTTCATTAGGAAATGGTAAAATTCAAAAACTAGCATACGAGGAGGAAATGAAAAAAAAAAATCAAAACCCTCCACACAAAAACCATTATCAGACCTGCATTTCAAATAAATCCTAGACAAAATTCACCTATACACATTGAAAAACACATGAAAAACAAACAAAAGAACATACGTGGATACATACACAACATGATGAGACATCGTAGTGTGGGGACCGCCAAACACCTAAAACAATTGGTTTTACATTAGTCCAAGTTTTAGGAGACAGTGTGTTTTCAAAAACAATAGTGTATAAAATGGTGACAAAAATGGGATGTGATGTGGGATTTTTTCTATTTCCCAATTATGATTTCGAATGCCACATTTTCCCCTTTTCTATCCATTCCGGAAAACAATGCGAACAATGGCGACATTCCGGGTTTTACATGATTTTTGAAATATAGCATTTCATTGCATAACCCACAAATTTTGCTTTATACAAACATTATTTAGTAATTTCACTCATATTTCTACAATGGGTTGTCACTTATTTCATTAGGAAATGGAAAAATTCAAAAACCAGCATACGGGGAGAAAACGAAACAAAAATTTCAAAACCCTCCACACAAAAAACATTATCAGACCTGCATTTCAACTAACTCCTAGACAAAATTCACCTATGCACATTGAAAAATGCATGAAAAAAATGCATAAGAACATATGTGGATACATACATAACATGACGAGACATCGTAGTGCAGGGACCGCCAGATGCCTGAAACAGTGGGTTTTACAATAGTCCGAGTTTTAGGAGACAGTGTGTTTTCCAAAACAATAGTGTATAAAATGGCGGCGAAAATGAGATGTGATGTGGGCTTTTAACTATTTCTCAAATATGATTTTGAATGCCACGTTTTTCCCTTTTCTATCCATTCCAAAAAACAATGCGAACAATGGTGACATTCCGGGTTTTACATGATTTTTCAAATATAGCATTTCATTGCATAACCCATAGAATTTTCTTTCTACAAACATTATTCAGTATTTTCACTCATATTTCTACAATGGGTTGTCACTTATTTCATTAGGAAATGGAAAAATTCAAAAACCAGCATACGGGGAGGAAACGAAACAAAAATTTCAAAACCCTCCACACAAAAAACATTATCAGACCTGCATTTCAACTAACTCCTAGACAAAATTCACCTATACACATTGAAAAATGCATGAAAAATATACATAAGAACATATGTGGATACATACATAACATGATGAGACATCGTAGTGTGGGGACCGCCAGACGCCTGAAACAATGGGTTTTACAATAGTCTGAGTTTTAGGAGACAGTGTGTTTTCCAAAACAACAATGTATAAAATGGTGACAAAAATGGGATGTGATGTGGGCTTTTTTCTATTTCCCAATTATGATTTTGAATGCCACATTTTCCCCTTTTCTATCCATTCCAAAAAATAATGAGAACAATGGCGACATTCCGGGTTTTACAATATTTTTGAAATATAGCATTTCATTGCAGAACCCACAGATTCTACTTTCTACAAACATTATTCATTAATTTCACTCATATTTCTACAATGGGTTGTCACTTATTTCATTAGGAAATGGAAAAATTTGAAAACCAACATATGGGGAGGAAATGAAACAAAAATTTCAAAACCCTCGACACAAAAAACATTATCAGACCTGCATTTCAACTAATTCCTAGACAAAATTCACATATGCACATTGAAAAATGCATGAAAAACATACATAAGAACATACGTGGATATATACATAACATGATGAGTCATCGTAGTGCGGGGACCGGTAGACGCCTGAAATAGTGGGTTTTACAATAGTCTGAGTTTTAGGAGACAATGTGTTTTCCAAAACAACAGTGTATAAAATGGCAATGAAAATGGGATGTGATGTGGGCTTTTAGCTATTTCCCAAATATGATTTTGAATGCCACGTTTTTCCCTTTTCTATCCATTCTAAAAAACAATGCAAACAATGGCGACATTTCGGGTTTTACATGATTTTTCAAATATAGCATTTCATTGCAGAACCCATAGATTTTGCTTTCTACAAACATTATTCAATAATTTCACTTATATTTCTACAATGGGTTGTCACTTATTTCATTAGGAAATGGAAAAATTCAAAAACCAGCATACGGGGAGAAAATGAAACAAAAATTTCAAAACCCTCCACACAAAAAAAATTATCAGACCTACATTTCAACTAACTCCTAGACAAAATTGACCTATGCACATTGAAAAATGCATGAAAAACATACATAAGAACATACGTGGATACATACATAACATGACGAGACATCGTAGTGTGGGGACCGGTAGATGCCTGAAACAGTGGGTTTTACAATAGTCCAAGTTTTAGGAGATAGTGTGTTTTCCAAAACAATAGTGTATAAAATGGCGGAAAAAATGGGATGTGATGTGGGTTTTTTGCTATTTCCAAATTATGATTTCGAATGCTAAATTTTTCCCTTTTCTGTCCATTCCAAAAAACAATGCAAACAATGGCGACATTCCAAGTTTTACATGATTTTCAAAATATAGCATTTCATTGCAAAACCCACAGATTATGCTTTCTACAAACATTATTCAGTAATTTCACTCATATTTCTACAATGGGTTGTCGCTTATTTCATTAGGAAATGGAAAAATTTAAAAACCCGCATACAAGGAGGAAACAAAACAAAACTTTCAAAACCCTTGACACAAAAAATCATTATCAAACCTGCATTTCCACTAACTCCTAAACAAAATTCACCTATGCACATTGAAAAAAGCATGAAAAACATACATAAGAACATATGTCGATACATCCATAACATGATGAGACATCGTAGTGCGAGGACCACCAAACGCCTAAAACAGTGGGTTTTACAATAGTCCGAGTTTTAGGAGACAGTGTTTTTTCCAAAACAACAGTGTATAAAATGGCAGAGAAAATGGGATGTGATGTGGGCTTTTTGCTATTTCCCAAATATGATTTTGAATGCCACGTTTTGCGCTTTTCTATCTATTCCGAAAAATAATGGGAACAATGGTGAAATTTCAAGTTTTACATGATTTTTGAAATATAGCATTTCATTGCAGAACCCAAAGATTATGCTTTCCACAAACATTATTCAGTAATTTCACTCATAATTCTACAATGGGTTGTCACTTATTTCATTAGGAAATGGCAAAATTCAAAAACCAACATATGGGGAAGAAACAAAACAAAAATTGCAAAACCCTTGACACAAAAAATCATTATCAGACCTGCATTTCAACTAACTCCTAGAAAAAATTCACCTATGCACATTGAAAAATGCATGAAAAACATACATAAGAACATACGTGGATACATACATAACATGACAAGACATCATAGTGCGAGGACCACCAGATGCCTAAAACAATGGGTTTTACAATAGTCCGAGTTTTAGGAGACAGTGTGTTTTCCAAAACAACGGTGTATAAAATGGCAGCGAAAATGGGATATGATGTGGGCTTTTAGCTATTTCCCAAATATGATTTTGAATGCCACGTTTTTCCCTTTTCTATCCATTCCAAAAAACAATGCAAACAATGGCGACATTCTGGGTTTTACATGATTTTTCAAATATAGCATTTCATTGCAGAACCCACAGAATTTTCTTTCTACAAACATTATTTAGTAATTTCACTCATATTTCTACAATGGGTTGTCACTTATTTCATTAGGAAATGGAAAAATTTGAAAACCAGCATACGGGGAGGAAACGAAACAAAAATTTCAACACCCTCCACACAAAAAACATTATCAAACCTGCATTTCAACTAATTCCTAGACAAAATTCACCTATGCACATTGAAAAATGCATGAAAAAAATACATAAGAACATACGTGGATACATACATAACATGACGAGACATTGTAGTGCGAGGACCGGTAGACGCTTGAAACAGTGGGTTTTACAATAGTCTGAGTTTTACGAGACAGTGTGTTTTCCAAAACAACAGTGTATAAAATGGCAGCAAAAATGGGATGTGATGTGGGATTTTAGCTATTTCCCAAATATGATTTTGAACGCCACGTTTTCCCCTTTTCTATCCATTCCGAAAAACAATGCGAACAATGGCGACATTCCGGGTTTTACATGATTTTTGAAATATAGCATTTCATTGCAGAACCTACAGATTTTGCTTTCTACAAACATTATTCAATAATTTCACTCATATTTCTACAATGGGTTGTCACTTATTTCATTAGGAAATGGAAAAATTCAAAAACCAGCATACGGGGAGAAAACGAAACAAAAATTTCAAAACCCTCCACACAAAAAACATTATCAGACCTGCATTTCAACTAACTCCTAGACAAAATTCACCTATGCACATTGAAAAATGCATGAAAAAAATGCATAAGAACATATGTGGATACATACATAACATGACGAGACATCGTAGTGCAAGGACCGCCAGACGCCTGAAACAGTGGGTTTTACAATAGTTCGAGTTTTAGGAGACAGTGTGTTTTCCAAAACAACAGTGTATAAAATGGCAGCGAAAATGGGATGTGATGTGGGCTTTTAGCTATTTCGCAAATATGATTTTGAATGCCACGCTTTTCCCTTTTCTATCCATTCTAAAAAACAATGCGAACAACGGCAACATTCCGGGTTTTACATGATTTTTCAAATATAGCATTTCATTGCAGAACCCACAGAATTTGCTTTCTACAAACATTATTCAGTAATTTCACTCATATTTCTACAATGGTTTGTCACTTATTTCATTAGGAAATGGCAAAATTCAAAAACCAGCATACGGGGAGGAAACGAAACAAAAAATTCAAAACCCTCCACACAAAAAACATTATCAGACCTGCATTTCAACTAACTCCTAGACAAAATTCACTTATGCACATTGAAAAAAGCATGAAAAACATACATAAGAACATACGTGGATATATACATAACATGATGAGACATTGTAGTGTGGGGACCGCCAGATGCCTGAAACAATGGGTTTTACAATAGTCTGAGTTTTAGGAGACAGTGTGTTTTCCAAAACAACAATGTATAAAATGGCAGCGAAAATGGGATGTGATGTGGGCTTTTTTCTATTTTCCAATTATGATTTCAAATGCTATGTTTTTCCCTTTTTTATCCATTCTGAAAAACAATGCGAACAATGGTGACATTCTGAGTTTTACATGATTTTTGAAAAATAGTATTTCATTGCAGAACCCATAGATTCTACTATCTACAACATTATTCAGTAATTTCACTCATATTTCTACAATGGGTTGTCGCTTATTTCATTAGGAAATGGAAAAACCCTAAACCAGCATACGGGGAGGAAACGAAACAAAAATTTCAAAACCCTCAACACAAAAAAACATTATCAGACCTTTATTTCAACTAAATAGTTTCCCAACGAAAACCCTGCAAAATTCAAAATAAGAATGTGAACAATGGCGACATGCTAGGCTTTATGTGATTTTCACAATAGTTTGTGGTCTTTGTAAACCTTATTCGGTTATTTCACTCATATTTCCACCATGGGTTCTCATCTATTTCATTCGACAACCCCAAAATTTTAAAACCAGCAGACAGGAGGAGACGAAAAACTAAAACCCTCAAATGAAAATCACAAAACCAAAACCCCGCAATGAATGGTCATTCATTTCTTCAGTGTTCATGGCAGAATGGAAAAATGGCACATACACAGAGCGGATATACATACCTGAAGGAGTTTTGCATGCCTGCAAATCTTGCCCTCGCTATCCACCAAAACGTCATTGTCCAAAAATGGAGAAAATGGGACCTTATCAAGGCTTTTTGATATTTGCTAATAATGGTTTCAAATTCCACGTTTTTGGCTTTTTGTCCATCCACGCCGAAAAATTATTTTGAAAACCCGCTAACACTGACACGATTTCCCGACAATGGGACAACAAACAGCATAGGGGATGAGACGTTCGGCCATCAAGTCTTTCCTTCCATCCAGCAACCTTTTCCGTCGTGGGTCCCACCTCTTTCGTCACGGCTCTTTTCTCCATGTGCTATGTGGGGCATGGAGTATCTTATATATAGGTGAATTTTGTCTAGGAGTTAGCTTTCTCCTAAAGAAAGCACATTCTTTTATAAGTTTTTAAAAAAATATATAAACTGCATATAAATGAAGAGAAAGTATGGGCAGGAGAATTTCTTTTGAAAAGAGTCAAGCTTAACGAGTGGAAATAAAAGAGTTTAAAGAATAGAAAGTCAGTGAAAGAGCATGACACGACAGAGGTAGTGAGCAGCGAAAGGAGCCATGGGGAAGGGTGTCTACAAGAGGCAACATGAGCATAGAAGCCATGAAATAGCAGAGAGGGCATCCAACAAGGAGGTGGGTGGGAGCTGTAGGAGTTCAACCTCAACAAGCCTGCAAAAAGGGGATTGGAACCCTATTTCAAATATTTTTATTTGATTATTGATTAGTATTTAAAAATTTAGTATTTATATATCAATTTTTAAACTTTGAAAAAGAAAAATAAATGATGTTTTGATTTATTTTTATTTTTATTTTCAAAACTAGAATAAGGGTTAAAGCCCTTGTATTTTTTTTAAGAAATTAAATTTTTTTACAAATTTGAATAAAAAATAGATTAGTCTTTTAAAAGAAAAAAAAAAGAATTTCTGAACTAGGCTAGATCCTTAAAAAAAATTGATTTTTTTTTGCACAATGTAAAATATAGAGATTTTTTACAGATTTAATCTAATATTATAAAAAATATTAGAGAACTAATGAACTATTGAAACATAACCCTTAATTAGAGGATTTTTAAAATTTTATGCAAAAAATACATGCATGCAAAATAAAGGATTTTTTCAAATTTAAACTAATATTTAGGAAAAATCTTAGAAAACTTAAGATACAAAATCTGCACAAAAGTTTAAAAAACTCTGAATTGAAATTGGAAAACAAGATAAATCTTTATTGGGTTTTCTAAAAAAAACTTGTTGTAAATGCTTGTAGATTAAAAATATATATTTGAAATCTATAACAACTATAGAAACCCGCATAATAAAAATAGGTTAGAAGACTAAAAACAACCAAGATTAGACACTTTGCTCTTATTCTCCTCTTAGAGTACCTCCAATGGTGTGTTTTTTTCAATATGGTAAACCTTAAATAATGTAGCTCACAAAAGATTAGTAATACCAAACTCTGATACCATGAAAGGAAATATAAAAGAGCAATGCAAAGTACTAATGAATGAGCAATTGTTTGAAGGAAAGAGATTACCAAATAGATTGAAGTAGTCAAACCAAGCACCATCAAAGCAAGAGAGACACAATAATTTGTTAAGGGGAAAAAACAAGAAAAAACCCCAATATTATGAATGGAGGCAAAATGCCTAAAGAATAATACAAAGAGAGAGAGAGAGAGTTTCAACCTTAGGCTTGCTTACTTGAGTCTTCAATAATGAGAGGAGAGGCACTTCAATAAGTAGAGGTGAGAAGGAGGAGTTAGAATGTAACTCTCAACTCAATGAATGCCACCATTCATCTATGTGTGTGCAAAGTGTCACCTCTTAAGGAGGTGGTTACAAATATTCATTAATAAAGGAATTAAAAAATAAGTCATCCTCACACATGTGTGAGAAAAAAAAAAAGACAAAAGACTTATAGGGATTCCTTTGTAATATTCCTGCAAGTTAATAAATAATTACAAATAAAGAATAACCTTTACCAAGTAAAGATTAATCTTCTAACAAAATCTAAGAAGGAGAAGGTAAAATGTGCTTATTGTAAGAAACTTGACCATGATGAACATAAATGTATGAATAAATAGATTGACCACCTCACACATCTTCTTGAGAAGAGAAATAAACACATCACTGAATCTCCATCTTTATCAAACCAAGAATATACGAAGAAAAAGTATATGCAAACAAACATAAAGGAAAAGCTCTTTGTGCTTCTACAAGTATTGTATTAGGGAGATGACTTCTAGATTAAGGAGCTTCTTATCATATCTCTTCATCATAGTCCATGTTCTCTTCTTTTAATCCTTGTGTTATGCCACCTATTTTGATGGGTAATGATACATATATGAATATAATTGGGAAGGGATTTGTTGATATCGGGGATGGAACTTTCAATGATGTATTGTGTGTACCTCATTTGTCCAATAATATTCTTTCCATCTATAAAATTACTCATAGTGTAGAAGGGAACACTGTGGAATTTACTCTTGATTCAGTCTTTATCAAATATTTAGAGAGCAAAGAGATTATTTCTATTGGGGTGGTTGATCATGCATCTCAATTGTACTCCTTTTCATATTTTGTTCCTGATGATGACTTTGATCCTTTGGACGATGATCACATTTCTAGAATGGACTTTGATTTTGGGGAGAATTTTGGTTACTTGAACTTAGGTATTCTCACAAGTGATCCAGTTCTTGAACCTTTCATTCCATCTCCTCCATCTACTATTGCTACTTAAGATTCTAGTGTTGATTCCTTGAAAGTTTCCAATAATTCTTAGTAGCAGGACATATATTGTCTTTCAGATTCAACTTTGTGGGATGATATTTTGACAACTATTTTAGACTTGTTTACGAAGATGCATATTACATATTTGGGAGACACTATTGATGGTATTCATATTCTCTTTGACGAAGTTGATTCTTCTTCAATTTTTATGAGGGAACACTTTGACCCTCTTAAATTCATTCTCTACATGATCATTAATTACAATTTAACATGAGTGGATATTTTGGATCAAAATTTGGAGGATACATCTCTAGAAGAGATACCTGAGTCTTTGGATTATGTTCTACATCATTCTCTAGGAGATTGTGAGTTTTCATTTTCAGCAGTGTGGCCTAAAACACCTTATTTGCTTGTGAGAGCCTTTAGTATCGACATGGGGATACTTGTGTTGAATTCAGAGACTTCATACATCTCGAGTTTTCTTCCTACATATTCCTTTTAGGAGTGGGGAGATATCTTTCATATGCCATTGGTTTTATTTCTAAGGTTAGGAATTTTGTTCAACAATTGTGGACCATCTTCTACATCTAGTTTTGGGCATCAACCTTTGGATCTTTTTAGGGGGCTTCTTTTCCCTTTCACTTCATTTCTCTCTATTTTGGGGGGTATTCTCTCTCTATTTGTGGGGGATTATTCTTCTTTGGGGGAATTTGATATGTACATGGGTACCTAACATGGCCTTATTTTCCAAGACCCATCATCTTTTACATCCTTCTAAGCTACGCTTAAGGGGGGTGTTGGTGTAGGTTTTTATTTTCTTAGTGGGTTAATTTATTTTCCCTTAGTTATAGGTTTTTCCTACACTTTTATTAAGCTTTCTTAGGATATTAAAGTGATTTTATTATTTAATAACTAGGAGATAAGGTGATGAGTTGTCTCCACCCATAATGGGTGGAGCATTTACTTTTTTCATCACTGTATTTAATATTGGTGGTCAATTCCTATTTGTTGGATTTTTCACCTCTATCATCTCCTTAGTTCTATATAAACTCACTACCTAGCTTGTATTTTCATATTCGTTGATGCATACTTTGGCATACATGCACCTTGATGCATGTAGTCATTATTCTATAGATTTTCTTTGAGCTCCTAATACAATCTTGTAATCTTGACATTTGCACATTTCTTGGAGTCTTGGGTCTATAATTATGTTATTTCATTTATAGCTTTATATCTTATCTCTCTCATAGAAATATCTTGGTTATTCAATCTATTTCATATTTCTAACATCTACTATGTATTATTTCTCTTCTAAAATATTATAATATTTGATTTTTTCTATCCTTGGGGAGATTGCTTTGGGAAAATTTTATATAAAGAGTTGTAGAGAGAGATAGGTCTAAAGTTAGAAAATGTAGAAGGGTTGGAGATATTTTATATAAGAGTCATGAAGATGGAATTTAACTCATTGAGAATTATTGTATATTTCCTTGCTTGTTCCACTACTAAAAAATGTCTCTCCCAATAAAGTCTTAATATTTATTAAATAAATCCATATTGAACCCATTTAGACCTAGGCCCTTGTTGCTTGAGAAGGAGAAAATAATGTCTCTAAATTCCCCCAAAGAGAATTATGCCAACAACAATTTTTTGTATTCTTCAATTACTAAGGTAGGGATATTGGAAAAGTCTCAAATTGATTTATCTTTCTCCCAATTTATTTTGGTTTTTTTTTTTAAATGTATTTATGTGAACCCCAATCCTATGCCCCTCTTTGAAGCAATGCACTTGTTGCATTGGTTCAAAAAATAAATTGTTGTGATCAAAGTTCAAAAAAATTATTGATTTTTTAGATGCCCCACTGTTGCCCCAGCAGGAAGGATGATGTTGGTATACTACCCCCTTGAGCGATCAAGCGGAAATATACAATTTTCCAATCGAGATTGTGATAAAATGTGAGAGGAGTGGTTCTACTGATCGAGGATGTAGAAAGATTAGATATTTGACATAGACAATTTTGATGATGTATATACAGTCATCAGCCATGGGTAGCCTCATGTATATTTTGATACAACACACCAATTTTGGATAGAAATGTTAGTAAAGATAGAAGAATAAGATAATGAAAGGAGAGATCCAACAAGCCGTCATTATTAATGTCGATGATGATGATTTTCTTACAAGGTGTTAGGATTTTAAAAGGGCTAAATACTTTATGTTTAATAATACACATAGGTACAATGCATCAAGGTATAAAGGAATAGGATGGCATTGTACCTAGTGTGATGGACTTTGACTCGACAATCAAATAGGAGTATTCTTGTTCACACCTGACATACAGAAACCTTGCTAGGATGCACCTAACAAAGCAAGTATTTACCAAGGTTATATTACAAGAATATCCAACAAGAACATTAGACAAAAGATAATGATCATTGCCCCATTCCTTTCTCTCTAAATCTTTTTTTTTAGACATCATCAAGAGGTCCTTGGAATAAGTGCAATAAGATAAATCCAAAGAAAAGATAAAACAAGAAAACAAGTTGATGTTCTTCATACTGCTAGCCAAGACTAAACTACGGTGATACCTGATGTTGATTTCCATCGCAAGAAGGTTGCATTCCTAGGACATGTTGTGATCAAGTGATAATGAGATTGATTGGATGATAAGATATTGATACCAAGAGTTGATCAACTTGTTGACTTGCTGACCTAGACTTGAGACTTTGTCGATTAGGCATTCACTTTTGAACCTGCTAGACTTGCTTCTAACTAACTTACCAAAGGATGAAGATGATGATTGATTTATTAGGAATGATGATTATTTCGGGTGAAAGCGAGATGACATGGGTGCACCATTTTGAGTTTTTTCAAATATTTGAGGCTATTTTTGGAATTTTGAGATTTTTCAATGTTTTTGGTATTTTTTAGATTTAACCAAGAGACTAACTTAAAGACCTATCCTAGGGGTCTCAGGAGCTAATTAATAGATTAGCCTTGCATACATTATACACACAGAGACCACGTAGTTCGACTGATGATAGACTTGACTCAATGATGAGAATGATGGGAAAACGGATTGCCATTGTGACATATGCCTAAAGGACTGACCTAGGGTGTCTCGGGGGATGATCAAAGATCACCCTTGCCTACGTTCAAGCTCAGAGATGATGTAGTTCGGTCTAGATGACTCTACTGACATGTTTTTTTTTTTTGAGATTTTGATGTTTTTGGATTTTTGAGATGATTTGGATGTTTTGGATTTTTGCATGATTTTGATGATTTGGATATGGATATGTGATGATATCAGTGCTCTGTTTTGGGATTTTGTTGAAAACCAAGCTAAGGTTGATTGATCAAATTGATGGATTGATGATGATAACATTGTTGAGAATACACAACAATGCAAGGATAGTGTTAAGCAACACAAGGATTTCAAGATTGATGATGATAACATTGTTGAGGATACACAACAATGCAAGGATAGTGTTAAGAAACACAAGGATTGAGATGGATATCCCGAGATGATGATGGATTCATTGGATTTGATTGATCAGAATTTTAAAGCTTGATTTGATGTGATGCTGAAGTACACATTAGATGCAACTAATATTGACTGTTTGGATTGATGTTCGACGAAAGATAAAGCTTGATAAGGAACATCATCTTGTCAAAATATGCCATGGGCTAGTGATTTGGATTTTGGCTCACAAATGCTTTGACCAATTTGATTTTACGTTTAACAATGTTCGGATCACCACATAAGTTGGAGGATATAGATCAAGATTTATTCCCGAAGCAAGATGCAAATATCTGCCCCTAGTGTCTAGCAATGTTTGAAAGGTTGTGGGTTAATTCTTGGATAGGTGGATGGATGGATGTATATGGTAAGCATGCAAATGATTCCAAGGATTATCTTGCGATAAGATAAGGTGATCGAACAATGGATGCTCATTTGGATAATTCTTTAAGGCTCAGATAACCTTGGGTAGGAAAGGATCAATAAAAATGTCCCATGTCAAGATGTCTACCATAAGCAAGTGTAAAGTGTGCACAAAACTTGGTCAAGATTGAGATAATTTGGATTATGGATGCAGATATATGAAAATGGATTGGATAAATGGTTCGTGGATGAATGGATTTATTATGGGTAAGATGGAGGGAATGTTGGATTTATTATGGATGGGATAAGATGCTTTCTCCCAAAATGGTGCACATAGATGCTCGATTCTACACATGATGCCTGTTTGCCAGGATTTCATCATGGTACTTGTCCAATGCGCCACCGAAGTGGTTTTCACTAGAGAAAAAAAAAATTCTTTACTGTTTTTAATCTTTTTTCTAGTTTTTTTGGATTTTTGTATTTTATTTTATTTTGTATTTTTTGCTGAAAGATTTTAAGCTCATGTTGAATCACCTAGTGATCTTGATGTAGATTCCTTTGTCATAATGTGCCATCAATATCCTGCTTGAATAAGTTGTTTTGTCAAGATACATGCACTTGAATGCAACTTTTGAGATTCCTGATCTACTTTGTTGATACCAGAGTTAACTTTGTCTTTGTGCACACATCATGACAGAGTGCCTTTTGAAGCCTTATGATGAAGGGTGGCTACCAATACATGGTCAATTTGAGAATTGGATATCATGCGTGGAGGCGTGGATGGTGGAGTGTGTTTAGGAGTAAAAGATGGATTGGTTGATAGTTTGGAACCTTTAACTCTCCAAACTTGGGAAGATGAGAAATAATGGGTGGATACGGAAGTGTGTATGGAATTAGGACCAACAACTTGATACACTTTGTATGTCACTTGGGAATCTTGTTTTTTCCTTTGCGGACATCTTTGATGGATACTTTTCCATTTTTTATTTTGCCCCATATTTTCTTTGACTAATGGAGTTTGATAGGGTTCATCTTTCTTTGTATTTTTTTGGTATTCATATGTATTTGATTTTTCCTCCATGCTTTGCTACTTATTTTTCTTTGATGTCGTTCTTCATGCTTTGCTTCAAATATTTCTTTTGACATTGGCCTAATTCATGGATGGGGTGATGGGTGGATGAAGATTTGTGACATGGTTGGTTGTAGTATTGGCATCGATTTTATCATAAGGATTCTTCATGCTCCCTATGTTGATGCTTGCTCGAGGCATAGTTTCCCCCAATATGGTGGTAGTATCCCCTTTGTTCTTTGATTCTTCTTGTTTTAAGATATCTTGTTTAGTAAGCATTCTCTGGTAAATGACTATTGCAGTTGATGTTATTTCAATTTGCTGCTCTGCTGACTCCGGAATGTCCTATTTTGTCTGAACTGCTTCCTTGAGTGGATTAAGTTGGATATATTCATACATGATGTCCTCAGTCTAAATTTCGGATATATCTGATCCTGATGTAGACAACTCAGTTTGACTGTAGGAATCAATAACTTGCTCTTTTTGTGTAATAATGTCAGGAGTAAAGGAATCATGTTTTGAATGAATATCATTTGTGTGTCCACCCAATGAAATCATCTCGTGGGTAGATGGAGGAGTATGTGCTATGTGGATGTAATCATCTTGTATAGATAGGAGGGTGTCTATTATATCATTGTAGTAGCTTGGAGATACAAATTCTTGATCTCGAATGATTTTGGAATTGCTTTTGACATGCTTTGGATCAAGTTCTTAACATAGATCAATTTCAAAGAATGGATTTCTTATAAAGTGTTCTTGGATACCTCCCTTAGGCATAGGAAGTGGCTCAAATTTCATGAGGCCAAAGGATGTCCATATGTTTTGGAAAGGATCAGTGCTAGACCTTGGTGAAAGATGTTGATCATGCTTTGGAATAACTTCTTGAGATATGTCCACTTACTCATTAGGTGATGGAGAGACATTTTCAAAATGATCATTGGTCGAAGGATCTTGATCATCATTTTCAATTATTATGGTGGGAGTTTTTTGCAAGCTCTGTTGCACGAGTAAGGCTTGTTGATATGCCTGCATTTTTTGTGCCAACAATGTTTGTTGTTGGTCTTGTTGTTTTTGTGCCAAAAAAGCTTGTTGTTGGGCTAGTAATTGGGTTGCTTCATGTTGCGCTTGATACTGTTGTAGGCCTTTTTGAAATGCTTGTTGTAATTTTGCTTGGTATTGAGCTTGCTCTTACACTTGCTAAGCTTGGTGTTGGGCTTGAGCTTGATCTTGTTCTTGTTGGGTTGCTTGTGCGGCCTAGGCAGCTTGTTGATTTTGTTGAAGTGTTCTTTGATATGTGGCTTGTTGAGCTGCTTGCAACATGGTATTGAATGAGTTTTTGATGTTGTGTTTTAGTGGTGGTGGTGGAAGATTAGGAACAGTGTTGACTGTTGTGATGAGAGGATCCACTGTATTGATGATTGGGATTTGTGTGGTGGAGGGTGTGATTGATATGCTTAGTCCTTGGGAGACCACGTTTTGAGATATTTGGGGGGTGGTAGATGATGTGTTGATTTTTGGGGTTTCTTGAATGGTTGTCACCTATTGTTGCGATATCGATGGAAAGACAAGAGGATTTGGTATGATGTTTTGATTTATGATTAGAGTGTTGCTCGGATTCGGTTGATTGATGGTTGTTAAAGGGGGAAGGCTCATGCCTTGATTGTTTGGTTGATAGATTTTTAAGTTTTGACTTTGATTTAAATCTACCATAGGAAAAGATGTTCCAAAATTTAGATTGGTAAAACTCACTTTTGTTGTATCATTGAGGTTTGTAGGAGATAATGATCCCATGTATGGATTTCATAAATGTAAGTTTTGAAAATCAATTGGCATCGTAAGGCTTGAATAGTTTGGTTGAATTGGACTACCCATGATGGATGAATCAATTTTATATTCCATGTTCCTCTTGTGTTTTGAATTTGTTGAGCTCTAAGAGATTTAGGACCAATGATGAGATGAAGGATGAAAGGGTGAAGGGTATGGGTGTTTGAACTTTTAGGAACTTTGGATCAATGCTAGACTTTAGGAATTGTTTTGATTTGATTTTGATTGAGGATAATTTGGCTAAGTGTGTTAAGTCAAACAAAGTTATTTTGGATAATGCACTTGTAAACTCTAGGAAGTTGTATTATCCTAGAGTAAACTTGTATGCAAGAGGATAATTTGACTGTTTGTTAAGTCAAATTGGATAATGAAATCCTATACCCCAAGATGTTGGTTTTTATCAAGAGGTAAATTTTTCCACAAGGATTGATGATTTGACTATGTTAAGTCAAATAAGATGATTTTGACTTTTTCTAGAAGTCTAGCATGAATGATGTTTTCAAAGTTCCCAAGAATTTTTTGGCGAGGTGACTTTTTATTTTGATGGTTGAAAGATGGATGAGAATGATTGATTTTGATCCTAGACTTGACCTAGAGAGACTTGTTTACAAGACCAAGGTTTTGAATAACATGTTTTTCCCTAAGAGTAGTGCAAACCAAAAGACCAATGTTCGCATGGAAAACCATAAGATAGAAGATTGCAAGCACATGTGTGAGGTTCAATTGGACTTAATCTTGATTAATGACTTGATTTTTACCACAAAAACTTCTTTCTTAGTTTTTCAAATTGAATGTCTATGTCCCAATTCCTTTTCATTCCACAAGGTCCATTATGTGAAAATCAAGGTTTCAAGAGCATAGTTTCCTAGGTTGACTTTAGTATGAGCAAATTATTATGTAAATCCAAATGCTTAGAAACCTCTAGGGATAAAATCCCTAGGGAAAGCAACAACACTTGGATTCGGTCAAAGGTATTTTCCCCTCCTAAAGGGTTTGAAAAATTGAGTTTTTCCTAAAGTTCATTTTAACCCTTTGTTGTAAAATTGAAAGCTTTTGTAGTGTTCTTTTTAGGACCCATATGAAATTTAGTGTTTTTTAAGAGCATGAAGGTAAACAAATCCTTAGAAAGGGATTATAAGTTCTCTCAAAGTGTTTAAAAACACTTAATACAATGAGATAATAAAATCATAAAGAACCCTTGGCCTTCGTTTTCCTTCCTTCACTTTTGATCAAGAAATTTCCCTTTTTGGCAGGTTTCAACAATTTTCAGATTTTGCCATTTTTGGTAATTTTGCATGCATAACTTTGAGAGTCCTATTTTTTCCCAAAGACTTTCTAAAACTAAGATAGGATGAATTTCCAACTAACATCCTAAATTCGAAACATGGGTTTTGAGTTATTAACAAAAATGAATTTTAAAAAACTAGAAAAAAAACACTAAATTGGCATTTTAAGGGCCAAGATGAAAGTTTCAAGCCTCGAAAAAGTGCCAAAATGACCATCAACCATCACAAAAAATGTTTAAAATAATCAAAAATTTGTCTTTTACCAAACTCTAGCAGTGCAATCGGCGAGTGCGGCATAGTTTGAGAAGGCCAGTGGCATAATATAGCGTCGCTAATAATTGAGAGCAGTGCTCTGCAGAAAAACAGTGACCACGATTGTGACGTGGTTTGAAAATTGGAAAACCCACGGTTGGGTTTGAAATTTGAATTTTTCGGGCAGGAAGACTCCAACAACGGACTTTAGAATTTAGGAGCGATGCAATATATCACCATTGGATTGGTAGCGATGCAGTTTGGCACCGCTAGACTATGAGCGGCGCGGTTTCTTGTGAGTTGCAAAAAAAAAAATGAAATTTTTCAAAAAAACGTGATGAAATCCTTTAGATTTTCCCTCCTTCTAGTGCCAAATATTGAACCCCAATCCTATACCTGCACAAACATGAGAAAAAAACACATAATTAGATTCATATGCAAGTTAGAACTAAGATTCCCCATGAAATCCATTTAAATTGCAAAGAACAAAAAATGAGATGAAGAACACAAGCAATCATAAACAAAAACTATCAAATCTTGTTCAATGTAAATCAAACTCTTGATCCCATGGTGGAGTTGGTGTCAATTATGTGTATAAATTGGCCATTTCCCAACTCCTATGCAAGCATTGTGATGATTATATGGAGATTGATCCACTTTGTTGATGAAGAACAAGATGATTTCTTGAGAAAACCTATAATAACCTAGCTATGGTGATGGCAAATACTCAAGAAAATAGATGAAATAGCTCTAATGTGAAGATAATAACTTTGCTTTCAAATTGTCGATGATATTGCAATAGAGGAGGCCTATATTTATATATTTGAAGAATGGAAGATTGAAGGATTTGGGTGAATGTGGGACAAAAGACCAACCAATGAGAGAAGTTCACTTGTCCACATGTGATTGGAGGAGGAATGAACAAATTTTGGTCAATGTGCATGATAAATGCTATGGGATTCAAATTTGAAATTTGAAAGTGACAAGTTTAGAGGGAAGGGAAATGGAGTTAATGTCACTTGGCTCAAGGCCAAGGACATGTAAGAGGAATTAAATGTCTTGTTGTAAGTACCCATCTCTTTTGGAGGGATTTTTGAATTGGAAGAATATTCCACAAAAGATGTTCTTTATGAATGGAAATTGATGAATTAATAAATCAAATAAATTGATTTATTGTGCAAGTTTCAAAATCTAGAGGATTGGAGTGATTAGGATTAGATCAAGATTTGATTAATTAAGAGGGGGATTAGTTGATTTGACCATTTTGACTTGGATTTCAGGATTTAATTAAATCAAAATGAGAGGAATAATGATTTTAGACTTAATTAAATAAAGTTTGATTTATTTAATTTAAGAGAATGGTGTTAATTTTAAATCAAATATAGATCAATTTATTTAATTTAAATGAGATGACTCTAGAGATTAATTAAATAAAATGAATTATTAAATTAAAAAAGGGACTATATGATTAATTAAACAAACAGATTTATTTAATTAATAGGAGATGATGACTTAATCAAATAAAAGAGAATTTATTTAATTAAGAGATGAAATGTGATGAATTTAATCAAATAAATATTATTCAATTAAATTAATTAGTAAAGGGGATGATTCAGGAAGAAACGATGTTAGTAAGTGTAGAAGTTGCCAAAACCAACTTCAGACTCCAAGAACACTTGCATGCAAAGAAGAGAATGGATGGAGAAAACAAACAAGGATTTGAAGCTCTGAAAAATGAAGAAATTATCTTATCAGAACAAAAAGGAATTATGAATATACAATGAATCGATCCTTAAGAAGGAGATCATGCAAACCCTAATAGGAAAACATTTAATAATTAATATAATTATTAAATGTCTTTTAATGAAAACTAAAGGGAAATCTTAAGAAGGGAATAAAGGTAACTTAATCAACACGATTAAGTTAAAACATTTACTCTAACACCCCCCTTAAGATGAGCAACAGTGCAGCTACAAACAAGTGCAAGAAAGCAAACATAACTACAATGCAGGAAAGTAAACATGGGTCTTGACAACTAGGCCTGATCAAGTACCCAAATACAACCAAATCTCTGTAAAGTGGAGAAATAAAGAAAACCTCATGAGAAAAACTCTACTCCAAAAAGAGATGTTGAAAGCCATGAAGAACATCACTAAAGCAGAAGAAGATGCAAACAACTGTCAAAAGATGATTGCTATGGTGCTGAAGAACCTCCTCTGAAGATAAGATGATTAGGATCAAGAAGACAACAATCTACATGAGTGCCCCAAATGACACTACTCAAATCAGATGGAAAACAAAGGCAAATACCTGGAATGAAGATACAAATGGAACAAGTACCAATAGTCTGAAAAACACTGATCAACTGAGAATGGAAGATTCCTTCCAAGGCGAAGCCATGGAAGCATTAGTACGAACAGTATAAAACCCCCCCATAATGTTGAACTGGGAGACCCTGACAGATCCACTGAAATGGTGTGTAACACCCTGTAGTGTATGAAGGAGAAGATACAACATCTGAAAGTGCACAAGAAAGCACTTGCAATTGAAAAAGTGGTGTGCAAAACAAAGCACACATGCATGAGGCTGGAATTATATGGATCCACTATCGTCGTGGAGGAACACTCACCAGACAAAGGTGTGATGGAAAAAACAAAGGCACTACACAACCCCCATGGCACTTTATAAAAAAGTGTGAGTACAAAATATGGCACAACCTTATGTGCAAAATCCCCAAAATACATATACAACAGTGTGGCACTTTATCTCAGTGCGGTTACATAGAAGATTGCTTACAAATGATGCTCAAAATGCTCTCAAAGGACAAAAAACTGGAAATACATGAAAAACAACCAGAAAACAAAACAACCCATGCAAACGAGAAGTTCCCAAGAACTAATATGTCCAGGTAATTCACCAGAGTGTGAAAACACAAAAAATTAAATAAAATATACTTGGAGTGAAACCTAGAAAAATTGCATAGATGGAATTGAAGAGCTCTGAAATATGGTTCCAATGTCGCTGAGAGCACGAAAAACGAAGAAACTGGTCAAAAGTTACAAGCTCAAGACTGAAAACAGCTCCTTTGTCTTCAACTGGCTGTAGAATGCACCAACAAAAAACTGAAGTGATGAGACCCACACCACTAGAAATTTGACAGAACCAGCTTTCCGACGATATCTCGTTTGCCAAAAAAGATATCATATGCCCAAGTTATGGCCTCTGGAAGAAAACAGCTCCAAAGGGGAAAAAAACCAGTGCGGGATTAAATTTGATGGTCATATGGCCGTCGTAGAAAAAATTCAAAACTAAAATTGACGGTCAAATGGCCGTCACCGCATTTATTCAATTGGACTTATTACAATAAAAATTGTTTTTTAAATAAAAAAAACTTTGATTTTTTTTGAATAAAAAAAACTTTGATTTTTTTAATAAAACTTTGAATTTTTTTGAAAAAAAAAAAAGTTCATAAAAAAAGTGGGTCGGGGCAATTTTGCCACCGCCGGCTGGCAGTACACTACCCAGCGTACTTAAGGGCCCACAAACCTGCATACACAGGTACCTGCAGGTACCCCAGTACCAAGGCCTAAGCAAGCCTTTAAAAGGCTTTTTTTTTGTTTTGATTTTAAAAAAAAAAAAAATCAAAAAACCTTTTACAATATTTCTTTTTAAAAATTTCTGATGAAATAAATTCAAAAAAAAAAAATTAAAAAAAATTACTAGGGTGCAAACGGACGGTCGTACGGGTAAAAAATTTTGCCTCTCAAATCAACTTTGTCCAAACTGGATGAATGAACAATCGATTTAGGGGTTTTGGACTGCTGTGGATCCAACGGCGAGGTCCGTTTGGACTCAAAATTCTTTGAAATTGCAGGGGATTCCCTAGATCAAAAAAGCAAACTGCAAAATCTATGAATGCCTGATCCAACCCTTGTAGCTCCAAATTCTTCAAACAAGAATAGGCATGCAGCAGGAAAGCTCTAATATCATGTAGAAGTTGTCAAAACCAACTTCAGACTCCAAGAACACCTGCATGCAAATGGATACCTATCACAAGGAAGAGAATGGATGGAGAAAACAAACAAGGGTTTGAAACTCTGAAAAATGGAGAAATTATCTTATCAGAACAAAAAAGAATTATGAATATACAATGGATCAATTCTTAAGAAGGAGATCATGCAAACCCTATAAGAAACCCTAATAGAAAAACATTTAATGATTAATATAATTATTAAATGTCACTTAATGCAAACTAAAGGGAAATCTTAAGAAGGGAATAAAGGTAACTTAATCAACACAATTAAGTTAAAACCTTTACTCTAACAGTAAGATCAGGATTACGTGTGTAGGAGCAACTTGTATATTTTTCGTGTCTATAATTTCTTCTTTGAACATAAGCACTCATAACATGATTTTCCAATTAGGGTTTATATGTAGAATATTGCAACATGTTTGAATGAACACATCCACCCTGATATAAAATTAAATCAATGCCTAAGATGATATTTGATTGCATAAATGATTCAAATCTATTAAGGACCAAGGGTTGTTACTAGGTATCCATTTCATTAATGATTCATGGTCATCCTCAACCTGCAAATTTTATGTGTACAAGAAATATGTGCCCTTATTACTTAAATATTGTTCCTAGGTGGAAAAATTCCCTTTTGAAGAACTTGTGTAGTTAAATCTAACATTAATGTTGTCTATATATCATGTCAAAGTGTAGGTGAGATGAATAGTGAAAATTGGTGAGAATGTAAAAGCTTGAAATTCAAGGATGTTGTATGATTTATACCACTTGGGAAGTTATGGTTCAAGCAAAAGACAAATTCATAGGGAGAATTTTGATAATCCAACATGAATAAAGAAGAGAGGCAAGGTTAAGTGGGATGTTATGTCAATATGGAAAGTTTCAAAACTCTAATAAGCAAAAAAGGAAAAGTAGAGTTGGAAGGAAAGGAGTGCCAAGAAAGAAAACCTTAAAAATTTGGCATAAGCCTCTTTCTTATAATATTAGATAGCAAGACCTCCAAACTTATATTTTTTAGATCCTATGAGGTTGGGATCCTTCAATATTTTCTTATTGAATATGGGGAATGGGATTTTGTTCCATAAACATAAATTAATTAAAAAGGGGACATGATAAATCTACCCTTCCCAAAAATTGCTTGCTCTTAAGCAATGCAAGTTTAATTACTCCAAAATTCCTTATTCTTTCCAAGTAGCCTCTTTGTAGGTAATTTCCTGATACAAAATAGATGATCTATAATAAGATACACAATTACATTTTCAACCTTTGACTTGGATCAAGTTATGAAAGTAACTAATTCTTCGTATGCCCCTTTTCTTCATGATAATGAATGAAAATATCTATAAACTATTACAAGAACCCATTGTGCTTATCCTATTCCACTCTATTATTCATTTGAAATTCTCCTCGAGATCCTCTTGTGGTGCTTATAAATTCCTCAACATGGTGAATGTGTCCAAAATAATATCTCCTTAACTTTTGTTGGTATCCTTTACTCAATCCAATAAAGTTAACAACACTTGTGTGGCTACAATTTTTGTGATGTATTAGCTAGGAATGATGATGGTAGAAACTCCAAAGTTGGAAATTATGTGGGCAACAGCCTTTGTCTTGTTATTTGTCCAACATTATTGCAAAATGTGAGCATTATTTATCCATGTTATGCTTAGTTTGTATTTTTGTAAGAATGAATCTAAGTTTGAGTTTCTTCTCTCAAAATCATTTATATTCTTAAAATTCCTTTGTACTATGTCAACAAATTTCTTTATGTGAAAGATGCCATAAATAAATATCCTTTTCTTCTTGGGCAGTGACCATAACATGATTAAAAATATACTTGTCTCCCCTAGATTGTTTTCATAAAAAATACCTTGTATCCCACAAATTCTTACTACGATGCCCAAGTTGTACCCTTTGAAAATTGGTGCGGATCACATTGTTTATGGGTTAGAAAATGGATATCAAGTATAGGTTTCTTAGAATTTCCCCCAAAATAGAAATGTGCAAGTTGCAATATAACTAACAGTTATATGTTTCTTCTTACTCCTTTCTAATTAGCAATGTGTGGTTTGGAATACTTGCACCTAGTGACCCCAATAGGTGAGATCTTCCACCTGTAGCATCAAGTAAAGAAATCTCCCTCAAACCTATATATCTATAGATGTGCTTATAAAAAGTATTATTCATCCAAAGTATTAATTTATAAAAATTATTAATAAGACCATAGAATTTTTGCTACAAAACTAAGTTTCTTTGCTTAAAATCAAGAAAATAAAGGATAGTAACTAACATGTACTAGCTGAGAACAATTTAGGAACAATAATGGCCCAAACAAATCTCTACCATGTGACTAAAAAGATTTCTATGATTGTAAAGGTGTGGATGAAGCTAGAAACGTTTATAATAAAAAATTACGAGTTGTAAGTAACCTTCATATTGGTCTTTGGCTCATGTTCTTAGTATCCAACACTTATCTCATTTGGTAATAATATCTAGATCTGGTAATATTAAGTAGATCCATGCAAACTAAACATTATTATACTGAACTGTCTTACCTACAAATAGACCTTAGGTTGTCTTTGTGCATGGAGTGGTTGAAGCCACTTATTTTTTTCAAGGGTATACATCCCTTATTTTTGTTGTAGCCATGCTTGGGACTCCATTTACCCTACCTTGAAGTATTACTTTTTCTCTCTTATGTGTAGACAACCTTGCCTAGCTATCTTAGTTATGCATAACCTTATACTTGCAACTACTAGTATTCTTAAAAATGTTCTAAATCAAAATCCTTTCAGATCCTATCAAGATATTTAGTTACCTTATTAATTTTATCAACCCTTTCTACATTTATATCTTGTTCATAGAAATGTGTTGCAACATCAAGCTACTCTTCTTCCTCGTGAAGTGTCATTTAGGTTTTTTTTTAAGATTCTTAGGCTGATTTAAACTCAAAGATGAGCTCATAAATATTTCCTTTATTTTCCTTGGATGCATTTATGGACATCTTTTAAAATGTTATGGTCATGTATCTCTATCTTTGATCAAATATAGAGATTCTAAATTTATCCTTCCCAGGGTATTCTTCACTAGCTGGAAATCAACAAGAGTGGCTATGTTTTTAGTCCCATAAAAATCCTTTTATTATTGTTGCACATGATAAAGCATATCCTTACTAGAGTTAGTGTGGTAGAGAATCCATAAAATAGAATAACTTCAATCCTCGTCTTAGCCACTTGCATTCCTTGAGTAATTGTGATATAAACAAATTATAAAATATTTATGTTCACATACTCACACTTAAGTGTGGGTGCATGGAAATGGGTAGCCATTTTGTGGACACCTTTTAGAAACACTTTTTAAAATTCATAATGTGAGTGCGTTATAGCATGCTCGCATTATTGCTTGTTAAAAGAAAAAAAAAGAAGGAGAAAACTTGTCATTCTTCGACTGTTTTTTCTTCTAGCTATGGCCAAAACCCCCATATTTCATGCTCGCATTCTATGAGGAGAAATTAAGAAAATTTCTTCACCAATAATTGTTATTTCTTTGCAACGATGGCGCCACAACGAGGAGGAGGTGTGAGAGGTAACGATTCTGTTCTTTTTGTTTTAAATTAGTCAATTTTAGGTTGAATTTGATATATATTTGTTTGAATTTTTAGGAGATGTAAATCAACCTACAAACCCTCAAGATCCTCAACATGAAGACCAACCAAATCCTCAAGATGAAAATCAACCACAAAAACAACCTCCTCCACCAATCACTCAACCCCCTCCTAGCACTCAACAAAATTAAATGAGTGAAATTGAGAACAACAAAAAACAAATTGAGGATTTGATCAGTAGGTTGAGTGATCCAAATGGTTCAATCGCATAAAGAATGACCCTAGAAAATTCATTGAAATATATTTTTAAAAATGTAGATTCAATTATCAAACAAATAACTAGATGGCAAGATAGGAGGCAGACGGCTAGGGATTATTATGCAAATAAACTATCATATAAAGATGTAAAGGATTTAAAGATTACAAAAGGTGATTTGTGCTCATTATTCACTGACCCACTCACAAATCAAAATCTTACCCTCAATACGAAGAGGTTTCCTATCCATTGGTGCCACCACCAATAAATTAGGGACCAGTTTTATGATAGGTGGTACATGGCCTTCAATTACCCACTATGCAACAATTGTGAGGTCCCACAATATTTCCTTAGGAAACTATACAATGAGCTCGTATTGAAAAAAATCCCAAATTATTTTGATATGAGGGATTTCCAAGGGAGAGGTGGGGGGTCAACTTAGGATAGACCCGGTGCACAGTCAGATCCTATGCGGCAAGGTAGACGAGCTCTCGCTAGGCCACCTCATGATCACATTGTTATGCCTTTCATCACAAAGGAAAGTGTTGATGTAGAGACATTGCAGGCGATCAACACTTTGACCCAGAGTGTCATCCATCATACTAGCCCTATTCTACAGTTCCATCCAGGGGAGTCTTCGAGTGGTGGCCTTCGAACACATGTGTGTCAATATTGCAGGGCTACTTGTTCATATGACCCCACTGACACTTAGGAGGCTACTATGCATGATCCGTCTGCAGCTATGGAGATGGAGAGGGCAACTGACATTTTGCATGAGGTATATGGCATTGATAGGTAGGTAAAATTTAGTGCATGTTCATTGAATTTAATTTATTAAATTTTGATTTTGAAATGCAAGATTAACTAAAAATGTTTTATGATTTTAATAAAATTGTAGGGTCACAATTTTGGGACTGGATACACTGGCCCCCCACCTACTTATTTTTGCATTACACCTATCGCCAAGGTATGTAACTAGTAAAAAATTATAAATTTATTACATGTTAATAGCATTTTTTTACGAATAGTAATTTAATATGCAATTTTGGATGTTGAACAGACTAATATTGGAGGTTTCGATGGAACACTTCCCAATGGTGGTGGATTTACTCAAACCTACACAGAGGTAATAGAATAAATATTTTAACTAATGAATTTTACTTAATATATTTGTGTAGTTTATATGCACATCGTTGATTGCGTTGAATAAAGTGTTGTTTTATTTTCAGATGTTGCAAGCCAAAACACCTCCGAATGTGATGAGGGCAATGGAGATTGGTGTTTCATCTGCTATACATTCCTCGATGGCTCTCACATGGGAGGTATGAGGAAAATTAGTAAATTTTAATTTACATTCGTTGTTATAGATGTTAGTGAAAAATTAAACCACTATTGATTCACATAGTTTAATTTCTATTTGTATGGTTTATACAAGGCTTGAGCATGCTTGAGCATGGGCGTGAGAATCTATCCCTCATGGAGAGTGATCATGAGATGGCGGTAAGTGATTATTTTGTCAAATATATCATTTTTAGAATGTAATTTCTATATATTCATTTCTTTACTTCTTATTGTAACAGTTAAAACTTCACCATGAACTAAACACTAGGAGGATCAGAAAGAGCACTCCTCGAGCACAACAAAAATGAGTGACAGACCTATCGCCATCCGATCGAAAAGCAAAGGGAAATATTTTATTTCCAGAGCATGGAGAGCAATGAATTTTGATTCTAGAGCCCTTTGTTGTATGCATACATGGCAGTTTTGTACATATTTTGTATGGGACATATTTGACATTGTATGCCTATATGGCATTCTCGTAAGCCTATATGGCTATTTTGTACATATATTTCATACTTATATCGACATATAATGATGTATGACTACATGGCTATTTGGTTAATACAAATATATTTTATCGATGGTGTCCATATTTGCATTCTAAATTGATGGTTCAATAGATATGAGTATGAGTTACATGTATATAAGTGTATACTTTACAACTTACGTGTATACTTTGTGACTTATGTGTGTTCCAATCTATCCTTTCTGACTTACATCTTTTCATGCGTATACCTTGTATTCGTGCATATACTTTGTATTAATTTGTGTATACTATGTATTTGTGTGTATACTTCTTGAGGCTTACGTGTTTTTGAGTACTTGTGCTTCCCTTATTCACATGTACATGCTTGACTTATTCACATGTATAATTATTAATTGGTTAGCCCTAGCATTGATCATTGTTGTCCTTCATGGTTTGTCTTGAATATTAATTGATTGATGCCAAACAACTTTATCTAAAAGAAAAAACACGTTTTCAATTGGTATTCCATGAAATGATTCCTAAAAATATTCCAATATGTTCTTCATGCGTCACCATCGAAAGATTTATATGTCATATTTTTGCAATATTATTTCTTGTATACGAAATGGACTCGGTAGAAAGCAAGTTATAATTTATAATTCAAATAAGAAATGGACTCAACATTTTCCTAGACCCCCAAATAGGTCTATTTAACAAAGCAACATGCTCTCAATCACTCTTTGAATTGTAAAGCACCATTGGTGATGCAAAGTGGCTCAACCAAGTTGTGATTTGACACAACTTCTCTCAAATATGCCCACTAAGACTCCAACATTCACTTGACTCAATGATAAGAACTCTCTTATTCCTTTATGGTTTTTCACCAAACCACTACCAAAAGAAAGCCAACTCAGTGCTCTTTCAATCCATGTCAGCCTTGGGACCATACAGGAAAGCTACAGGTCGTACCAAGTACGGGATCAACAAGTTTGTATCAAAAATCTAAAAGCAAAGAATAGTGTGAATAATTCTTTTTAGATCTTCTCCAAAAGTTCAACAAAAACCTCCATTCAAGCCTCTCAAGGCTTTACATAGTCTTTTACACCCTTCTCTAACTGATCCACACCCTCAACTAACTAAAAACCAACTTTCAAAACAAGTAACCGTTGCATTTCAAATTTGTTGCTTTAAGCAACTTACAAATTTGCAACTTTAGACTCTTCTAGCCTAATGAATACAACTAATGACCTCTAAACCCACACAAATGGCTTAGAAATAGCCTTATTACATCAACAAAACTCCATTCTTTCACACTCATATACAAATTCACAAATTTTCTTTCAAAGGCTACAAAGACAACTTCTAGTGCAAGATTGAAATTTTCACATTTTTTATCACTCGACCCAAAAGTCAGCCTAAAACATACCTAATGGTCTTAATTGACCTTATTCAAGACAAAGAATGCTCAAAATACCCACAACAACCTATTGACCAACCTAATCACCATCAAATAATCATATAAACCACTGAACTATACCTTCTTCATCAAATGGAGGAACAAGGTGCTCTACACCAATGATCATATGCTTTTTGTGTGGAATACTCAAACTTCTCAACCATCATTTGTATGTTTCTCTTTTCCATTGTTTTGCATGCCATCATAAGGGATCAAGTTGATTGAACACAACTCGAATACATTCCACCTGTTTGGGTGTGAAAGAGGACCATGCCTAGTGTAAACCTACCTATTGGGACACGTTGGAGCAGTTATTTTGGTCACACGAATTTCAAAATGAAAGTTGCACCACTTTGCAACTTTACACTGCTTCCATCTAACACTTTTTCATCAAGTGAAAATCTACTGCCATGAGAAAACCATTCCAAGATAGCCAAAACCGAAAGAGGTTTCTACAGAGGAGCCCAATGCAATCCTGTAGGATCATATGAGAAGTTTCTAAGCATCATGATATCTAAGTAATAGCATGTTGAAGTTTTCTTCCATTTATCACTTTGGACCCTTAAGGGATCGATCTAGATGAACACAACTCGGATCAATTCCACGTGTTTGGGTGCAAAAAAGGACCATGCCTAGTCTAAACCTACCTATTGGAATGTGTTGGAGCGGTTATTTTAGTCACGCGAATTGCGAAAGAAAAGTTACACCACTTTACAACTTTACACCAACAAACCCTGAAAACATGGTGAATGGCACCTAATATGAAGGAGGCTCGAACTCAAGTGTCAGGAGATGGTAATCAGAATGTAATTAAGATTTTTGGAATAGAAAAGAGCTCTGTAATTTATGTGTTTATGTGAAGCCCGAGCATTTCAGGGTGACAATGTGATTACATTGCTTGATACTCAAAGATTAGTTTTGGATTTGAGTAGTGTAGAATGTTTTAAGACTTTTCTAGTTAGGGTGTTAGTGGTTTAAAGTTAGTTTTCAGATTGTAGAGAAATAAGTTTGAATTTGACAGTGTGCAGGTCCTGTTTAGACTGTTTTTGTTTTCATGGCTCTCACTTGAGATTCAAACCTTGGACCTTCAGAAAGAGGGATGAATCTTAGAGTGGAGCCATTGTACATAGTGTATATAGAGGTAGGGGATCAGGGAAGCAAGGTTACTAGTTTAAATGTCAAGCTCTAGGCGAGTTAGGAGAACCTGGTTAGATGTTTGACAGTGTGAATTGGAGAAAATAGGCAGGAGTGAAGTACAGTACGAAACAAGTATAGTTCTAGGTAGGGGATAACCATATCCTAACATGTTAGAAGGATTGAGATTCTATCAATCCATGTGATTGAGGTTTGAGCAAGAAAACCAGTGGGGTCCTACAAACTAGGCATAATAACCCTACTTAACCTAGATAATAGGAAACCAGTGTACGGAGAACTTAGGAGTATAGAATCTTTTGAATCCTTCATAAAATCCAAAAGGGAATTGGAATGTGGAATTGGTCTTTCAAGTTATTTGGAAAGTTTGGGCAGGAATGAAGTAAAGGTCTCTGTCAAGGGTTACAAGAAATAGGCCTCCTCAAGACCAATTCTTGAAATCGGTAGAAAAGGAATTTGGAGATCCTCCAAGATGGATCCAAATGGAAGCACATGGAATGCTTTCAATCTGTTTGGAACCCCTGCAATGAAGAATGAAGTTTGTGAGAAAATAGCACTTAGAGCTTTCTAAGTGAGGGAGAAGAATTGTACTATTTAAAAGGTGTTAGTCCTACAAGGTGAAGCACAAAGGATAGAACTCTCAGAGAAGAGTTAGAATTGGACCTAGTTAATCATCTAAGCCAATCAGGACCTAGAGGAGACTAGGTTCCTAGAAGAGACAAGCTAGGTCTCTTAGTTGCAGTGCAAGCAAACCTTGGAGCACTCACATCATATTGGTATCAGAGCTTGAATTGGTCAAGCTTGTGGTGTATGTTGCAGCCTACTGAATCAATGGGAGAGAATACACCAGTGGAAGATAGAACCATGGTGACTAATGTTGAGTTAGCCAAGAAAGTAGAAGAACAAGAAGAGGATAATCGGTTGCTAAGAGAAAGATTGTCCCAAATGGAGCAACTCTTGGGTGAAGTCCAAGACAAAACTGATAAGGTCAAAGTTAAAATTGATCAAAAGGAAGAGGAAGAAGCAAGGGAAAAGGAATTAGAGTTGGAGGAGGAAGCACCAACACCTGACCTTGTTCTTCCTGAGGAGCCATTCTTAAAGGCACTAAAGGTATTGAGTGGCAAAGCTTTGGAAGGTGTGCCACTATTTAGTGGACAAATGGATCCAGATTCAGTCATGGATTGGATAGACAGCATTGAGAACCATTTTGAGTGTGATGGTATCTCAGAAACACAAAAATTTATGGTGGCCAAGTCTAGACTAAGAGGTTCAGCTCTTACTTGGTGGAAGTTTGTGCAAAATGATAGAGAAAAGGATGGAAAAGGTCCTATAGTTACTTGGAAGGGCATGGTAAACAAAGTGAAGCAAACCTACCTACCTGATGACTATGAAGTCCAGCTGCATAGAAGGAGACACAATCCAAGACAAAAAGATCTAGATGTCCAAGCTTACACCGAGGAGTTTCAAAAGCTATGTTTGAGATCAAAAGTAGTAGAAGATGAAAGCATTAAGCTTGCAAGGTACGTGAATGGCCTCAAATGGTCTATTCAAGAAGAAATGAGTCTAGTGAACTTCAAAACCATTCGCCAATGCTATCAAATGGCCTTGAAGATAGAAGAGAAAAGCAAGAGAAAGAAAGATCAAACCTCTAAAGGTAAAGGTAATGGCAAGGATAGTAGAGGACAAAGAGGTGGCTATGGTGGGAGAAGTTCTAAATCAAAAACTCAAGGAGACATAAAATCCAATGAGTAGCAAGAAGGAAGCTCAAGTAGAGGTGGTAGAGGAAGGAGTTCTAACTCTAGCTCTAGAGGAAGAAATGGTGGACAAGGAGGAAGAGGCAACTACTTTGCCAATATGAAATGCTATCATTGCAATCAAATGGGGCACCCTACCTATAGATGCCCAAAGAAAGGTAGTTCTTCACAAGGAGGTGACAAGAGAACTAACCTAGTTCATGAGGAATCTAATGCTACAGACAAACATGCTGAAATACCATTGAATTCAGAGGAAGGAGAGAACCTCATGATGAGGAGAATTTTGATCAAGGAGTCGGTGAAGGAGGAGCCAAGCCAAAGGAGGTCTTTATTTAGGATAAAGTGCAAGATGATGGGGAAAGTATGTAGAGTCATCATTGACTCAGGATCTACTGATAATATTGTGTCAGATGAAGCAGTCAGCAAACTAAAGTTGACAAGGATACCCCACACCAATCCTTACAAGGTCACTTGGCTCAATAAAGGCCAACATGTGTTAGTGAATGAACAAGCATGGGTGGAGTTCTCCATTGGAAGGTATAAAGATAGAGTTTTGTGTGATGTGTTACCTATGGATGCATGTCATTTGCTCCTAGGTAGACCATGGCAATTTGCCCGCCAAGCCATACATGATGGAGGAAAGAATTCTTATTCTTTCAAGAAGGACAACGTGACCTTCAAAATATAGTCACTATTGGAAGATGCTGAGGTGAAGACAACAGGTTCAAATGTTCTTATGGTTGGTGAAAAAGAGTTCTTACAAGCCATGGAAGAGAGTGAAGGAGTTGGTTATGCATTGGTGCTAAGACCAAGAGAGGGAGATGAAGGCAAGGTGACCAAGAAGACAGAGTTACCAAAGGAGATTCAAAGCATGATGCAGACTTACCAAGGTATAGTGAGTGATGGACAACCATCAGCCTTACCCCCTAAAAGAGCCATAAGTCATAGGATAGACCTTATCCCAGGAGCTACCCTTCCTAATAAAGCAGCCTACAACATGACCCCTCAACAAAATGAGGAAATTGCTAGGCAAATACAAGAACTCCTAAACCAAGGTCTCATTAAAAAGAGCATTAGACCATGTACCGTACCCATTGTCCTAGCACCTAAAAAGGGAGGAGATTGGAGGATTTGTACTGATTCAAGGGCTATTAATAGGATAACCATAAGGTATAGGTTCCCTATCCCTAGAATTGAAGACCTAATGGATTGTCTAGGTGAAGCTAAGTACTATAGCAAGATAGACTTAAAGAGTGGCTATCACCAAATTAGGATACATGAGGGAGATAAGTGGAAAAAATCCTTCAAAACTAATGAGGGTCTATATGAGTGGCTTGTCATGCCATTTGGATTATCCAATGCCCCCTCCACATTCATGAGGCTCATGAATGAAGTTCTCAAAGACTACATAGGCAAGTTTGTGGTAGTATATCTAGATGATATACTAATTTTTAGCTAAATAAGGAGTGAGTACCTAGAACATCTTGAGATTGTTTTCAAGAAGCTACATGAGGAGAAGTTGATGATCAACTTGGAGAAGTGTGAGTTCATCAAAATAGAGCTAGTGTACCTTGGATTTGTCCTATCACGTGACAATCTGAAAATGGACGAAAGCAAAGTGGAGGCTATCATGAATTGGCCTACTCCAAGGACAGCAACAGAGGTAAGGAGTTTTCATGGCCTTGCACAATATTATAGGAAATTCATAAGGCATTTTAGTGCAATTTGTGCTCCTATGTTGGATACTATTAAGGGAGGCATGAAGACCAAATTTGTATGGAATGAGCATGCTAACAAGAGCTTTGAGTTGTTGAAGGAAAGGATATCTACCCAACCTGTTTTGGTGCTACCAAGCTTTGAGAAGCTTTTCACCATTGAGTGTGATGCTAGCAATGTGGCAATTGGGGCTGTTCTAAGCCAAGAGGGTAGACCGGTGGCTTTTCATTCAGAAAAGTTAAGTGAAGCCAAAAAGAAGTACTCTTCTTATGACCTTGAGATGTATGCATTAGTCCAAGCTCTAAGGAAGTGGAGGCACTACTTGCTTCCCAAGGAATTCATTGTGTATTCAGACAATCAAGCACTTAGTTTCCTGAATTCACAAGAGAAGTTGAGCCACAAGCACATGAAGTGGGTTGTGTACCTACAAGCTTACACCTTCAATATCAAGCACAAGAAAGGTGTCTTCAATAAAGTAGCAGATGCATTGTCTAGAAGAGCTCTCACAATTCAGGAAATTCAGTTGAAGAGCATGGGAATAGATCACTTCAACGATCTATATGTTGATGATGAAGATTTTGTAGACGTTTATAAGGTATGTGCTGAATACAAGAACCATTTTCATATTAAATATGTTGAGTATACTTTGCAAAGTGATCTCTTTTTTAAGGGAAATCAATTGTGTGTTCCTAGAAGCTCCATTAGAGAGAACTTGATACAGGAAAAGCATAATGGTGCTTTGAGTGGTCACTTTGGGATCACTAAGACTCAAGAACTTGTTCAAAGGTTCTATTATTGGCCTAAGATGAATCTTGATGTTAGGAGGTATGTGGAAAGTTGTGTAGTATGTCAAAAGGCCAAGGGCATTTCTTCAAATGCAGGCCTTTATCAACCACTACCTATTCCTACTAGGCCATGGGAATGTTTGAGTATGGATTTTGTGGTTGGGTTACCCAAGACAAGACAAGGCATGGATAGTATTTATGTAGTTGTGGACAGATTCAGTAAGATGGCTCACTTTGTGCAATATAAGACAACCAATGATGCCAGCCAAATAGCCTCTCTCTTCTTCAAAGAGATAGTAAGGATACATGGGTTACCGATGAGCATTGTGTCAGATAGAGACACCAAGTTTATGAGTCACTTTTGGAAGACTCTTTGGAAAATATTGGGCACTAATTTATCTTTTGGATTTGCATACCATCCCCAAACTGATGGTCAGACCGAGGTTGCAAATAGAAGCCTTGGAAATTTATTAAGGTGCTTGACCAAGGAGTATGGTCAACAATGGGATCAGTTGATTGGACAAGCTGAATATGCCTATAATGACACTATGAATAGGTCAATAGGGAAGAGTCCCTTTGAAATTGTATATGGCTTACATCCTAGGGGAATCTATGAACTAAGAGACCTAAGAGATGGAGTTAAGGGAAGTGGATATGATGATGATTTTGCCTATGCAATGCAGGAGATTCGTGACACAGTTAGGAAGACACTGACTAAGAACACTATGAAACATAAAACCAAGGTGGATGGGCATAGAAGAATAGTACAGTTCAATGTGGGTGACTTGGTTATGGTGCATCTTAACAAATCAAGACTTCAAAAGGGAGTCCCTCACAAGTTGCAAATGAGGAGGATAGGTCCCTGCCCTATCTTGGCTAAGTATGGTGATAATGCATTCAGAATTGAGCTACCGAATGATAATGGACTGTCCCTTGTCTTCAACATTGCAGACTTAGTCCATTACAAAGGACCACAGCAAGACATGGATCAAAACCTTCATGAAGTGATCAGAGATGTGGAAGATCTACACTTACCTACTGCTACAGTCATAGGAGCTGACAGCATATTGGACACAATGGTCTATAAATAGACTAGAACCAAAGCATACAAGGAACACTTGATCAAGAAGCATGGTCAAACTGATGTTGATGCAGTATGGATAAAGGAATCAGAGTTCAAGAAGATGGGGATTGATCCAAGCATCCTCAATCCAAGGGTGGATTGAACTTTTCTTGGGGGGAGGATAGTGTAGGAGCACACCTAGGCTAACCTCCAAGATTGTTGTTTTGGCTTGTACTTGACTCTAGCCAAGTCAGGATGTTATTTTGTTTTCTGACCTTAGTAGGTCACTGCTTTTGTGGGCTAGGTGAGTTATTCATTAGGACTAAGGTCACCAAATTAGTCATTGTTAGTAGTTTTATATTGCTTAGTTTTTAGTAGCTTAGGTTGGGATTTGAGTCTTAAATGTGTTCTAAACACATCTATGATGCTGGGAAGATTCCTTGAAGCCTTTAATGGTGTTGGTTACTCGGAATATAGGAGATAGAGGTCCTAAGAGTTAGCAAGGTGACATAGTGGCAAAGGTTGCATGCTACTCAGTTATCTTTGGATTCCCTTAAGAATAGGAAGTGGGGAATCGACCAACAAACCCTGAAAACATGGTGAATGGCACCTAATATGAAGGAGGCTCGAACTCAAGTGTCAGGAGATGGTAAACAGAATGTAATTAAGATTTTTGGAATAGAAAAGAACTCTGTAATTTCTGTGTTTATGTGAACCCCAAGCATTTCAAGGTGACAGTGTGATTACATTACTTGATACTCAAAGATTAGTTTTGGATTTGAGTAGTGTAGAATATTTTAAGACTTTTCTAGTTAGTGCATTAGTGGTTTAAATTTAGTTTTCCGATTGTAGAGAAATAAGTTTGAATTTGGCAGTGTGCAGCTCCTGTTTAGACTGTTTTTGTTTTCATGGCTCTCACTTGAGATTCAAACCTTGGACCTTCGAAAAGAGGGATGAATCTTAGAGTGGAGCCATTGTACATAGTGTATATAGAGGTAGGGGATCAGGGAAGCAAGGTTACTAGTTTAAATGTCAATCTTTAGGTGAGTTAGGAGAACCCAGTTAGATGTTTGACAGTGTGAATTGGAGAAAATAGGCAGGAGTGAAGTATAGTACGGAACAAGTATAGTTCCAGGTAAAGGATAACCATATCCTAACATGTTAGAAGGATTGAGATTCTATCAATCCATGTGATTGAGTTTTGAGCAAGAAAACCAATGGGGTCCTACAAACTAGGTATAATAACCCTACTTAACCTAGATAATAGGAAACCAGTGTACGGAGAACTTAGGAGTATAGAATCTTTTGAATCCTTCATAAAATCCAAAAAGGAATTGGAATGTGGAATTGGTCTTTCAAGTTATTTGGAAATTTTGGGCAGGAATGAAGTAAAGGTCTCTGTCAAGGGTTACAAGAAATAGGCCTCCTCAAGACCAATTCTTGAAACCGGTAGAAAAGGAGTTTGGAGATCCTCCAAGATGGATCCAAATGGAAGCACCTAGCATGCTTTCAATCTGTTTGGCACCCCTGTAATGAAGAATGAAGTTTGTGAGAAGATAGCACTTAGAGCTTTCTAAGTGAGGGAAAATAATTGTACTATTTAAAAGGTGTTAGTCCTACAAGGTGAAGCACAAAGGATAGAACCCTCAGAGAAGAGTTAGAATTGGACTTAGTTAATCATCTAAGCCAATCAGGACCTAGAGGAGACTAGGTTCCTAGAAGAGACAAGCTAGGTCTCTTAGTTGTAGTGCAAGAAAACCTTGGAGCACTCACATCAAGGGCCCAATGTAATCCTATAGGATTAGATGATAAGTATCTAAGCATCACGGTATCCGAGTAATAGCATGTTGAAGTTTGCAACCATTTTGCACTTTGTACCCTTAAGGGATCGATCTAGTGGAACATAGCTCAGAGCGATTCCATGTGTTTCGATGTGAAAGAGGACCATGCCTAGCATAAACATGCCTATTCAGATGTGTTGGAATAGTCTTTTTTTCACATGAGTTGCAGAGCGAAAGTTGCACCGCTTTGCACAGCTTGAATTTGACACTTTTTCCATCAAGTGAAAAATTTCCGCCATAGGAAAACCACTCTGAGACAGCCAAAACCGAGAGAGATTTTTGTAGATGGTCCCAAATTAGTCCTATAGGATTAGATGAGAATTTTCTAAGCATCACGGTATCCGAGTAATATCATGTTGAAGTTTGCAGCCATTTTGCACTTTGGACCCTTAAGGGATCGATCCGATGGAACGTAGCTCAGAGTGATTCTGCTTTTTTCAGTGTGAAAGAGGACCATGCCTAGTATAAAAATACCTATTCAGATGTTTTGGAACATTCCACTTGGCCACACTAGCTGCAGAATAAAAGTTGCACCACTTTGCAACTTTGCACTGCTTGCATTTGATTCTTTTTCCATCATGTGAAAATCCATCACCACGGGAAAACAACTTTTAGATAGCCAAAACCAAGAGAGGTTTTTGTAGAGGGGCCCAACACAATCCTGTAGGATAAAACAAAAATTTTCTAAGTATCACAATATCTGATTAATAGCATGTTGAATTTTGCGGCCATTTTGCACTTTGGACCCTTAAGGGATCGATCCGGTGGAATGTAGCTCGAAGCGATTCTATGTGTTTTGGTGTGAAAGAGGACAATGCCTAGCATAAAAATACCTATTCAGATGCATTGGAATATTCCACTTGGTCACATGAGTTGGAGAGAAAAAGTTGCACCACTTTGCAACTTTGCACAACTTGAATTTGACACTTTTTCCATCAAGTGAAAATCCACCACCATGGGAAAACCACTTTGAGATAGCCAAAACGGAGAGATTTTTTGTAGAGGGGGCCAAAATGATCTTGTAGGATCAGATGAGAAGTTTCTAAGTGAAATGGAATAAGTTTTATGGGGTTTGTTTTGTTGCCCCTATAGATTTTGACGGAAAAGGGCATGAAAAATGGGGTTTCACCCTAGTGTTTGATAAAATATTGCATTTAGTGGTTGGGTGATTGTCTTTTGAGTTTGTGCATGTGATTTTAAGAAGGTTTGAGGTGGTTCAATGTTTTGGTAAGGTGTGGAACCACTCCTTTCAATAAACCCTCCTTATACTAGCATAAAATAAGGGTTTTGGTTTGCCATCGTGGAGTGAGTTTTTCCTGAGAAAAATTGTGGATCTGAGGGTTTGGATACATGATAATTGATGTCTCAACAAGTTAAAGGGGTTTTTGAATGTTTAAAGGTATGTTCCTTTGTAAATTAGGCTTAGTTAGCCTAATGAGGACAGCAAAGAAGGTCATTTTTTATGCACATGTTCCAAGACAGTCACTATTGATTTTGAAGTATGTATTGTAACTCAATTATAGCTATCTAGAGTAGTCATTTGTTTGTGAAGTCATTTGAGAAGTTTTCCTCAAAACACCACTTTGAGCCACACTTTTCGCTTGAAAATTCATCATAAAACCCTTTAGCAGCAACTCCACCTTTGTTTCTTGAATTCTCCTGCACAAATAATCACACACACACACCTAAAAAATCCTAATACTTACTTGTTGTACACTGATCTATACTATCAAATTTGGCAGAGTAGTCATTATTGGTTTATAGACCGAGTTGAGAAAAAATAGTTTAAACTAATGATCACTCAATGGATACCCTCCTAAATAGATTCAAATTAAAGATGCTGCACTATTCTACCTTAAATAGCAAGATTCAAGTCCTTAAACTACTGTATAGGCTGTACAAGTTAATGAACAACTGGAAAAACTCATAAAATCACTAAAATAGGGACTTTATTGATTGTAAATATTCAAGAATATAAAAGATCTTTGTTTTTCTTGACCTTACATGATTTATATCACTTCTCTAATCGCCTAATGACCTCTTTGAGACTTTGAATACATTACACATGACCTTTACATTACCTTTTTCACATTGTTTACATTTCAAAACTCAAATTTTGCAAATTTGCCTATTGAAGGCATTTACAAAACAAGGTGTAGTTGCACCAAACATGAACTTAAAAATTATAGTATTTGAGTAGATCTCATTATGTAAGTAAATCTCATTACAATTCCTTAGTTACTTCATTCTCGCAGATCTTTTACAATGTCACTCATACATTCAAGATTCTCTTTAAATGTCTACATTATAGGTGCTCATTATGAGGTTAACTTCAATTGAATAACTTTAGATTCCCTCACTAAGCTTCACACACTCTTTTATAATGGCTTCAAATAAAAATTGAGATTTTTCAAGATCATCAAAATAAGGATGTTGCATTTCTTTTTTGGCTGAGATTCTCTTTGATGGCTCATAAATCAGCATTTTCTACAATGAGAGATCAATCATTTTTTAGTAGTTTATTGACAAATACGCAAAGTAAAAGAGAAAAAGAAAGATCATCCAAAATGGAAATGAAATAAAAAAAGATGGAAGGCACTCATAGATAGGCATGCAAGTCTCACAACTTAGTCACTCCTGGTCATACATCTTCACTGGGAATTCCAACATACCTATTGCACACAACACCTCTCATGAATAGAGTAAGTTGAAATTTCAGATGCTCTTATAATGTCTACATCATAGCTACTCATTATAAGGTTAACTTCAAATGAATAACTTGAAATTCCCTCACCAAGATTTGCACACACTTTTCTAATGGCTTAAAATCATGATTGAGATTTTTCAAGATCATCAAAATAAGGATGTTGCATTGCTTTTCTGGCTGACATTCTCTTGGATGGCTTATATATCTGCATTTTTTGCAAGGGGACACCAATCATTGTTTAGTTTGTTACTTACAAATAGGCAAAGTAAAAGATGATAGCATTGGCATAAAACAAATTAAAGTGCATACAATTATAAATTAATAAGAACCAATGTGCATATACTTACAAATTAATCCAACGAACCATCCGGGTCTGCTCTACTCTTTATTGTGTCAAGTATTGCCTCATGGTCAGACTCACGGACCTTCCACAAGGTATTGTTCAAAGGTCTACCCCCATATTTGGTCAAATGAACATTGGATTCCACGACAAGGTTTGAGTAATGAAGAATCTTACGATGCATGTCAAAGTCCTAAAACAGCCAATATTTAACAGTCGAATGTGGGTACCTTCTAAGCCATGTTATAGTAACCACAACTGAGCTTGTAGGGTATTCAATTTTTTCTCCATCTATAACTGGGGCCTCCTATTTCTTTTTGGGCTCGACACAATGACACAAGTAATAGTTTGTTCCCTCTTCATTGTCTTCATCTGCAATAACTACATAAACATGCCCTGCATTGATATGTGCAGAAAATCTCTTGAAATTAGTCAACATTACGAATACAATACAAAGTAAGATAACGATATGGAATTTAAATAATTAAGCAAGTAGATATATCACCTAGTTGACCTAGATCTGATACGTGGTCAAAGTCGATCGATGATTCGACATTTGTGTCAGTTCCAATGCCATCGGAGGGCAATACATGTGAAGTGGGCTAAGATAACTTGTCAACCATTTATCAACCCACTCCCCTGACTTACAATCATTCCAAGCTTGCATTGTACATGAAGAAAAAAAGCATACCATCTTTCGTGTATCGATACTCCATGAACCTGCATTTGAGCTAAGGAAAGAGTGTACCTCACTCAATCATGTTAGTGTACAACAGTCTTCATATGGTGAAATTTTAGTATCATCCATCAACCAAAAAAATCTACAAACTGAAGACATACCTTCATTACCTAGACCCATCGAGGCATTACACCACTCGACAATTGATTTTGTATCTATCAACTTTGCACTATCTTTATACTTTAACTCTTCCAGTGCTAATGCTCTTTTCACACATGCTCCTACACCATCATGCTCCCCCTTTCCATGTCCAGCCTCACAAAATTTCCACATATGTTGAACACCTGTAATGACATGCATCATGCACAACTAGTAGAACATGTGCAAGTTCTTGAACTGTGCTACATAGTTATCCGACTATATTATATGTTGCTTGTATTCTATGCCCCTCTGAGACAAACCACTGTAGAATATCTGGAATCAACCTTGCACAAACTCTGGATAATATGTGTGATCATCACTAATGTAAAAGTGGTACTCCCTCAATACCTTCCTTTGGTCATCTGTACTATCAGATGCATGAATGAATGCTATGTGCATAAAATATCGAAACCTATGTGGAGTTGTAATATTGTGACTGTACCTCACGTTGTGGTTGTAGAGTGTAGTTCTCCACAAATTCAACCATTGATACTATGCTTCCAACTAGAAAGGTGTCCTTAGATAGCTTGAATTGTGTGTCCAACCATCGGGCTCTATGGGTATTCATTGCATACTCAGACAATATATTGTCATGAAACATGGACATAAACTGGTACATTGGAATCTTCTCAATAACCAAATCACACCTTTTTTCTTGAGAACCATATTTTGTAGCACATTCCACTATTTTATACTTCTCGAACTCTACTATTTTTTGTCCCACCTCATATGTTCTTTCCATATGTTGACATACTAGCATACGTTGGAAGCCACCGCAATGGTCACATGAACCACATGTTGTCCTATAGAATATCTAGCCTTCTCTATTTTACATAAAAATTTTGATAAGAACTCTTTTGAAGATTTTGGTGGGGCTTCTATGCCACAATCCTATGAAAAAATTGTTAGTATGCAAATCTAAACATATAGAACAATAAACATCATAATGGTTAGAGAATTCAATATGTAGTCTACAATAACAAGTAGTGTGTGTGTGATTTATCTTGACATAAAAAGGTTAATCATTTCAAAAAATCTTTGAGAAATACTAATTTGAGGATAATCATTTTCAAATTTATGAAAAAATTGGGTTTGAGTCATATCCAAAAAATGCTTTGGATGTGGCTCATGATTCTGACTCCCGATTCTCCTTCTTACCACATACCTTTGATTCAAAGATGGCCTTGTGTTATTCTTACAATACTCTTCAATTAGTGTTCTCAAGGCTTCGACAACTTCTTTATCTTTTCGTGATAGTCTCCCTGAGAATTCCTATAATTCATTTGAATTAGTGCCCTCAATTCTTTGTCGCCTTTGAATGGCTCTTGATAAAGTTTTTCTACTAATTCTTGTTTGTTCACTCGTCTTTCTAATGAGACAAGCTCTCTTTCTTTGAAAACTTACCAAAGTTGATGTAATGACACGTTGGGTGATATTACTATCCTTTGAGCATGAGGTCTTACCCACACTCTCATAAGCATCCATTATATTATTCACAATAGTGTATTCACTTAATGCATTCGATGTTCTCAACCCAAGAGTCTTCATGATGTTCCTATACTTTACACCTCGCATCATTTCAACAAATAGTTAACATATTTAGATCTCATTTATCCTTTCAAATAAATGTTCCCAAATCTTATCATGATATCTTCTCAAGTGCATGTTGAAATCTTACCTTCCATATACTGCAAAATATCATCATCAATATTAATCAAATACTTTGGCTTTCTACGCAAAATTCTAGGTGGTGTTCTCCTAGGTACATACATCTCAACATTAGGAATTTCATCAATATTTAATTGAGGTGGGCTAGATTGCATACCTTCGATCGTACCTTTGATTGAGGGTGGATAAGAAGACATACCTTGAGCTTCATGTGGGGATGATGGCATACCTTCTTTGTCAAATTCGAGTGATGATATACTCTCAACTTGATATGTGTTGGATGGTGTCCAACAATATTGACTTGCAGTAGATGGTGTCCCTCCATATTCACTTGCAGTAGATGGTGTATGTCCATATTAACTTGTGGTAGATGGTATCCCTCCATATTCGCTTGTGCTTAATGGTGTCTCTTCATATTCACTTGTCGTAGAGGGTGTGTCTCCAACTACGATATCTAAATCTGTCTTACGATGATGCTTTCTCATTCGTTCCTTTTGTGCTGCCAATTACTTTTCTCTTTTTGATGGTTGAGGTTCCTCTTCAATTGTCTTGTTTTCGTCAATCATTTCCAATTTCTTCTTTTCACAATATGTCGCCACCCAAATTCTCTCATTTTGTCTGAATGTTTCCTTCTCTTTGTCTGTTAGTTTCCTCTTTGTCTTTTTCTTCAGCATGGTGGATAATTTTATCTGTACCATGGTAATGAGACAAATATTAGTTCCTGAAAAATGTATCCATTCAAGTTAATTGAAAAATATTTCATTCAAGGCTTCATTTAAAGAATGCTTACAATCATCTTGTACAAGAGTTAACCTAGCATAGACAAAGGTGACATTATTTTTTTCAATCCAAAATACCTTAAAGAAAAGTGGTAACGTGGCATGCCATAATTGCAAGATAGGCTCAAAATGGAAGCATGGACAAGCATATAAAATGTCAACTTATGTCATATATATGTATACAAACTGTGGAAGCATACATGGTGCAGGAGCACCATTGAATGAAAATTGTCAATTCAAGAAGTTGTTGTCTACGCTTTAGGAAAACATTGATGCAAAGAATGATTTAGAATATTTTAAGGAATATCATCAATAAATAAGTGAGGGAATGATTTTTGTGTGCAGGGGAGGTCCAAAAGGGTGTTGGGCATGAAGCCCTAGAGTGAAATTTTGAGTTTTCCATGAGATTTCGAGTGGTTTTGATATGCTAAAGTGTGTTTTGCATTATGGCAGCATGGTTTCTTGTTGAATTGTGTTTTTGCAGGCCATTTTAGACCTGTTTGAAGTATTCATAATATTGTGTGAGGGTTGGATGAGTGTTTTTCAATAAACCACTAGTTTCTTGGGTAAAAAGGAGTTGGTTTTTGGTGCATGTGAAGATGGGTAAAAGAAAGGTTCTTGTTGTTTTTGAGTCTAAGATAATGATCTATGTTAAATAATTTCTATGAAACCACTCTTAATATGTATTTAGTTATTTTGAGTCATTCTAGGTGTTTAGGGGGGAGATTTGGCTTGACATTTGCAAACAATTGCATTTTTGGCAAAGTTGTCAATGGATAATATAGTTAAGAAGTTACAAAAATAGTTAGATACATTGTGGGAGTTTAATTTGAATTGAAACAAGATAAATATCACGTAAATTCTTGAATGGAGATTGCTCTTCAAGATTTGAATCAAATAAAATAAAGGAATTCTCTGATTTATGAATTCCAAGCACAAAGTTCAATGAAAACCTCTTCAAAGGGAACCAAATGAAAGTAGGGACATTCCTTTATGGAATAATATCAATTTTACACCATTGCTAAGCCTGTATAGCCTGTACAGGGTCTGCAAACACACAAAAAGCAGTGAGATCTTCAGAAAAATAGTGTAAATGCAAGTTTCTTTCTTATTCAAACTCCACCAACCTCTTGAACAAGGCCATACCAAGTTTTTAAATACAATTTTAGGCCCTTCTCCAACTGATCCATGTCCATAAAGGTTGGTAGTTACCTTCCATGATTTGTTGTTATTTTTCCATGTAAGTTGCAGCATTGAGTTCTTGAATTAGTGAATCATGAACGACTTTAATGGTTTTGAGTTTCTAATTAGGTTTATGCTATGTTACAATCAATTTTATAATGGTTAATATATTTTTGAGTCTGAAAAATATTTGAAGCCAAGTTCTAATGTTTTGTGGAAATATGAAATCAAGTGAAATTGAAGGATTTTAATGAAAAGATGACTGAGTTTGTTGGTTGATCTTCTTCAATTTAAGTTAGGGTCAGAAGTACCCTTGATGATTTGTGGATCCTAGTAGATGCTCTACATTAGGTTTGAAATGGTAATTGGCAAGTGTATATAACTGTGTAATTTAAAATATACATTGGCAATGTAAGGTTATAATGACAAACAAACAATGATCAACATGGAATATGAAAAATAACAAAAATGAAAGCAAGCCATAATAGAATAAAATAAAATGTGTAAAGACTTCACATACCTAAAAAACAAGACTTTCAAATAGAGGAGTTCAACCCAGTTATGTATCCTTAGCTTCTTCTTTCTTCAAACTCCACAACAATTTGACTTTTTCAAAAGCTTGTCCCCTCCAAACTTCAATTGTATATCAGTTTTCAATGGAATTCAAAATTCAATTGATATTATATGTCTTTCAATGTGGAAACTTTACTATTTCATGCAATGGTGGTAGAAATATCATGGAAAAGGTGGTGGAATGTGAAAAACATGCTTGCACACTTCACATCATCAAAAAGATACTTTTTGTTGGAGCACATGTAGAACTAAGAGAATATGTAGATTGTGGGCCTTGACATCCATCACAAGTGTATTGACTTTTTTTACCATTTTTAGTGGAAGACAAAATGCGCTCGCATTATAATGCGAGTGTGTTATAACATGAACATGTTATTTCTTACTAAAATGGTAACATCTCTACTTCTTCAAAACACGCACACATTATATGAAATATGGTTTTCTTAATATATTTCTTTTGTCCCTCTTTGTCTATACCCCCTATCCTAATTCTATATCTCTCCCATGTACCCTTATAGTAGAGGAGATAGAGGTGAGTGTGTGTGTGAGAGAGAGAGAGAGGTAGAGGGAGAGTGGGAGAGAAAGAGAGAGTGGGAGAGTGGGAGAAGGGGAGAGTGGGAGAAAGATAGAGTGGGAGGGAGAGAGGGGTAGACTGGGAGAAAGAGAGAGTAGGAGAGAAAAAGGGAGAGAGGGAGGGAGAGGGAGAGGGGGAGAAAGAGATAGTGGGAGAGATAGAGATAGAGAGGAAGGAGAGAGGGGAGAGGAAGAAAGAGAGAGGAAGAAGGGGAGAGTAGGAGAGAAGAGTGGGAGATAGGGGAGAGTTGGAGAAAGATGAGAGTGGGAAGATAGAGTGGAGGGTGAGAGGGGGAGAGGAGAAAGAGAGAGAGGGAGAGAAAGAGGGAGAGAGGGAGGGAGAGGGAGAGGGGAGAAAGAGATAGTGGGAGAGATGGAGATAGAGAGGAGGGGAGAGTGGGAGAGTGGGAGAGTGGGAGAAAGAGAGAGAGGGGAGGAGAGGAGAAGGGGAGAGTGGGAGAAAGATGGAGTGGGAGGGAGAGAGGGGGAGAGTGGGAGAAAGAGAGAGTGGGAGAGAAAGAGGGAGAGAGAGGGAGAGGGGGAGAAAGAGATAGTGGGAGAGATGGAGATAGAGAGGGAGGGAGAGATAGACTAGGAGAGAGATGTAGGGTAGAGGGTTAAGAGTTAAGGGTTTAGGGTTAAGGGTTTAAATGGTTAAGAGATAGAGGGTAGATGGAGATGGTGGGAGAGATGGATACCCCTATACCCTCTTAATATGTCAACCCTTAACCCTCTTAATCCCTCAACCCTCAACCCTCAACCCTCAACCCTTAAACCCTAAACCCTCAACCCCTCAACCCTCTTAATCCCTCAACCCTCAACCCTCAATCCTTAAACCCTAATCCCTCAACCCCTATACCCTCTTCCCTCAACCCCTATACCCTCGTAATCCCTCAACCCCTATACCCTCTTAATCCATCAACCTTAACCCCTCAACCCTCTTAATCCCTCAACCCTCAACCCTCAACCCTTAAACCCTAATCCCTCAACCCCTATACCCTCATAATCCCTCAACCCTCAACCCTCAACCCTTAAACCCTAATCCCTCAACCCCTATACCCTCTTAATCCCTCAACCCTCAATCTTTAAACCCTAATCCCTCAACCCCTATACCCTCTTAATCTCTCAACCCTTAAACCCTAATCCTTCAACCCTATACCCTCTTAATCCCTCAACCCTCAACCCTCAACCCTTAAACCCTAATCCCTCAACCCCTATAGCCTCTTAATCCCTCAACCCTCAACCCTCAACCCTAATCCCTCAACCCCTATACCCTCTTAATCCCTCAACCCTTAAACCCTAATCCCTCAACCCATATATCCTCTTAATCCCTCAACCCTTAAACCCTATTTCCTCAACCCCTATACCCTCTACCCTATAACCTCTTAATCTCTCAACCCTAAACCCTCAACCCTTAAACCCACCTAGTAAACTCTCTACCCTAATTCCTCAACCCTCTTGACCCTCAACCCCTATACCCTTAAACCCTTAAACACTCAACCCTCAACCCTCAACCCTAAACTCTTAAACCCTCTACCCTCTACCCTCAACCCAATACCCTCTACCCTAAACCCTAATCCATAAACCCTAATCCCTCAACCCTTACACACTTAAATCCAAGAAAAATATCTACCCTCATACCTTAATCCCTCAACCCATATAACCTCTATCCTAGACATTGGACCCTCGACCCTAATCCCTCGACCCTATACCCTCAACCCTCAACCCTCAACCCTAAACCCTCAATCCTCAACCCTCAAACCTTAAACCCTAAACCATTAAACCCTCTACCCTATACATTAAACCCTCAACCCTCAATTCTCAACCCTCAACCCTTAATCCCTCAACCCTCAATCCTTAAACCCTAAACCCTCAACCCCTATTCCCTCTACCCTTTACATTGCACCCTGAACCTAATCCTTCAACCATATACCCTCAAACCTATACCCTAAACCCTCTACCCTTAACCCTAAACCCTCATCCCTAAACCCTTAAACCTTCTACCCTATACCCTCAACCAAATACCCTCTACCATCGACCCTATTCCCTCAAGCCTCAAACCTTAAACCCTAATACCCTAGAATCCATCAACCCTATAGGTCCTCCACCCTAATCCCTCAACCCTATACCTTCAACCCCTATCACTTTCTCTCTATCTATACATCTCACCTCTCCCTCCCTCCCTCTCTTCCTCCTACCCTCTCTAATTGTCTCTATCTATTGTCTCCCTCTTTCTACGTACCTCTCATTCAATCAATACCTACCACCCTCTCTCGCTCCCTCTATCCATCTCTCTCTATGTCCCTCCCACTCTATTCCACTCTCTCCCACTCCCTCTCTCTCCCTCTCTCTCATGTCTCTCCCTCCCACCCCCTCTCTCTCAGGTCTCTCCCTTTGGCAACCTACCTAGGTAACTCTCTCTTTGTCTCTCTCCCCTCTCTTTATTTATCCCTCCCACCCTACCTAGATAAGTCCCTCTCACTCCACCCCCTCTTTCTCTATCTCTATCAAGTCACTCCCTCCCACACCATCTCCCTCTCTTAGATCTCTCACTCACACTCCCTCTCTCTCCCACTCCCACTCCATCTCTCTCAAACTCCCTCTCACTACGTATCTCTCAATTCTCTCCCTCTCATGCCTCTCACACTCTCAAGTCCCTCCCTTTGGCACCATACCTACATAACTCTCTCTTTCTCTTTGTTTGTCTCTCTACCCCCCTCTCTCTCTCTCCCTCCCTCTATCCCTCCCATCCTATCTAGCTAAGTCCCTCTCACTCCAACCCCTTTCTCTCCCACTCCCTCTCTCTTAAACTCTCACTTCCACCCCCTCTCCATCTCTCCAGACTCTCTCTCTCTCTAAATTCTCCCTCCCTCTAAATACATGCGTAAATACATACATACTTACATACATACAATAATAATACATATGTACATACAATCCTACATCCATACAAGCATTCATACATGTGTAGATACAATCTTACATACATACATGCATACATACAATATACATGCATTGATACATATAGGCATACATACATACATACAAGCATGCATACATGTATACATACATGACATACAAGCATACATGTACATACAAATATATCATCTTACATTCAATATATTGGCATTTAAGATAAAGGAGGACATAATGCGAGCGTGTTATAACACACTCACCTTATGTCTTAGTTGACATATTTCCCGCAGAAGCAAAAACCATGTCAAAATAGAGATATAACACGAGCGCATTATAGTGCACTCATGTTATATATTGCTTTGGTAATTCCCAAGCCTTAGGATTGGTATTTTCCTTGGAATACCAACCCAAAGGCTTGGAGGGCATTCCCAATGACCAAAGACATGTTTTTAAAAAATCTACCGTATTTCACATAATCGAGTTCGTGTTCACCATCACGATTGCATGTGGTTCAATATCAAAAAAATTGAACACATGGGTAATGTTGGGTTCTCTCTTAGCTATCTAACGATGTAATTTTTTTCACTTTCTGACAATGTTAAGCCTTTCATCCATAATTTCTTTTATTTGTATGTCTCTTTTTTGCCAAAAAGTAGTGTTTGGTATTTTTTTTGTTATAAATTAACCATTCATCGAATTTTCAAATAAATTACATTTTTAGAAACTAGACTCCATTCTACAAATTTTTTATAAAAAAAAATCAATTAGTTTCCAAAATTTGTAGGGGTAGCACGACCAAAAAAAAAAATTCAGGAAGTGTCCACTTCAAAAATTAGAAAAAAAACAAATATTCATTAAAAAATTATTAGAAAAATCGTGCATCAACTACATATTGTTAGCTAACTTCTAACCGTTGCGATTTTAAAAATACTAAAAAAAAGTTCATCGTACGAGGGTCGTACAAGAGTTGTTATGTTATGTTTTTTCTAACAAAAACAACACCAACTTGTGTACATCCCTCTTTTGAACCCCTTAATCTCAACCATTTTAAAAATAAATTAGTAGTTTAGAAATTAGACACAGAGCACTTCAATGCTTGTTTTTTGTTCAATCTCAAAATTTTGAGTGTAACTATCCTTAATTTCACGTCCAAGGTCAGTATTTCCTTATTTCAAAAAAACATTGTCCACTTAAGTCCCCTTTTTGGGAACCATCTTGGTGCACTTACTGTTAAGTTCTTCTCCAAATAGAGCTTGCCACTCTATAATCCAAATGATCAATTTTAGGTGCTTCATTTGATTCTTCCATTCCTTTTCATATATCATGTTATATAAAATCCTCCAAATAAAGTGTCTCATCTAAATATTGAATATCTAATTCACCTTGAATTATAAAGTAGCCCAAACATTAATCACATTAAATGGTATGACCAAGAACTCCATGTGACCAACAAGGCATTTGAAAGTGACAAATACTCCCTTAAAATAATTATATGTAGGTAGTATAACCTCAAGTAATTATAAGGTAGGTTCCAAAATCCTTTATTTGATAGTGATCCTAGAGACTATTAGTTGAATTCTCTACTCTGAAAATTTGGAAACACTTGAATAATAGAACAAAGACTGTGTGGATTACCATAAAATAAGTTAGTATGCATGTCATTCATCACCATACTTCTTGTTTTCAAAACAACTTACCCCTTGCAAGAAGTCCTCCTTTTGACTATTCCTAGTGATGGATTAGAGATAATTCCAAACATCGTTTCTTCTTCTATAAATGTAAGCTTAATCTTTCTATAGAAGGTCATGCCCATGGGATGAAAATAAAAAATAATTATATTACACCTATCAAGAATTTAATTTTTTTTTTTTTAAATTTACTTCTCTAATTCCATACTTAGGGGAGGACATAATTAAAAAAATTAATATTCCTTTTGATGCTTCCCATGATGGCAACAATTTTCCCATGATGGTAAAAAATTTGACCATGATATAGTGTGAGACAAAAAATCTCTAATAACACAAACACAAGTAGAGTTCTTACTTTCCTTTGTTGAAGTAAAAACCTTGACACCATCATAATCATTCTTATGGTTCAATGTTTAAATATTATAATTAAATAGGGTGATTAGCAATGTGTTTGCACCTAATTTTATTGTGTTTCCTTTTGTCTTGTTCTGCTCTTAACTTTTACATTTTTTTCTTTTCCTTCTCATTGATTATGACCTATCTATGAGATTACAAATGGGTTATTTTTCTCAAAATTGTACCTCTAGTTGTTGTATTAAACCCCACATTTAATATTTTAGTCAAATACCCAAGTTGAACAACCAAAATTTGGCCAAGTGTTTGAATTTTTTGAGATTTGAGAATTTAAAGGTTTTTCATGCCTACATATCTTCCCTATCGATTGTGACTCCCCACTCTAATCCTTCCAAAAATTAGCTAGCTATTGAATTTTTTTGCCTTATTAGACTTTTGAGGGTATCCATACCTATATGCAATTCTTGACATTCCTAAAACCTTTCCTAGAAGCCTTGTGAAAGTGGCTAAATTTCAAAATTGATAGCCTTTTACACTACCAGGGTTTCCCTTACATTCATTCCTCTGATAAGCATCCATGATCCTCGAAGTCCAAAGGTTAAAATTTGCCTATATTATTTCAACAGAATTTTGGAGTTTCACATCCCTCGATACCATTCCTTGGCTTTATTGACCCTTGAAGTCTAAAATTCTATTAATAAAGCTTGAGTCCTTTATGTTTATCATAATTTCTGACTTCTTCATCCATCCATCCCAATTGGACTTGTCATCTTGATCATCCATTCTTTGAAATTATATATGATATCCCATCATCCTAGCATGCCTTTCCATACCATTGTGCCTTTTGAACTTGTCATCTTGATCATTCTTTTCTTGAAATTCTAATCACCTGGCATTTCCCTTATTCTACTCCAAAATTCCTCTATTTATTTCATAATCTCATAGCTTTCCCATCCATTCATCCTTCCTTTCCAATCCCAATTCCCCAAGTGTCCACCTTTCCTCCATTGAGGTGATCATTTTTCAGGTTTTTGGGGTTTCCTCTACCCCTGTCCCTATTGTTGGTTGTTATCCATCTCCTTCATGGCCTAATATTTTTTACGGGCTATATGTAAATTCTCATGGTTTTAATTGAAGGACACTTGGTCTTTCTGGATCCTTGTAAATTTTTAGTGCCTAGTATGCAAAAGGCTTTAAAGCATGTATAGGTTGGCCTAAGTCCTAATATCAAATGGAGTGTGAATTTTTTTGGGATGTCGGTGTTTCTTGTGCTCATGTCCTAGATGTAGATAGTATGTTGAAGGTCCAATGTCTGGTAGATAAGTATGTTATCAAAGTATCAGGATTGGACATGCTCATGTCTCGTCTATAATTACAAGCACGTATGGAAAGGCTTGATGGCCCAATAGGGGTGGTATGGAAATAGTTATTTTTAGGATGTCAAAGGCTATAATGTTCTCATCCGATTACGTGTCAACATTAAAGAAATTAAAAGGTGGTTAGAATGAAATGGATTGACACTGCACCTTTTTTTCTCACTTACTCAACTTAATGGTGACTTTTTTTCTCAGATACCATCATTATTGTAGATGTTCACTCAACAACCATATTTAACTCCACCCACTTCTCTATGTATTGTAGATGCCATTTATGAGAAAAAATGATATTGAATAAAGAATAAATTTCTCCCATGCTTGTTGGGAAAGAAACTAACACTATTCAAGGTAGATTTATGCTAGAAATAATTGAAATAATTGGTAGGAAGACATTGGTGCTAACATACAATTATTGAGATTGCAAGTTTTCATGTTTGTGAGTTAGAGATGCATGTTTCCCCTTGAGTCCTACATGTGGGTATATATATTTTCACTATCATATTACAAACAAGAGAAAATCAATCAAAGTAGAGAAAAGAAAAGAAAAACACTTCTATAAAACTAGTGTTTTGTTCAAGTGAAGCATTTTTTTGTATAGTTTGTAACAAGGAAAGTGATTAATTCAGTAAGGAAATTGATTAATCATAGCTTTTATCAATTAGTTAATAACCTTAAGGAAACCCCCCTTGGTCTTGTAGAGCCAAAAATGAAGGAGGTCTTACCCACATCAACAATTGGTCCTAAGTTTCCCAACATGAACATAGGTTTCACAATATTCTTCCTATGTTTGACACCCCTGGCACCTAGAAAATTTTCCAACCTTAGGGATTTGGGACCCATATCTCATATCATCAACATAATGCATATTCTTAAATATAATTATACAAATTATCAAACTCATACTTTTCTATTAATTAACACTTTCAACTTGAAGACTTAATATTTTTCTCACTTTATTTTTCATATATATCCTAAAATTCATCAATCATTTGAAGATTGATGTGTGTGATTGAAAATGAACAACTTTCTCACTTACACATTCAAAAAGTGATTTATTTCTCCTTGACTTCATTGAGATATAAACTTTGTTAGTCTACACTATTAAAATTTAAATTTAGATATCCTTTCCTCTATTATATTCCATACCTTTCATTTGAATGCAATTTTATTCTAACATCTACTTCTTTTTCACATATTTTCAACTTTGGTTTATCCTCTAAATCATGCTTAGATGTCATAATTTCTAATTCATGTAGAGGACTCATAGATTCATTTGTAGCTTGTTGAACCTTAATTTCTATCATGTATTTTTCATCTTCTTTATCAACTACACGTTCCTTTACATTCATAATTACTTTAGGCTCACTTTATTATGAGCGATTATCCAACGCGACCTTAGTGTAGTGCACTTTCTCCCTAATAGTGTAGTTATGGTTGGTATTACATAACTCCTTAAAAAGAAATATAGAGTTTCTTCCCCTTGAGCTCACCTTTGGTAGATCCTCATTTACCTTCTTTATAATGACTAGAGGTGTTTTCCTTTTAGAAGGAATATTGTATCCCTTCTTGTGTGAGCCTCCCCTTAAGTTGCTCAAATATATTGTCATTAAAAATGATTTATCTTTTGATGCTAATTGTGAATGCCTTTCATTATAAAAGAATATTTTCTTTGATTTTCACTCTTTAACAACTTCTTTTAGTTCTAAATTTCCATCTTCCTTTGTTATTTCAATTAGAAATGGATTTTAATTTATTTTATATTTTTATATACTTGGCCACCCCTTGTTAAATAACTTTGGTTCTTATCCACTTTAGGTAGCTAGGGAAATACAATACTACATTTTTTTCAAATAAGAAAGATGCTTTCAATTTTTTTAATAAAGTTTGCTACTTGGAAAACCATTTAGTAATTTCTTCTACTAAAAATCTTATCATTTCCTTTAAGTGTGGGAAATAAATCTCTCTTTGAATATGTAGATAGGGTTTTATTTACATCATGAATAGTTTGAAGCTTCATATTGAAATTGGTAAAAAAAATTACAATCCTATGATTAACAAGTTGATAGAAAACCAAATTTGATAACATTATAATATTTTGAATGGATATTAATGTTTTTGATAAAAAAAGAAAAAGCAATGTAAGGGCCCTGATCCCATTAGTACAAAATAAAACAGCTGAAGTAAAAACAAAAGGCATGACAAGCCCAACCAGAAAAACACCAAAAAACTAAGGCATACATGCCTCACCAAAAACTATATAGCATAAGGTGCATGTAGGAAGAAATTAAACAAACACATAGGCTAGAACTTAAACCTAAAAGAACAATAGAAGGAAACACACAACAACAAGAACCATCTCTCCTTAGGACTGTTGATAAGATCCTAGTCCGCCTTTAGTATCTCAAGGGGGTCCTTCCAACCAGTTTCAAAGTTTTTCGTAGTGTTCTTCATCTGAGTGTCTCCCTCCTAGTTCATGCCCAGCCTTCTCTTTAGTTTCTTCAACTTGGACTCTCCTATGACAATGCCAAACACTGCATGGTGCATAATGTTAATAGTCTTCAAATCCGCTATAAATATATTTTTTAAGTAATATGCTCTGATACAACTATAATGGCTTGTACTTAAAACTTAAAGAAATATAATTTTTTTATTTAACTATTTTTCAAATCTCTTATCAAACATAAAAATAATCCCTTGTAATTTACATAATAAAATTGAACCCTACTATTGTAGGTAACCCTCACAAAAGAGAGACAAATATGAGTAATTGCTCAAACTAAAAAACCCAAACTTAAGTTTTTCAACTAATAATCTTTAGTTTTAGGGTTTTTAAGTAGTATTTGGCAAAGACCTTGATCTTCCTTCATAATTAAACCCAAGTTTAAAAACAAGATTTTTTGCATTAACAAAGAACACCTAGTTTATATATTGGATCCAAAATAGTGTTAAATAACTCCCGTAGCTTTTCCCTATTAAATGGGTTTATAAATAGTTTACAAAGGTTTGTATCAGAAATGGATATAATGGTATAAATATTAGTTGAGATTACACAAAACTTATAATACTTAACCTTTAATAATCAAGTTACAAAATACATAAAGCATTATAGAACATTCAATTTATTAAAAGGGTCTATATAAATACTACATTAGGTCGCTACAATAATTATTATAAATTGGAAAATGAATTCTTACACCCACAACAACTATGGTGGCATATAAAATCAATAACTATGAGATTCACAACCATGAAGTTCAAATATAAACTTTGGATGAGCTCATCCTTTAGCCAAAAGGGTTTCATCCTCTATCACATGTGATCCAAAAGGGTTTTCATCCTTTGATTGTTAAAATATATGTGTTTTTTCCTCCTTGAGTTTGGGCATTCAAACACAAGTGCTTAGGAAAGGGTTAAATATAGTTAGGTTTTTTATATAGATTATTGCATTATGTCTGAATGAACATGTTAGTTGATAAAATCAATGACCAAGATGAGATTCCATTGTATTTAATCCTCAAAGATTAAGGAGAAAGGCTTTTTTATAGTGCACCGACCACATTAATTAGACATGATCATCCTCAACCTCCAAATATCACATGTACAAGAAATTTTCACCCTTTTTACATAAACAATGTTCCTAGGTGAGAAAAATCCATTTTTGAGGTGCATAGTCAAATATGACATTAATAGAATTCTTGGGTCTTGTTGGAGAGTAAGGGAGATGAATACATGATTCATACCACTGGTTAAGAGTTGGGGAGTTATGGTTCAATCAAAATATATTCTAGTAAGGATAATTTCAATAATTGAATGGGAATAAAGAAGAGAGGTAGGGTTGAGAAAGATGGTATGTCAAGATAACAAGGTTTAAAATATTGATACACATTAAAGAAATCCAACATTGGAAAGAAAGGCATGTCAAAAAGGGAATCCCCAAAACTTTGGCATAAGCATCTTCTTTAGAATTTTAAATAGCAAGACCTCCACACCTATAATTTTTAGGGCCTAAATAGTTGGGATCCTTCAAGCTTGTCTCGTTAAAGCTAGGGAATGGAATTTTGTTCTATAAATATAAATTATTTCAAAATGGGACACATGACAACATGCAAAAGTTATATCACTCAAAACCTCATGAGCCAAATTCAAATGCCGCATACCAAGTTTGAATCTTGGGTATATTTAGAATATTCCTTATAACTATTATAACTTGCATAACCTATCATAGTCAAAATTATAACTTAGGTACCCCAAATTGTTATGTTCCTCCACTCATAGATGCTTTATGGGATGTTTCAAATGACTATCATAATTTTGTTAAAGTTTATAATGTAACTCCCATAGTCATGCTCTCACATGTCATATAATCTAGCATAAGTATCTCTCAAATCTTATAATTTCATAAGATGCTATTACATATCATAATGACATAAGATGATATTTCAACTCTTTATATACAATCCAATATTCCCAATACATGGCAAAGGACACTAGTTCAAAGTGGGAAGATCCACTTCTCATGTGAGGATGAAATAATAATTGCATAACATTATGAATGCAAGGTTGATACACATTTCCCAGTATTATTCCACTTATAAAATGTCTTATAAGTGCATAAGGGGAACTCCAACATTACCATATAATTGATAGGGACTAAGAGGTCCATGATCTCATGAATTTTTTTTATGCTTCCTATCTTTTTTGATACATCTACAACATTCTTCAAAGTTTCAACCTTCTCCGACATCACCCTCCCATTCTTTACCATATATTGAACAAACTAGACATAAATATTTATTTTTTGTACATGTAAGGTTGGGTTCTTTGATAGACTAATGATACTTTATCTCAATGAATTATGATTTCTCTCTAACTCAACCCTACATTTCGACATAATATTAGAAGATAAATTTTCTTTAGTTTATTAGTAGCTACCATATACTTGGCCTCTATCATAATAAATTGACCATAACTCATCACTTTTTCAATTGATTCATTAAACCATCCAATAGGCTAAATAGATAGCCAATAATAGACCTCATGTTTTCAACATCTCCTATCCAATTTGAGTCTGTGCATCATTAAATATACACTAAGTGTTGCAAGTCGGTTATAGGTCCTCTACATATTTTCTATAAATCCTCTATAATTTAGTGGAAAACCCTATACAAGTTGGTTGTAATTCTCCTACATTTCCTCTATAAGTACCACCAATAAAACTATGCTCCAAGTGATCTATGGTACTATTATAAGTCAATTGTAAGTCCCTTTTACATCTTCTTGTAAGAAAGGGGAACCAAAGACTGCAAGGCCCCAAGTCACGAAAGGCCAAGAGAAGAAAGGTTTCCCTAACTTATCTCAGTTTAAAGGATGGTTAGGATAGAAGGGATGATAATGATGAAGACTAGATATCCTTTGATCACTCTGCAATCCTGAGAGTTGAAGGGAGACTAGATGAGTCACCTTCCAGACTCAACTCTGCATTCTCAAGTAGCTCTATGTCCGAGGACAGAAGCATGGTTCTGGGATGACAGCGCGGTGCGTTGGCGTCTCACAAGTGCATTGGCATCCGTACAACCAGAAAACCAGAGAGACGAGGTTAGAATCCCGAAAAGGACTAACAGTCTAGCTTAGTAATTTTGGGAAGTAAAGAACAAGACTAAGAAAAGTGAAATCTAAATATGGATATGATAAAAGAAGTATATTACCGTAAGGGTGACGAAGATGATTTCATAGAATAATCCTCTAAATAGCTTGCTTTGAGATATCTCCACTTGCACACAATAAGGAGGGAAAGTGTTGGAGTTTTTTAAGGGCTTTCCTCAGTTAGACCCCCATTTTGGTGTTTCCACCTCCACGGATAGTCAAGTTTGCAATGATAGAAATAACGATAAAGAAAGAATACAAGCTACGTATACATGAAACACTACAAAACAATATGTGCTTACTCAACCAAATACAATAGGGGAGATGAGAGGAGCTTACCACCTCCATCCAAAGTGCTCAAGGCTTGTGGAGGAATGAATGAGAGGAACTCAAGCCTTTGTTGTCGTGGTGTTTGTCCTGCACTCACACTATCGGAGTGATCTAGTAGTGGATTTCTGCAATGGAGTGAAAAGTGTTGCTATAGAGCTTGAAAGTGGATGCTCAAAGCATGGAGAGAGTGTGCCAACTTGTTCCCAACTTCTGCTAAAACTTGAGAATGGATGAAAGAGTGAAGAATATGAAGGAGAAAATGAAAAATGACCATATTTGGGTCGACCAGTCGAAGAGGAGCGTTACACTTTGACTCCCAATAGAAAGTGTAATATCTCTGCAGTCTCCAGCCACAGGAATCTGCTAGGGACGTAAGCACGCCATGCGAATGTCTGCACATCATGTAGGTGTTTGTGCATCTTGTGAGATTCCCCGACAGAAATGCCCCCATCGACACACAAATAGGGCACCAAGTGGAATGCAAGCAGCTAGCTTAAGTGGAATTAAACCTCCGCTTTTAGTTTTCTAAAGTGTAAAGGGGTGAAAGGGGAATTTGCACTAGGGATGAAAACTCTCGCTCATACATTTTTCCCCCACTTTAGCGAGCATGAGTATTGATGAGTTCTTTGGTAAAGTAGAGTAGTAAGGAGGTAATAGAGTAAGAGATGTATACCTGAACCGACGAGGAAGCAGAGCATGGTCTGGAAAACCCAACGATGCAGGAAAGGACTTCATAGTTTTGTGGAACTACAAAGCTGAAGTACGAAAGTGCCTCATAGGCTCACAATCCTGCAAGGTGGGTATCCTTCAAAAACTCTCACATGAAGGAAACTAAGAAAATCACCCTACATCCCCATGAACCTGTAAGGACAGTATCCCCCAAGAACTCTCACATGACGGAGACCAAGAAGAGCACCTTACAAACCTGCAGACCTGTAAGGAAGGTATCCCCCAAGAACTCTCACATGAGGGAGACCGAGAAGAGTGCCTTACAAACCTGTAGACCTATAAGGAAGGTATCCCCCAAGAATTCACACATGAGGGAGACCAAGTAAAGGGGACTCCGTAGAGTCAGAGATGGCGGCATGTTTACCCGCAGATAGGACACATCAGGAAATGACCATGCAGGCCAGTGAACGGACAGTCATGCAGACCATCACTAAGTTGTAATACTTTCAAAGGGATCCCTCAAGAACCCTTCAAAAGGAAGGAGGGTCAACTCAAGGGACGCAATGTTTGAAAGGTGAAGTCTAGTCAGGCTGCCCCCAAGCTAGACGAAAAGGATGTAAAGACGGTCTAGTCGGGCTACCCCCAGACTACACGCCAAGGTGTGAAGTCATTCTAGTTGGGCTTCCCCCAAGCTAGATTCCATCGAACCTGTTAAAATTTTTTGGAGGGTTCCCCTAGGAACCCGGTGTGAAAAGGAGGGATCCACTAAAGGGACACATTGTTCAAAAATTATCGTCTTCCTTCTCGAATCGATTCATCACCAAGGAATCCTTTTGAAAGATGTTCACCTCATCAAGGAATTTGAAAGGAAGGAAATACACTCATCTGAGGGGAATACTAAGACCGTTCCCACTTCAGAGGAGGGTTTCCAAGTCCTTTATTTATGAACCCATGATGAAGGAAACATGTTTTGTGAGGGTTTCAAGTTGAGAATGCAATTCTAACAAAGAAGTGTGTGAAGGATCTTTGAGAAAAGATTTGTTTGGAAATGAATGCATGTTCTAAAGACCAAATGATGTAGAAGAGGCATTATCGCACATGAAATGGACAACTCAAGAAAAGATGAGAGAAAGATAAAGAGAAAGGTAAAGAAAATAGATCACACACAAAGGGCACAGGGGGATCTAGTTTTGCAGGGTTAGATCTACCTTTA
>CM021100.1:434040603-434073060 GCA_007115665.2 Sequoiadendron giganteum
GGGCTCTTCTTACGTCCTCCATTACTAGAGGGACCATGCTCTACCTTCTTCTTCATCAGAGGAGGTGAACTCCCCATAGATGAAACAAGGATGGCTTAGGGAGAAGAGGAAAGAATCACAGTGGGAACAATCGAAGTGTTCACCATGTCCATGGGCTTTGGGAAAGGAAAGAAATCTGAGATAGAAGTCAACAAAGGTGGTTTTGTCGAAGGAGCAATGAACACTTGCACCTTTCCAGGTGCGCGTACACTCACAGTGGGAGTCAGAAGTGATTCAGAGATAAAAGGAGGGAAGGAGGAAGACACACCAGGAGGTGTCATCTTCTCTTCCTCCTTCTTCTATAAAGAGGCTTGCTCAACTAGGAGAGCCTTTCATCTATTGTTACGTTCATATGCAAGGCAGTTTCTACGGCTCTTCAAACTGAAATACAAGATCTGTGAAGGGACATAAGGCTCCTATTCAGCCATTGGAGTGTCCTCCATAGTTGTTTCCAGTGGAATGGAAGACTTCTGAATGGGAGAAGGAGGGGAAGGTTTAGAAATAGTGGGAGGAGTTGACTCTAACGCCTCAGTGGTGAGCCTCTTCCCATTCACTATTTTAGGTACAGGGATAATGGGAGGCTACAAAGGCTAAGACAGAGAAGACTCTCCATGGGGGGCTTTCAGTCTTCCATACTGAATGGGCCTCGACTCCATGGGTAAGATAGGAAGCTCAAATGCAGGACGCTTGGCCTTTTACCAAGTGGGCACCATGGGATTCTCTCACAAACATTAGACATAATTAGGGGGTACCATAGCAAGACAAGAGGGAGTATCGGGCTGAACAACAGAAGAGGAAGGAGGGTCTCAAGACCACTTCTCTTCTTCTCTTCTTCTCTTCTATGTGCCTTAGCGCCATCACTATCAACCTTTAGGAAAGCTCCATGCAAAATAACATAAGATGAAGGAGGATATCTTACTTTCGGCCTAGTGTGCCCCTTCTTATAGTTTTGATATGTGTGGTGTAGGAGGTCCTTCCTAGGTGAAAGAGGACCAAAGGATGTGGGCCAAAATTAATCTAAGGTATAGCTTCCACACAAAATCGGTAGTCTATAACCGGTGTCATGGACAACGTGTATCAAACCCCCATGAACAAACTTTAGACACTTGTGTATAATCGAGGGAACTGCATTCATAGCTACTAGCCAAGGGATACCTAGCTTTACTTTGAAGAGTTCAGACCTTGGGATGATGTCAAAATTAAGGCTTACAAATTTAGGTCCAATGAGGACTAATAGGATGATACTCCCTATAGTAGGTAGGAAAATTCCATCGTGTGTGCAGATGATACTCTCAAGTGCATCATACCCATCCTTATGCAAGAAGTTAATCAACATGATCTCCTCAATTATGATATTCACTTCAGATGTCAGATCAATGAGAACACCTACTACAATATTCCCATTTATCCTTGCAGGAATGTAAAGAGGAGATGGATCTCCATTGAAGCCCATCGGTACGTCCTATGAAGTGAAATTTATGCTTGTACCACTACTCACAGTCTACATAGAGGGAATAGGTTAATTTAAGAAAGAGGCCATCGTGCACACCAAATGACACTTATACATAACCTCCTGAGGTCTACGAGATAAAGTACTGACCCAATTAAGGTTTCGTTACGCAATACTTTGGAACCTTCCAACTACGCCTACTAGGGGTCATAGGTTGGGTTGTGAGGTGAGAGCCTCACAACTCTCACACCTACAACACTCCTAGGATACAAGGAAAGGAGCTTTCAGTATTTCAAAATGCAACCAAAATGGTTCATGTCAGGTTCACAAAAAATGTAAGAGAGGGGAACCAACCACTGCAAGGCCCCAGGTCACGAAAGGCCAAGAGTGGAAAGGTTGCCTTAACTTACCTTAGTTTAAAGGATGGTTAGGATAGAAGGGATGATAATTATGAAGACTAGATGTTCTATGAACACTCTACAATCTCGAGAGCTAAAGGGAGACTAGACAAGTCCCTTTCCAGAGTCAACTCTGCATCTCAAGTAGCTCTTTGTCTGAGGACAAAAGTGTGGTTATGGGATGACAGTGCAGCGCGTTGGCATCTCACAAGTGCATTGGAATCCATATGGCAAGAAAACTAGAGAGACGAGGTTAGAATCTTGAAAAGGACTAACATTATAGTTCAGTAATTTTGGGAAGTAAAGAACAAGACTAAGAAACGAGAAATATAAATACGGATATGATAAAAGAAGTATATTACTGCAAGGGTGATGAAGATGATTTCCTAGACTAATCCTCTCACCAACTTGCTTCAAGATATCTCCACCTGCACACAATAAGGAGGGAAAGTGTTGGGGTATTTTAGGGGCCTGCCTCAGTCAGACCCTCGTTTTGGTGTTTTGACCTCCATGGACAACCAAGTTTGCAATGATAGAAATAACGATAAAGAAATAATATAATCTACGTATACACAAAACACTACAAAACGGTACATGCTTACTCAAGCAAATACAATAGGGGAGATGAGAGGAGCTTACCACCTTCGTCCAAAGTGCTCAAGGCTTGTGAAGGAATGAATGAGAGGAACTCAAGCCTCTATTTTCGTGGCGTTTGTCCTACGCTCGCACTATCAGAGTGATGAAGTAGTGGATTGTTGCAATGGAGTGAAAAGTACTGCTATAGAGCTTGAAAGTGGATGCTCAAAGCATGGAGAGAGTGTGCCAACTTGTTCCCAACTTCTGCTAAAACTTGAGAATGGATGAAAGAGTGAATAATATGAAGGAGAAGATGAAAAACGGCCATATTCGGGTCGACTAACCAAAGAGGAGCGTTACACTTTGACTCCCAATAAAAAGTGTAACATCTTTGTAGTCTCAGGCTGTAGGAATCTGCCATGGACATAAGCGTGGCATGTGGATGTTTGCACATTGTGCGGGCATCATCGATAAAAATGCCCCCACCGACACACAAACAGGGCACCAAGTGGAATGCAAGCAGCAGGCTTAAGTGGAATTAAATCTCCGCTTTTGGTTTTCTAAAGTATAAAGAGGTGAAAGGGGAATTTGCACTAGGGGTGCAAATTCACACTCATACACTTCTACATGTTAGTTTCAAGTCGTTAAAAGCACCACCCTAATAGAAAATATAATAATATAGAGTTCCCCATAAGTATCTAAAGATCTTCTTCACTGCCACCTAATAATTTCTACCATAATTATCCATGAAATAACTCAAGACTCTCACTACTAAGGTAATTTCTAGTTGAGAAAAAACCATATCATACATTGAACTATCAATTACACTAGTAAAGGGCATTGAAATCATATCCTCCATCTCTTTAGGTGTTGTAGGAGACTACTTAACTAAAAACTTAGTTCCTATCAAAATAGACACATTGATTGGTTTGTTGTTAGCTATACTAAAACATTGTGAAATAGACTCAAAATACTTAATTTATCCAGCCTAAAGTTATATATGTTACCCCTATGCCATCTAATTTCCATCATGAGGATGTACTTAGCAGACCTAAATTATTTCATTTCAAACTATAAAGAAAGATTAGATTTTAAGTCCCTAACCATTTCCTTGTCATTACCAAATATTATCATATCATTGAAATACAAAGTAATAATAATTAATGATCACTAATCTATTTATAGTTAACATAGTGATTTGACTTAGATTTAATAAACCCCAACTTATAAAATATGAATCAAAATTTTAATAGCATATTCTAGGAGTATTTTTTAAACCATAGTGGAAATTCTTCAACTAACAAACCAAGTTTTCCTTACCCTTTTCAATGTAATGTTATGGATGTGACATGGAGTTCTCTAAATTTGCATGCAAGAAATTTATCTTCACATCCATTTTCTCAACCTCAAGATCAAAACTAAAATCACATGATAAAATAATTCTAATAGATATCAAATTTGTATCATGGGAGAAAATATCATTGAAATATATTCCCTTAACCTATGAATAAATTTTGGAAACCAACCATGCTTTGTACTTCTCAATGTTTTTGATTATCAGAAATGAAAGTTTTGAAGGGGCCCTAAAACCCTTTTAAGAAAAAGAAGGAAGCTTGAAAGATATTACATTAGGAAGTAGCCCCAAAAATAAAAGGCAGAAAAAACTACAAACAGGAAATCAACAAACAAGCACCAAGAAAGAAAGAAACAAGAAGTAAACCAAAACATAAAAATGGCTACAATATGTTCTTTAGGATCTTCACTGCATCTAGTTCTTTAGTGATAACTTATGGGTTCATTTATTATCCTATTTTTTGTTGTTTTTATGCATGCTTCCAGACATTATTAGACAATCCTTTCAGATAATACTCCTATGCTATGTTATCTTTTCATGCTTATTATACAACCTCAGACCTAAATTATAGTAATAGAAATATAGTTATGATATAGTAGCATTGCATGGTTTATTTTTGAGTTGTATGAAATGTGGATGGAATTTTGTGTTTAATAATGGTAGTTATCCTTGTGTATCTGTTTTGTGGATTAACCTCTTGCAACCTAAGAAGACATTATAGCTTGCAACAACTGGAAGTTGTAGCCCACAACAAAAGGAGGACCTGGACAACAAAATCTAGGGGAAGTTCCAGATCAAGCTAAGTGTAATAACTACCATGTAGAGGCACTCGATGGAGTTAGCTATGTATCATTATGACAATTAATAACATTTTGAAGAAGAATAATTCTTTTTTTGATAGGATTCTAGATGACTGTTTGTGTGTTTTACATGCAGATTTGTTTTGTAGAGTTTCAATTCTATTAAACACTTGATTCTTTTTAGTTACAGTTTGAATAATTCAATCTTAATTGCATACTCTAATATCTATGGAGTTGTAGTTAATAATTTTATTTAGGAGTTGTGTTTAGAATAAACTCCCCCATGCTTGTATATAGCCAATGGTTGAGTCCTTAGTTAGTGTTGCTAATTTAGTATTTATTATCAGTTATTTTGCAGTTTTTAGTTATCATCTATAAACATTTTGATTATTCACAAATGATTTTCTTATTTATACAATCAGTGAGGAATATTTTGTGTATTCTTTTGTGATGTGTAATGAAAAAAGTTCAATTTCATATGGATGCGTAAAATCTAAGATTTAGATTTGGCTTTAGTAAAGTGAAGACAATCTATTGAGCAGACCACTCAAGGTAACTATTCTTCACTACATTTGTAGTTGTTTACTTTTGTTTAGTAGTTATTTTCTTTTATCATTACTTCATAAATTACATATAAGTCAGAATAGATTCTCATATTTTGATTATCAATAACGAATGTTCATGAGCATGAATTTTTTTAGTTAATCTGTAGTACTCCAAAGGTTAGGATAAGTTTAGTTACTAGTTTTGAATAGTTTGAGTTAGTTTCAATAATTATTTGTTAACAACAGTTCAATTATAAGTCATGTTGTAGGCACCTGTAGCCATTAACACTAGTTTACTTCTTCATTGTTATGCATTTATGTGATTCTCCATCAAGTAGAATACCTTTAATAGGATAACTTAGGTAACCTCGGGTCTTTGAAGGCACATATAGTGTAGAACCATCACAAGTTTACAAACCTTGGTTGAAAATTTAATGAAGTCATTACAATTTTGAGTGTATTGTTCAGCTAGTCATACCTTTGAATTGTGTGGTTTCTACCAAGTTTATAATATACTAGTTTAGACTCTACAATAACCTTATCATGCATCTCTAGAACCTCATTCACTTCTTGTAGCAAAATACCTACACATTTCTTGGTTTTTCTTTTGGTTTGAACACAAGGTCCAACATCAATACCTTTGTCCTATTTTCCCATCAAGATGTCATCCTCCACCTCATGCACTTATTTTTCAATGATAAGAGGCTTACCATTCCATTTATGAGCCTTTTCTTTTAAAAGAACCAACCCCTTTGCACTATTTAGGAGAGAATCATGGCTAACATTAATGAGACTAGAGAGGTCCTCAGGAATTTTCAAAAAAAAATTCTTAAGAGGGACATTTATGGGATCATAATCTACCCTTAATTTTATTGCATCCTCCATAGTTTTTTTTAGGGTGATATTCATGCTTTTGACCCTATTGTACACCATCACCTCCAAATTACTGTTATTCATGGCACTAACATTGAAACTTTCCAGTGAATCCAACTTACCATGAAGATGCTTGACTTCACGAAGGAGCCACATGAAGAGCTTAAAGAAAATATATGTTCCCTCCTTAGCCATTTTGGAAACATTATTCAAAGTCAAAAACTCCCAATTCATGTGATCTCCCTAAAAATAACACTCAGGCTGACCCTAAAAAAACATACCATCAAGAGGTTCCTTATTATCTTCACCTCTACCTATGGACTCTATAACAGCAGGGGGCTCCTCCAGATCAACCATATAATCAGCAATATTCAAACGTTTCACTTCATTGACCACCCTATTCTCATGACTCCCCCTCTCCAACATAGCAGCATCTTGAATATGCTCCTCTCCAACCTGAGGCTCATCAAGAGTCACAACTTCCTTCTCCTTACCCTAGGCCAATTAAGGGATTTTCTTACCCATAGAGGGTTTACCCACCATCCTACTCTCATCTTCCCCTGAAAAAATTTTCCTCCACACCAAAAGGGAGGGACAACTCCACCTTCATCGCACCTTGACTTCCATTCCCTACCTTCACAAAACCTCTACTCTTGGCCCTAGCCAAAGGGGCCCTTCTAATTCCAATTTAGTATGTGATCCATTAGACTAGGAAGGTGATGCCTCCTTCTTATCCCTTTTCCTATACTAATTCACATGAGAATCCAAAGGAGTAGAGAGCTCCTCAAAAGAACCTGACTTGAGCACCTTTTGCTTCCTCAAAATCATCAGAGTCTTCACTTGTATCATAATCAGAGGGAACTTCCTTAGATTTACGGGTTATATTCACTCTAGAGGCTTCAATCACATACCTCACTTTGATATATTTAGTAATTAAGAGCATGAGACCCTCATGAAAAAAATGGGTTATTTGAGTTCTTTCTAAATTCCAAGATACTATTTCCCAAGGACAAGAGTAGGTAAAATAGAAACGACACCAACTTACCATGACAAAAATGGTTTAGGAGCATGAAGTGGTAGCCATAAATGGTAGAAAATCTCCCATCCAAAGTGAAGTATCACATTAATTTCACTGCCACCTCTCCCATATGGGCTTTATGGATTGTTGGTCATAACCACCACACCCCAGCCTCTTAATTTTTTGCTCTTTCCTTATCTTATAAGAAAATATCCCTCGTTGCTTTAGCCACTGATCTCTCCCTATAAATTTTCCTACCTTGATTGGTAAGACTGAAGACCTTTGCTATGAACTCCTTAGTTAAATTTATCTCCACCCCAAAAATCCTTAGAACTTTGTTGTTCCATCCATTAACAAACCCCTGAGAGATTTGAGATTCATAGCCATGGAGCTTCAATATGAATGGTGTAACCCCTCCCTTAATGAGAATCTCCTAGAACAAACCATTAGCCTTCATATCCTCACATGTCACAGGCTCAGTCTTGCACCTATTTCCCCCCATGATCAATAACTTAGTAGAGCCCATAACCTTCTTCCTAAAATGGAAAGGTGACCATCGAAAATAAAGAATCAAGATAGAAAGAAGGAAAACAACACCTAGAAAGCATGTTAATTTGACAATCTAGGTATAGAGTTTCATCATTGGTGCTTCCCTCAGGAATTTTTCCCACTCTAAGCCACAATTACCAAGATACATGAAGCACACCACAAGTCTTATCAAAATAGATAGATAATTATGAGGTGATATGCTAATTCCTCTAAATTCAATTATTCCCTCCAACATATGAAACATGTGACATTTGATCATTTTTAACAATTGATTGGAGGTTGATGGGAATGTGGTCATTAGAGTCTCAATGCCTTGTTGAGGACACTCCCAAATTTGTAAGGAAATCAGCTAAACCATTAGCCTCCCTATACACATGGGAAATATAAAACTCTTGAAAAGTATTTAATATAGAAATAGAGTCCAAAATAATGTGCTCAATCAATGAGGAGGGGGGATTGACCCTTTTTAGATAGTTAATGATGTTCAAAGAATCCCTCTCCAACTAAACTTTTCTCACACCCTTCTCTTGAGCAAGTTTTAAACCATGATAGGCTGCAATAGATTTGTACTTCTCAATCTTACCATCCAAGACAAACTTCTTTTTGAACATCCATTTGAATCCAAAAAAAAATCATCCTTTAATAAACTAAACCAAGTCCAAATTATCATTATTTCTCATTGCAACCATTGACACATATATAGTTGATCTCTAGGACTTACAATCATCCATTTTTATAATGCCCCCTTAAATATTATGAGATAAAAAGTGTTATTCAATAAAGTAAAAATAAATCTAAAATTAGGAAAGTTATACCTTTATGGTTGCCTCCTTTTTTAAGTGGGGCTCCTCAAAAGTTGAGGTGGAGGTTTTTATTTTTCTTTCAAACTCTTTGAGATCTTTGAATTATACTCTTCATTAAGTTCAACAAATACTACAACCTTCTCAATCTTAGTGCCTTTCCCATTTTTAAGTGAAGTTTATCAAGAGCACCTAAGCCTATTATTTTATTTTCCATAGTCTAAAGGGGTGGGTAAGGTAAATAATTAAACAATTTAACTCAAGTTGACCAAAAAATATCTTTATGTTACACTCATAAAAGACAACCTTTTTTTTATATGTAAGGATTAGATTATATTGATTTTCAAAAAAGATTATAGTGACTTCTGCCATGCAGGTATTCAAAATGTAGAGACTCTTTGCTTGAACCCAAAACCAACTACACCCACACCCCAACCAAGCATACTTCAAAAACTTTTATAATGAAAATTGAAACCTGCTGACCTATAGGATAGTGCTCCAGCTATACATACTATAGAAACTTAACTCCTAAAAGAAAATTTATGTTCTATTAATAAAAAGTTATAAATTGTTGCTAGGACTAAGGTCCAAAAGTAATATTATTTAAAAGGGGAATTCTAAACACTTTTCAAAAATAAGATTTGGAGGCAAAAGGGAAAAATTAAAATAATATTATAATTCCCTCAAATGATTATATGAGGAGTTGAACATTGAAGAGGGTTACTGATTGTTGAAATCAAAACCCTATTTTAGAGTTTGAGAATATTTTTCATCTCCACACCCCAAGATGAATTTGGAGGATGAAAACCATCTCGATTTATTTTTCAAATCGGAGGACAAAAAAACACTTGTCCTTTCATAATGATTCCACAAAAGGATTACAAATGTGATGAAATTTTATACTAAATCTATAATTATAATTTATTATTGAAGTTTTTAGAGAGCTTGAAATTTTTTACAAGTGAAATAATTTTGGGTAATTTCTAAATATTATATTTGCTAGTACCTAGTATTAAATCATTTTATATTATTATTGGGAATACTTTGGTTGTTCATACCATTCCTATTTCCTTACCATATTATTATTTTAAAATATAATACAACATGAGATTTTTTTTATTGAATGAGTTTATTTAGAGGCATTAAGGAGTTTTACATAGCACATAAGTGTTTTGAAATATATAATATTGGTGTTGTACATCCTCAAGGCTTAAGGTAAATACACAAATATTTTTTTTAGTCGTGCCTTGAAAGCTATAATATGTCATACATAATGAGAATAATATAATAGTTGGATTGCTCACTCAATATTATCTTTTTTACTTGATAATTCTTTTGTTGTACCATATTGCAAAAGTTACAACTATTCAAGATTGAAATTGTATTTCTAGTTATTGGGAGTCATACTATTTATAAGAGGGGACCATAATTTTTAAAGGTTTGGATTTATTATTAGTTGTCGTACTTCTTCAAAGGGGAATTACAACTTTAAAAATCTTCCCATTTTAATATTGTTGGTAATATTTTTCATCACTCACTAGTATTTATATTATTACATGGCTGATATATTAGCTTTTGTTCAATCCAATAGTTGATCAAAAAAAAAAAATTTAATAAGGGTTGTAATTTTCTATGTGATTCACCAATAGAAAATACATTAATTTTGTATTTTATTTTAGTATTGTAAGTCTGGAAGGCTATGTTGCCATTTCACTAGTAAAATATTTTCAAATGTTAATTTGTGTGGTTCTCCACCAAATTTAAATTTTGTAGTTATTCTAGAAAGACTACCACTATAAATAGTTCCATCCATTTTTTATATTATTTTGTAATTCATTTGTAATAATTGTCACCATAATGAATATATATTTACTTCCATTTTTTATAAAAGTTTACAATATTGAATTGGGCAACTTGCCACCAACAAGAATTTTAATATAATATCATTATAACCATTTCATTGTATTTTCTCACCTTGACCACATCAATATTTAGTAATCAAAAGGTGTTAAGGACTCATTGTGTTATTTGCTGTGAAATTGCAAAATTTAGAACATTTTTAGTTTAATATATTACAATTAGGTAATAGTTGCACAACTAACTTCTCATCCTCCTTTAATTGTTCCACTATAGGAGAAGGCCTAATCTCTTTGAGTATCATATTTAATTATACTTGAGTCTCTCCTAGCAATATGATCTTAAAGTTTGTACCACTTCAAACCATACTATAGCCAAAATGATACATTTTACTACCTTGTTATTCAACTTTGGTTGCTTCTTCCTAGAAACATGTGCATATGATTTCTAACCAGATATACAAAGATGATGAAGTGAGGGAGTTTTTTCATTCAAACCTCCTCAAGGGTTTTTTAACGAGCATTTATGTATGAGACCTATTAATCATGTAACATGTAGTAGCACTTACCCCTACTCATAAATTATATTCCAACCTAGCCCTAATGGGTATACTCATATCCCTCTTCATCAACATCCTACTCATGCATGTTGCAACTCCATTTTTCTAATGGGTGTATTGGTGCTAGCCATACAATACAAAAAAATATAAGTTTGTTGTAATGTCCTTAGTAGGATAGTTAGCTAAAATCCACCATAATTTTAGCAATCAACTCAAACCCTTGTTCTTTATAATCACCAAGTTCCCAATGTGGACAAGATGAGATTATATGAAGATTAAAATGAGAATAATAAATATACCAAATAACTTGTTGACAATTAGCTGACCAAATTAATAATAATTTCAAACTAATAGAATCAATATATACTAAAATGGTAGATAATGATATATAAATATTGATCTTGCTAAATTATAAAATAACAAGAAAAATATATCAATGTCAAAATGAGAGACTATATCATTTGATTTTGACTCTACACCAAATTAAAAATTAATGACATGAAAATAAATGGATCCATTGATTAAACTAGCCAAGATCTTCTTACAAGAATAACATGGATCCAATGTTGAACTATCTAAGAACTTTAACAATACACACTACTCAATAGGGAGGAGCATAACTTATAAAATATAAATAGTGTCTTTTTAAATACTTACTTTTAGAACCTTGTGCCTAGTGACACTTTATAATTCATTTATAATAATCTTTTTAAAAAATTAAATATAATTCAACTTTTAAAAATATAGCATAAATTTAATTTTTAACAACTTAAGTTTAATTATTTAATTATTTCCATGTTTACTACTCCTATTAGACCATAGAAAAATTGAGGAAAATAGCTAAGGGTGTTCATTAATTTTTTGCTAGAGAAGGGGATAAGATGGTCCTCCCTCCCTAAAATTACTTATCTACAAGAAATTACAAATTGGGATGCTCTAAAACTTGTTCTCCTACGTATGTTGCATCCTCAACTAGAAAATTCTTCCAACTAACCAAATATTATTTTATGTTCCACTTTGTTAGTTTTTATTCCCTAGTGTTAATAATTTATTCAAGAACTATATAATAAATTTATCTTCAACATCTAACGAAGGTAGTTCAATTGATGGAGTGACATGATTTCCAAGTGCTTTATTGAGGTAATAAATATGAATCATTGTGAATTTTACTTTTCTCATGTAAGTCTAACTCATAATAAACTAGCCCAATCCTTTTCTTGATTTATTATAATAGATAGAAATGGGGTTTAAGCTTCTATGCTCCATTCCTCTTAAGAAATCAATACATATATGGCTATAATTTGAAGAAGACCATGTCACCAACCTCAAAATTATGACCAATGTGGTGTTGGTTTCCATATATTTTATATTGATTATAAGCATGATGGAGGTTATCCATGAGAGAATTTTTAGATATTGTGGCTTTGTTGAACCAAATTATTGGCTTCTATAACCCTATTAGCATAAATAACAAGGTTAACAAAATTTTGAGCCTTATAATTGTACAAAGCCATAAATTGTGTCATCCTAGTAGACATGTGATAAATGGTGTTACAATGATGTCTCCCAAGTACAACCATTTGATCCATGTCTTTTGATGACCAACTACATAGTTTCTCAAGTTGTCTTCTACCCATTTGTTAATATTTTAATTTTTCCATCTATTTGGGGGTGATAGTGTTAGGGATAAGCTCAATTTCTACCAAATGAAAAATCTCCTACCAAGAAAAACTTAGGAACATGTCATCTCTATCACTCACTATTTTTTAAGAAAAACTTGAATCCTATAACATTCTTTGAAAAATAACTCAACAATCTATGGTGATTCATAATATGAAGAAATAATAAATAAGTGAGCATAATTCATGATTATATCCATGGAAACATTGATACAATCCTTACCTTGTAAGTTTGGAAGCCTAGTAATGGAATATATGAAAATACTTTCCCACTTATGATTTGGAATTGGTAGGTGTTGCAACAAGCTTGTTGGAAAAGTTTGTTTTGTATTATTCTATTGACAAACAAGACACTCTTATATGTGCTTAAGTAAATCATACTTAAGTCCCTTCCATGAAGATCTTTCTTAGATTTTTTGTCTTAAGGTACCCAAATTTTCCTATATATCTTGATTTTTTATGGGTGATCGACTAAAGTTGTATTATGGATAACTCTTAAAAATATTATCCGTCATCTTAAATTAATGCATCATATAGATTTTGTTCTTGTAAAGGATGAGCTCATTAACTACCTCATAATTATCGTCTTGCAATCTACCTTCCAATATGTTAGTATCAAAAGTATTTTTAAAATATATTACTCAGATGTGAACCTTCCAATAAATTATAATATTTTTCATAGAACACAAAATGAGATTTCTTGACAAAGCCTTTATTATAATAATTTTTGTATTTAACATATTGTATGTTAAAGTCATATTCTTGAAGTTTTCTTACCCATTTTTGTTATCTGTCATTGAGATCCTTTTGACTCAAGAATTAATTCAAAGTATTGTGGTCCATAAAATCTCTTCCCAGTAGGTATTATCTAAATTTGGCCAAAGCATGCATCATGACCTATATTTCTTTGTCATATTGAGAAACATTTTTCTATTTGTTTGAGTTAATAGATATCAAAATAAATTGGTTTATTTTATACATTAAAATGACTCCAATATCTTCTCCCAATGCATAACATTGAAGAATAAAGGGAAGAGAGAAATCAAGAATGACCAACACTCGATAAAAACTCATCATCTCTTTCATTTTATCAAAAAAATTATGCACTAAAATAGACCAAGTGAAAGCTTATTTCTTTTTAAAATTAGTCAATGGTGATGTCAATCAAGAGAAACCATTGACAAATGTTTTGAAATAATTATGGATGCCAAAAAACCCTTTCAATTGAGGTAAAGTTTTTAGAGGAGGCCAATCTAGGATGGCTCAAATATTTTCTTGATCAACTTGAAATCCTTGAGCACTGATAACATGACCCAAGTACAAAATTTTAGTCATTCTAAATTCACACTTAAATTCTTTGGAAAACAAAGCTTGGGCCTCTATAATTCCCAAAGCTTCATCCTAAGTATTGTTATAAATAAGCATGTCATCAAATAAAACCAAATTAATTTTCCTTAGTTACTTATTAAAAACCTATAACTCATACAAGATAAGAAGGTGGTTGAAGCATTAGTTAAACCAAATGGTATGAATATAAATTCATAGAGTCCATAATGATGCATGAAGGTCATAACCTTCTTCATGAACTCTAATTTGATGGTACCATAATGTAAGTTCTACTTTATAAAAATAGATTGTTCCATGTAACTCATCAATCTTGGGAACCAAATACTTGTTACTGACAGTCTTTTTTTCTAGAGCTTTGTGGTTGATGCATATTCTTATGGTCTCGTCCTTTTTCTTAACTAAGATTACTAAAGAAGAAAATGGGCTTGAGATTTTCCTAATGCGACCCATTTAAAGAAGATCCTTAATGGCCTTATTTATCTACTCCTTATGCCTTCTAAGATGGTAAGAAGGAGCGCTAAAAATAGGTTTGACACATTCGTTTAACCTAATAACATGCTCAAAGCCTCTATCATGTGGCCTCTTGGGAGGTATCTCATTGAAAAATTTATTATGTTTATCCGTAAGAGTGTGAACATCCATATGGTACAAATTATTTCCCTTTAAAAAATTATTAAGTATAATCAAGCATTGGGCTACCCAAGTAACTTATCTATGATGAAAATTACTTTCCATACATTTAGCTAAAATGATTATTCTAATTATATTTGACATATATACAAAACACTGGCATTTTTCCATTTAATTGGAACTCGAGTTCCATGGTCTAGTAATTCTAAGTGATTTATCTCAAATAATGTAACCATTAAACTCTCAAAACTACATCTACATCTCCTATGTAGAAAATATAAAATTCATCTTTTATTTCATAGTTTTCTAAAGTGAGATTCATTTGGGGAATTTTCTTTGTGTATTAGATGGTAAAGACATAAAAAACCATCATGTTGAAAGGTTAAAAGTTTTAAATTTTTAGACCTCTTTTTGTAACCACCCTTTCATCAATGAGATTGTGAGTTGCTCTAGAATCAATAAGAACAATAATTATTTTTTCGTAAAAATCCATGAACTTTGAAAGAGTTATGTTTAGGATTGTGTTACCAAAAAGTGTAGCCTTGACACTTTTCACTCATTTGGTCCCTTCTAGTTTTTGGCCTATTTTTTCCCAGATTTAATGTTGTAATGTGACCAACACGCTCACATTAGGTCTTGAACCCTTGCAAATCAATAAGAATTCTATGGTGTCTTACAAAGGTGTTGTGAAGTGTTGCAACCCACTTTCACACTTTTCTAAGACCCTTTCATCATAATTCATCTAAATAACATTTTTTTACCCCTTTCCAAGCCTTATTCCAAAGTTTTGTAAGGTGTTGTAACCAGCCCTCACATTTTCCTAGGCTTCTCATCACTAAACCAACCCTTTCTTATGGCATAATGACCCCTTAATGCACTTATAGGTCTTACTTTGGTGTGTTTTGGATGACAATCTCGACAAAAATCATTAATCACACTTTAATTCCTGACAACCACTTAAATTTGTCTAGGTGGACTAATTTTCCACCTTGGGTGCCTTAGTCCCATATGGCATAAAAATCAAATTTAATTCAAAACTCTTGTGGGATTTTGTCTCCTAAACCCTAAGGTCAGCCTGTGATGTGTTATTTTTGGGAAATTAGGGCATAACATGTATAAATAAGGGATTTTATCCTCATCTTCACCCTAACAATTCCATTCTATGCATTCATTCAGCATTCATCATTCAATCTCTCACTCACTTATTCTTCTCAAGCAAGCTAGAGTTTGAGCATTCTAAGTCATTAAGACATCTTTCTAAAGCATTCAAGGGTTGATTGTTGCAACAACTCAAGATAAATCATCATGGCAAGGTACTAGCTACATCATTTCATATTTCATGCTCTATTATCTTGTCTCTTCATTTGATTTAATTATCTAAAAGGGGTTTGGCCAAGGCAAACCCCCATGCCCTAACAATCAACAAGTTTTCCCTCTTAGTGTGATTTGCAAGTCTTGTGTGCAGATTTGGAAAAGAACAAAGGTGGAAAGGTCTTCAACAACTTTTCAAAGCTTTTCAAAGGATTCAAATCCCTAATTGAAGCTTAGAGAACATTTACAGACTAGATTCTGCAACTTCAGATCCGAAAACTTGTCAGGAACATATGAGTAGACCAAAAGTTACAGAGTGTACCTTTAGATCTTCCAAACTTTGAAAGTGGACTAAGTCACCATTAGTGGTGACTTAGTCCCACTGTACATGCATTTTAGGGTTTTATGTGAATTTCAGTACCCTTTTGGCAGAAATGGGCTCTAGACTAGTTTTTCCAAATCTCAGACTAAGTCGCCTAGATTGACACAAGTTTCCTAGTCAACCTCTACAATAATTTCATTAGGATTCTAGACCTTTATGCCATCCCTTTTCAGCCCCCAGGTGCACACATGTTCTATCTCATAGCTTTATGTTTAGTTTATTTTACATTTCTTAGGTCATTTAGTTTAATGTTTGCATTCAACATTGTGTTTTCCAACACTTTGCATTTCTTAGGGTTAGCATCAATAAATCATTTCATTTTTTTAGTTCACTACATTTATAAATCACATTCACATCACATCATCTACCCCTAATCTTTGAATGTAACACTTAGCATTTTGGTATCCCTCTTTATTCTTTTAGGTAAAAAACCCTAGAAGTGTTAGAGACCCAAAGTGGGTACCAAAATCTACGTTACATTTTGGTGAACCTGACTTTCCTACACCCCCTTATCTGATTTGGAGTTCTTTATCATCCTAGGTCTACATTACATTGCATTTTTCATTGTTTAAATTGCATTCTAGGGTTTTAAATTTTTGCATTAGTGAAAGTGCATATAGGTTGCATTTTTGCATCTTAAATCATTAAACCTTTCTACAAATTTGCATTTTCATCTTAGGTCTACCTCTTACAACACAGAAACCACCCATATCCATCAAAATATTCTACAAATCCTCAAAAAAATTACCAGGTGGACTAAGTCACCACCCTAGGCAACTTAGTCCCTTCAGGCCCCTGAAACTACCTTTTACAGAGCTGAAAACCTTGTTTTTAAGCTTTTGTTTTGTGACATTACTTATTTGTATCAATTGGTTGTGTTTCTATAACATGCATTTCAGGGATAACTTTAGTGGCGAATCTTCGCCAATTGGTGAATATTTGAAATCGGGACCTCCAAAAATGGCGAATAATACAGGCTAGAAAGGATGCCGAATCGCCAAGTTTTTACAAAAAAATAAAATTGTCTCAATTAATTCGCCAATGTATTTTTTTTAAACGACACATCGTCGGATTTGATTCGCCAGTAGTTTATACTATAATTACAAATATTACTTATATTCGCCAGTAATCTTATATTCTTACAATGAATTTTTATGGTATATTCGCCACTAATAATAATTTACCATTTCACTTTAGGGATATTTTAGCCTTTAATAGTTTTGTTATTTATTGTCATCGATTAGCTTTTTAATCGAATGGTTGCAAGTGAATTTCATGACTTTATTTGCACGTGCCTTTTAAAAAGGTTGTTGGGGCCTGAAATTTGTTTTGGGCCACACAATTAGATTTGATCATGTGGCCCAAAATAAATTTCAAGACTCAACAACCTTTTTTAAAGGCACGTGCATATAAAGTCACAGAATTCACTAAGTCATGAAATTCACTAAGTGCATATTAAATCGTTGTATCAGCGAGACATCCCTAACTGTCCCATCGATGATGTTAAATCACACCGATAAGGCTTCCATACTCCACCTGGGGTTCACCAAGGCATAGGTACACCACTTGTGTAATTCTGGAGAATCATGAAGGGAATCTACAATATTCATGCGAAGCTCCCAAAAAGACATACGATCAAAGCTCTGTATCGTTGTATCGATAGGACATCCCTAAGTGTCCCACCGATGATGTTCACTCATGTTGATATTCGCTCACGGAATGAACTTGCACTCGTCTGATTTTCAAGTGAGATTTTTTAAAAACACTTGATCTGTGCATGCTCCAATGCATTTTCAATAGTGAATTTATGTTTGGTGGCAAGGGGCTCTGCCCCTCGACCCCGCCTGTATCGCGATAGGAGTGCGTTGGGGCCGCTGTCCCTGGACCCCATGAGGGGGCATTGCCCCCTCGACCCCCACAAGGGGGCTCTGCCCCCTTGACCCCCACAAGCTACCCCTTGACCCCGTCGGTGGCTATCGCCCCCAGGTCCCTACTTCAATATTAAAAAAAACAAAAAAAATATGGAGGAACTACGTCGACCAAGTATGAAAATTTTTAAAGGAGAGATTCACCATTTTAATGAACCGTTTTAGTGATTATTCACTAGGATTCGCCAATGTGATTATTTTTTTTTTACCAATTATCCATTAAGATTCGCCAGGATTTTACAAATTTTTGAATAATGTGCATAAGATTCGCCAAGGAAAATTAATATATTTTTCAAATAAAAGGAAAGATTCGCCAAGATTTTACACCTTTGCTAAGGGGGGGTTTCTTAAAGTTATCCCTGATGCATTTCATTAGATCTATCCTAAATTATCTCATTTTATGCATTGTGTAAATTCCATTTTACAAAAAACACCATTTCATTTTCAGATCATTGCATAGTGTAATCAATAAATTACCTTCTTTGAAATCTAAAAATTATATTTCATCCTATGTCTTTACATTGAATTTTAAGTTTTCATAGCTTTTATTACATTTAATTCATTATAAATAGCATTCATGGTACTTGTGGATAGCATTATACTTTTACAATCTTCCTTTTCTGCATTAGTTCCTAGATCATTTAAATCAGATTCTTTAGAAAACAAAAACACAACCTTAACAACATCACAAGAACCCACCCACACATTTATTAAGCCCTTTACTAGTGATGACTTGGGAATGTTAGATGAAGCCCTTGATGAATTTATCTCTTCTATATCATCAACTAAATCTTTTCCATAAGAGGATGCAAGCATCGATAATCATGATAATCATAATTGTTCTTCTCCTAATATCTCTCCCATTGGTGACAAAGGTATCTTGGTGAACGAAGACACAACTATTGAAGATCATGAAGTTCTTGCTTGTCTTCCTCCTCCTCCCCCTTGCAAACACATTATGACATGTGAAACTAAAATCATGACCACTAACTTAGAAGATATACCTATTCCAAGTCATGAGACCCTTGACCCTCCCTTCCCTAATGCCCCTACCCTTTGGGATAATCTATTTGACAATCATAGTGATCCTTCTCCTGATGTCTTCCCTACCTATGATGAAACTAGATTACAAACTCTAGCCATGGCATGTGGTGAACCTCTTCCAAGCTTTCCTACTAGGGTAGATAGTATGGAACCAGAGAATGAGACCTTTGAAAAACAAGACAATCAAATAGAACCCTCTCCTAATCATTATACCACCATTGTTAACCTCATCATTGATCATTCCCCTACTAGTGACGAAGTCATTTTAGAAGAACCAATCCTTGAATTTCAATAACATGTGATTTGTAGTTCTCCTAAAATCTCTCCTCCTAGGGAGGATATCATGATGCAAGACAAGGATAACATTGACACCAATAATATTATGCCCTTACACGAAGCTACAAAACCTATATTAAAGACTCTCCTTCCCTAAGGGATGTTAATATTATTCAGCCCCAACTCATCCTCTATCCACCTTCCAACAAACCTAAACCTAAACTTATCCTTTACCCACCTAAGAATAATGTGTTGCAGCAACCGAGTCATAATACCACTACTCCTACATATTACACTAGAAACAATCCCCACCCACCCCAACCAACCTCAACACCCTTACCTATATCCATTCCCATATTACCCACTACCCCTCACTTGAATTCCCTCATTAGGGAGTATGACCTTGTTGACCAACTAAGGAATACTCCTGCTAAGATATCTTTATGTGATCTTATTTAAGCCTCCCCTTACTATCACAACATGATGCAAAAATCCTTACAAAAAATTCCTATCCCTTCTAATGCGCAAACAAATGACATAGCAGCTATGATTCAAGGCTTGAATGTTGGCATTGTTTTCCACCAAAGTGAGCTCGCTCCATTGGAATTGCAAAAACAAGCTAAACCTTTCGTAATCATATCTCAATACAAACACATAGGTATCAAATGAACCCTTGTTGATAATGGCTCCGCTGTTAATGTGTGTAGTGTTAATCTCTTAGATAGGCTCCATATTGATAAATCAAATATTCAACCTACCTCTTTATCTATCAACAGATTTGACATTGTAGGACAAAATTTGCTTGGTGTGATCACTTTGCCTCTTACAATTGGAATGGCCACATTAGACACACTAATCCATGTTATGCCACATGATGTTTCATATAATCTTATTTTAGGCAGGTCATGGATTCATGCAATGAATGGGGTGCCTTCCACTCTTCATCACAATATGAAGTACATCTACAACAACAAATTTTGCATGCTTGATGTTGATCCTGAGCCATTTAGTGTCTTACAACTTGAGCACAAAAAATCCAAACCCTTCACCACTTCAACACCCACCAAACAAGTGGAACCCATACAAAAAATACCCTTAGCCAATTATTGGGGTTTTTTAGACTTCACACCTCCTTTACTAGGAGAATCCAAGATCACCAATAAAGACTCTAAAAAGGGAAGTGTGGTCTTGTCAACACAAGACTTGGTCGATCCTTCGCAAGCATCCACCTCAACTACTTTAGAAAAAAAAGCCAACAACAAACACTCACCCAATCCAAAGGCGATGCAAAAGCTTTATGAAAAAGGTTATGATCTCATGAAACAATTTGGCTATAGTGGAAAAGGATGTGGTGCTAATGAACAAGGTATTCGCACCTCTATCGAGCCTAACACGCAAACAACCAATCATGGTCTTAGTTATTGTCCTTTCATCAAAATCATGAAACCTTCACCTCACATCAACACCACCCCAAATCACCCTTCTAAACCAACCTTAGAAAGTGATCCTTTGCAACCAACCAAGGACTCTTTGCTTAATGCCAATGCCATCTTGCAACCCACTACTGATTTATATTTTTCAGAATCCTCTAAAGGAGTGTACAAAATCTCATAATCTATAGCACCTTGTGTAAGTATGACATCCTATACTAAGCAAGACACTTCTTTGTCACCAACCAATGGAACACCTTCTCCCCTTGATCAAGAGAGCATATTTTTAAGACTCCTCCAAGATCACTTGATCTCTCTTCCTCCCAAAACTTGAAAGAAATTTTCCAACAAACACTCCTTTTGTGCTTACCACCGAGTTCATGGTCACTCCACTAATGAGTGTAAGGCCTTGAGTAGCAAAATCCAACATCCTAAGGATTTTTGTGTTCTCCCTTATGTGGGGCCACCTCATTTCTCTAATCGATAATGATTTTCACTCTACCTTTCATCTCATCAATCCTATCGGCTCACTCTTGTCCTACACTAAGTGGGGGCAAGGGGTTAGGTAGCCTTGTCCTCGTATGTCACTGGTCATTGTCTCTTTTGACTATTCATTAACCTTTCATGAACATATAATAGAAATCTTGGGATGTGGACGACATGTCTTAAGATGAATCGCATGTGACATACTACCCTTTTCATGATGTAGCTTATCAAAAACATATGACTTGGCATAGGGCTTTTCGAACAAGCTCTCATGTCTTCCTCTTCTTCTACTTGAAATAAATTTCTCATAGTAATGGTGTTAGCAACCCTTTAAAGTGGGGGCATTCATCAACACTCACATTTCATCGTGTGATTTTCTTTGTCTTGTGATTCCATCTCTTGGAAACATTAGGTATAATGTTGCCCATGATGAGAAATTGCACTTGTCCTCTCTTACAAACAAGATTAGACCATTTTCACTTTTCCTCTCTTGGAGACATTACACATGATGTTCCTTGAGATGAGACATTGCACAAACTAAGCAAAATCCCTTTGAACATTCCTTACATCACTTACAAAAAATATTCATTTTCTTTTGCGGTGCCTTATTAAAGTTATCAAGAGGTATAACTTTGTTATGTTTTGAGTGGGAAGCCCAACCAGTGGCATGAATTTCCCCATAACCATCTTCGTGTGTGTGAGTGCATACCAGTTGTGTGTATGTTTCTCACCCTTTCGGGCCTTCTCACCCAGTGGGCAACCAAAAGTCTTGTCACCCTAGATCGAGTACACATCTCTTTTTGGACAAATAGCCTAGATTTTATCCACAACTAGTTCGACAAACAATTGAAGCTTGATCTACCTTTTTACTTTCTTCTTCTTTTCCCTCTAGTTCTTGTCATTGCATGATCATGTATCCTATTTTTTTGCATATCATTCACCCTTGAATGTGATCTAATGTCGATTTGACTTAGAATCTTGAATCCTGGGGGCTTGACCACCTCCTTCATCTTTCCCATTCTTCACCATATGCACCACTTAGCTACTTTAGTGTGAGTTTGAAGCAAGTTCATCTTCTCACTAAAGTGGGGGCTAAATGTGTCACCAAAAAGTGTAGCCTTGACACTTTTCACTCATTTGGGCTCTTTCTTGTGGTTTTTGGCCTAATTTTTCCTTGATTTAATGTCGTAATGTGGTCAACACGTTCACATTAAGCCTCAAACCCTTACAAATCAATAAGAATTTTATGGTGTCTTACAAAGGTTTTGTGAAGTGTTGTAACCCACTTTCACACTTTTCTAAGACCCTTTCATAATAATTCATCTAAATAACCTCTTTTTACCCCTTTCCAAGCCTTATTCCAAAGTTTTGTAAGGTGTTGTAACCAACCCTCACATTTTCCTAGGCTTTTCATCACTAAATCAACCCTTTCTTATGGCATAATGACCTCTTAATTCACTTATAGGTCCTACTTTTGTGTTTTTCGAAATACAATCCCAACAAACATCATGAATCACACTTTAATTCCCGACCACTTAAATTTTCCCAGGTGGACTAAGTTGCCACCTTGGGCGACTTAGTCCCATATGGCATAAAAATCAAATTTAATTCAAAATTCTTGCGGGATTTTGTCTCATAAACGCTAAGGTCGGCTTGTGATGTGTTATTTTTGGTAAATTAGGGAATCATATGTATAAACATGGGTTTTTCTCCTCATCTTCACCCTAACAATTCCATTCTAGGCATTCAATCTCTCACTCACTTATTCTTCTCAAGCAAGCTAGAGTTTGAGCATTCTAAGTCACTAAGACATCTTTCTGAAGCATTCAAGGGTTGATTGCTGCAAAAACTCAAGATCAATCATCATGGCAAGGTACTAGCTACATCATTTCATATTTCATTCTCTATTATCTTTTCTCTTCATTTGATTTAATAATCTAAAATGGGTTTGGCCAAGGCAAACCCCCATGCCCTAACAATCAACAAGTTTTCCCTCTTAGTGTGATTTGTAGGTCTTGTGTGTAGATTTGGAAAAGAACAAAGATGGAAAGGTCTTCAACAACTTGTAAAATATTTTCAAAGGATTCAAATCCCTAATTAAAGCTTAGAGAACACTTATATACCAGATTTTGCAGCTTCGGATCTAGAAACTTGTCAGGAACAGAAGAGAAAACTAGAAGCTATAGAGTGCACCGTCAGATCTCCCAAAATTTGAAAGTGGATGAAGTCGCCATCAGTGGAAACTTAGTCCCACTATACATGAATTTTAGAGTTTTATGTGGATCTGAGTACCCTTTTTGCAAAAATAGGCTCTAAACCAATTTTTTCCAGATCTGGGACTAAGTCACCCAAATTGGCACAAGTGTCCCAGTCGGCCTCTGCAAAAATTTCATCAGGATTCTAGACCTTCATGCCATCCATTTTTAGCCTTTAGGTGCACACATTCTATCTCATAGCTTTCTTTTTATTTTTTAGGTCATTTAGTTTACTGTTTGCATTCAACATTGTGTTTTCTAGCACTTTGCATTTCTTAGGGTTAGCATCAATAAATCATTTCCTTTTTTCAGTTCACTATAGTTAGACTTCACATTCACATCACATCATCTACCCCTAATCTTTGAATGTAACACTTAGCATTTTTGTATCCCTCTCTATCCTTTTAGGTGAAAAACCCTAGAAGTGTTTGAGACCCAAAGTGGGTACCAAAATCTACGTTACAAGGACTACTATAAAGTTTGGATAGGCTACCTTCTAACTTATCTTTTCTTCCAATACCTCCCATGTAAGATATTATTATTCACTTTCCTTCTCTAATTCTTCAACTCCTAATTCCTCATCTGAAACTACTCCAATGCCATGCACTTGCCCCTTTCTAAGGCATATATATCCTAGTGCACATGGCTCTTTGTAAGTGAAGAAAAATTTATTCCTCCTTAATTCATTTTTTTCTTCTTCCTCCTTTCTTGAAGGAATTTTTTTATTTTGATTAAATTTTTTTCTAAAAAGGCTTCTTTGAAGGAAAAGTCTTCATCTAGAATTTTCTCTTCAAAATAGAAGTCTCAAGTGTCAAGAACCTTTTTATTATCTATTAAAAAGTTGGAGGTTACAAAAATTTGATTAAACCTTTGAGGGGTTCATATAAGCCTTTTGTGGACTACATCATCAACCTCTTCTTAGTAATATTAGGAACCATTAGAGATTTCTTTTCAAAATTAGAAACATAATTTTCAATAATTTTGTATTATTTGAGTTGTACTAACTCATGGAAAGGAACCTCAAGATATTTTCTATCAAACCTCTCAATTAGCCTTATACTAAATTCATCATATAAATTTATAAGGTTATGTCCTTGCATAATCAACCCGTGATATCACCATTCATGAGAAATGCCTTCAAAGTGAAACATATCATAACTTAATGGCTTCATAGTCTAGACTTAGTTTGAGATATAAGTATAGTGTTTAGCTTATAGATCTATTCAACCAATTTGTACAATTGTTAGAAGTGTTCAAGGTATAAACTGTTAACTTTTCTAATGCATAATGAAGATCTCTCTAATTTTCTTAAGGCCTTGGTTCAAGTCTTGGGATATTTCTTATTTTCCTTAAATTTATGAAGTTTGTAAGGGTCATTTCAGCCTAAATTTCTACTAATAGAGCTTTTCATTTAGCATAACATGTAGTAATGTCATTCATTAGAAAAATCTAAATTTCTACCTCTGAAACTTCTCCCTCCCTATGAAGGAAAGTAGGGTGGAATAGTATAAAAACATAACCTATAATGGTTATCTAGATGTTGATGTTATTAGTATTATTGATGCTTAAAGTGCTTACCTCATCATTTTGATTCCTCAACATATTAATATTATTTTGCATTGTATAGATTAACTGAACAAACATATCTATAAGGCACTCTTGTGCTTGAACAATTTTATTGTCTGATGCCTCCCTTGAGTCATATTCTTTTATAATTATTTTTATTTTCCTATCATATAGTCTTTAGATTTTGTTGTTCTTCCCTTAATTGATATGTGCCATTCTTTCCCACTATTTGTTAATAACAAAAAACTCTATCATTAATGTATATGTGAAATTTTTATATAAAAATGATTAGCTTCTAAAAAAGTTTGACATGACCACCAATTGTGGTACTGCTTGTTGGTGTTTCAAATTGCACCTTTGGAATGCGTTTTGGAAATGAACAGCTATGTGCAAAAAATTGCTCTTCAAATTAGGAGGGGAATCTCCCTCTTTCGCTGAGTTTGCATAAAGAACTTGATATGATCATCATCATTGAAGAATTGCTAGTTATAGTTATTATAAAGGATGACGGATCTGTGTATGAGTTCAATAGTGAAAGGACTCTGGCGGAAATCAACATTTGGTATGAAGAGAGAAGCAAATATTGTAAGGGCATCTGCTTTGCTATTTTCTGCAAGCGGAAGACACTTGATGTCAACTGCCATGAACCAATCTATTGTGTTCCAAACCCTACCTTTATAGCTTCGAAGGCGATATTTTCTCACTTGATATTGATTTATGACTTGCTTGACGATCACTTTTGCATCACCTTCTACTTTGAGTTGATTGATACCCGTCTCTTGTGCATTCTTGAGGCCTAACAAGAGCACCTCATATTCAGCTATGTTATTTGTAAAATTGAATTGCAAGCTATATGCAAAAGGATATAGCTTTCCTTTGGGATAAATTATGACAACTCCCACTCCTGAAACAACAGTCAAGCAACTCCCATCGAATTGCATGGTCCATATTTTTGGATTTTCTATCAACTTTTCTTCGAGGTACATCTTGTTCTTTCCTTTTTCTTCTTTTGTGAACTTCCCATTGATGGGTTCACTGTTATGATCTTCTTCATCATTTATTTCTTTTAACAAGACATAAGTCCCAGGACCCGTTTCTTGAAACAAAACTTGTGCTTGTAGATCTTGAGACTTCACCATCGCAAATTGAGACTTGGGCTCTGGTTCTAGCTTGAAAGTATCATTCTTAATTGGAATAGTCACAGAAGACCAATCCATTTATATTTCTCCATCAAGGTCCTTACAAAAACTTCGACTTCATAGCATCATGTAGCTAGTTGGGATGTCATCTACCAAAATAGTCATCATAATCTTCTTTTTTGGGCAAGCCGCCAACCTCACTTGAGCATCTTTCAACTGTTCAACTAACAACACCGACTTAGACTCCATTTAGTAATATTTGTCTTTTGTACTAGTGCACGATAGTCCTAAATCATTCATCACTTGTAGAGGCATGATAATAAATGAGGCTCCTGAATCAATGATATAATTGCTTAATTTGTAACCCCCATATATAGAGAAATATAGAAGGGCTTACGATTTTCTCCCACTAGAACAAATGATTCGAGCAATGTTGGTTGCTTTGTTAGTCCTTTCTTCACGAACTTGAGAAGTCAGTCGACTTGCTCTAGGTGATCTTGGAGATATTCTAGCTGAGAAATCTGCACTTTTTTCTTCATCAAGGAGTCTACAATATCAAAAATTGTTGAAGACGGATCTTGAGCACTTATGTTCTCTTGAGAAGACTTGGAAGTAGAAGCTAATTCCTTCCCTTTTTCTTTTTCTCTTTGTAACTTTAGTCTCTCTTCATCATGTGCTTTATGATGTTGATTTCATGTGAACATAGAAGATATATGATTTTCAGGATTCACGGAAAGAGAGTAATGACGAGGATCCTCTTCTTCTTCTTCAATATCGGGTTCACTTTCAAAGTATCCCATTGCAGAGTCACCATTGAAGTTGTTATTTGCAACAAGACAACGTTTGAACTAGGAGTTGGTACAAAGCTTGACTCTAGTGCAATTTCAGCAAAACCCATGATTTGAGTCGTCCTTAAATTCTCAGGACACAAAGAGCCAGTGTGTTTGCTAGTATCATGAAAGGAGCAAAACACAACATTTTTTGTGTTATTGATCGCTTGCCTTGGTGGAGGTGGCCCTCATGGCCTAAAGTTGTTGTAAGGCTAGAAGTTCTTTCTCCTTGGTTGGAACGGTTGTTGTTGTGCTTGATATTGTTGTGGTGCTTGATATTTTCGGGGTGCAAGCAATGCAAGAGGTATTGGTGGTGTAGGAAGTGCAGGCTAAGTGGGAAACTACCTCTTGAGAATAGTCATTTCATTTTCCACCTTTTGTAATAGTGGATCTGCAGAACTTTGAACTAAAGGCCTAATAGAATAACCCTTCATTTTTCCACTAGTGATCATGTTGTCCTCGATCTCTATTGCACCTTATTGTGCATTTTCTAATTTTGTTTCATTAGCCAACTTGAGGAGGAAGGCTATCTCAAATGGGAGAGCACTAATAAAACTGCTAAATGGAATTTCACACAATGGATTGAGTGTATGTGAGATATGTGTAACAAGGCAATTAAACCTTTCCAGAAACTCTCTCATTAGCTCATGGGATTCCCTCTTTGAATTGGATAGTTGGGTGAATAGCAGGTGACTATCTTCTATAGTATTAAACCTCGAGAAGAACTTGTTAGTCATAGTAGCCCAGTTTGTAATACAACCTGGTTCTAGGTGGTGAAACCACTCAGCAGCAGCACAGTTGAGAGTCTTGATAAAGAGATGTACTGCAATGTCTTCATGTGCTATGTGTAGGACACCACAAGCTATTGAGAATGTCAAGACATGATCATCAAGATGTTGTGTTCCATCTCCATGGAATCATGGGAAGTGCTTTATCGATCCCTTAAAAAGTTCATGATTTGTTGCCAAAGCCAAAGGTCCAATTTGATAACCCCAAGGTAGAGGGATCTCTCTTCTCCAATTACGGTTGTTGTTTTTGTTGATGATGTTGTCACCCATTGCTCCTGGTTGAACTACAGGTTTTCTTGTTTGACTTTGGGTTCTTCTTCTTTGATATCAGGTATGGTGATTACTTCATGAGATTTTTCAGATGGCTCTCCAACTTGGATAGGATGTGGCAGGAAAGGATTAGCGTCGATGTCTCCTTGAAAGAGAGGATTTGTCCTTCTTCTTGTATAGACAATGTAAGCCAGGATTGTTTAATTTCATGCGGGATCGAGCAATACAGGTCTTTCGATTGCAATATCGGCTTTCCTTTATTTTTTGTCTAGGATCTTAGCAGCTTTTCTCCACTGAGTAGGGGTCTCCTTCTTCTCAAAGATGAAACTCCTTAGGTTGTTGATAATTTTGGCTTGCTCTCCTTCAATTATCTCAAGATTTGGTTGGATAACTAGAGGTGTAAGATTAGGTTGTTCAACTAGAGCAGTAGGATGCCAGGGATTCATTCATGTGTTGCAAAGTAGAGCTTTCTTCAAATTTTATGCCTTGTGCCACATGGTGGGTGCTAGAAAATTATTGGAATTTCAAATCTCACCTATGGAATGCATTTTGGAAACTGACAGCTATGTGCAAAAAACTGCTCTTCAAATTAGGAGGGGAAGCTCCCTCTTTCGCTGAGTTTGCATAAAGAAAGTAAACTAAAGCTAATTTTCCTATCTTTTTTATTCAGCTACGAGAACACAAGGTTATAGAACTCTAAATGTTGCAGTTGAGGTTTTCCCTTTAATGAAACTTAACAACTACAACTAACTTATGCTAATGATGTTTCTAGCCTCTCAAGTAAACATAGAGCAAGAGACTTAGAAATAAACAAGATTGATTCTCTAACATAGATACTTAGATAAAAAAATTCCAGCATACACCTACTGAATTTCAATGCAAGCTGAAAAGGAGATCATATAAGCATTACACAATAAACAAAAATCTGAGACTTTATATCGAGGCAACAAAAGCATGCTTAGGACTTTATTTTCTCTAACTTTTGGCACAAGAGATTACAATTCTTGGACAACAAGTTGTAGAAAAATACATGCAACATGCGATCAAACCAGATCAATACTTGACACAAGACACATGCACTGAACAAGGATTTGCAGCTAAAAGAGGCATGCAAACTTTCCCTTAACACAAAGTGAACTGAAACTAATTAATAACAAACATGAAGGCATAGGCTCAAAAAAAAATTTATCACAAGCACGGTTAAAGAAAAATTAGCAAACACTGCTCTTATTTATAGCTAAGCAGAGGAGTAGGGAACCCTAAAATATCCTTGCTTTTACAACTAATACTTGCCAACATGCAAGCTTTATTTCTAAACCTAAAGAAGATAAGCATCTACAACCTAGAAAGCATCTAAAATAGAAAGTTCCAACTCGTTACAATTTTTTTCTTTCTCTTCTCAAAGAATGGATAAGAATTGCAACAAGAATAGAAAGAAAGCTTCTAGATGAAAGCTGATTTTATATCTCAAGCACATCCGCTAAAAAGTGGGAAACTATATCACAGTCAAGTGCATCATTACTATCAATAGAAATTTTTTGCTTTTCTAAGATTTCTTTGCCATCTACTAGGAAATCTTCATTCTCCATGGACGCTTTCTCAAACTTTTCTGGCATCATCGAAAGCTGACTCATTCTTCTCTCACTGCCATTGCTACTACGAACAACACTCTGCAACTCTGTTTGGACTTCATCAAGAACAACATAGGAACCATCATCATGACAATATTGGAAAGGAATCCATGTGACAAACTCTCTTATGAACTCGAGAGCATCAACAACCATTCACTTGTACACAATAAACTACTTAGATATCCCTTCGCAAGTTTTCAATTTTAAGAAGTGATATTCCTTCCATGCAAGGATTTGTCTTTTATGTTCTCTAGCAATGATAGAACCATATGCCTTGTCTAAATCTGCAATAATGATTTCATTCATAGGCTTGACTTCTGTGATCAACTACTCAAAACCTTGGATGCCTTGATGTAAATCATGGGCCTTATATCTCAGCTGAAATATTTGAGCTAGAACTTGTGTGCCCTTAGTGATGATTTTCTCAATCCACTCTTGAGTCTACTTCACACAAATTACCAATTGTCTCAACTATTGTTGATCAGCTGGTGTCTCTAAAACCTAGGGAAACAACTGTGTTGTTTGTGAAGTGCCCTGAATGAGGTTTGAGATATACAAATGGAGTTGATAGTTTTTAGCCTTGAGGGTTGCCTTGTCTTCACCATCTTTTTACACTCTTTCCTAAATATTATCCGATACCATCTTGAATAAGCTCATTTCATCATGCCTAGTTCTCTTACCAATATTGGCTTTCACCATCACAAATTCATCAACGTCCACCTCATCTTTATCTTTATCTTCAGAAGGTGTAGACGTCTCCATGACCATCTCACCATCAGGATTCCTCTCAAAGTACATTTGTTTCTTTGCCTTCTTCTTGGGTGCTTCCTAATATACATTGAGATCATCAACATTTACCTGATAATAAGGCCTTCTTCTTGTCCTTCCTAAAAGCCAAGATGTGGTATTTTGACTAACATCCATGGGAATTACAACTGCAATATCTTCATCTACCTCCTCATCTTCCAAATCAATGTGAATTGGTGAAGAGCTTAGGGATGGAAAAGGATCATGTGTTAAAGGCACATCTTTTGTTTCCTCTTGAGGTATGGGCTCATGTGGAGGGACTTCTATTTCAATCATTGGTTTCTCTTGTATGACTATACCTGTGAAGTCCAACCTCCTTTTTGCATTCTTTGTTGACCTGCTACCCTTTACAACCTCCTGAATTTTTCCTTTCATCTTTGACTAAGCTCTGGAAGAAGGAAGTGATGAATGAACCCTTGGTGGCTCTGCTATAGGAATAGACTTCTTCCTTTTAAGGAATAAGAAATTTTTACTGTATTCAACAACTTGACGAGTCCTTTCTTCCACTGAGATGCATTCTTTATTAGCCCAATTAACCTGGGGAAGAGGTTGTTGCTCAATTTGCTTATGGGTGTAAGCTAGGAGAAGCACGTCTCCATCATCATTTGAAAATCATTTAATATCCTTGGATAATTAATCCTTCATCTAATGAAGAGTGAGTCTACTATTGCTACACCTTCGGACTTCGACTTCATCTCTGCAGTTGGCCCAAATCATCTAGTGCAGGCACATGAGTGAATTTTTGACCAAGTCTGGCTGCATAGATACCATGGGGATCATAATATCATCTCTCATTGAAAGGCTTGAGACCAATTTTAGTTAACTCATTACCCATTATCTTAGCATTGACTGATAACCTGCATCTGTAAATTTCTAATGCCAAAGGGAAGCTAAAGGTTGGTTTCTTTTTGTTTCGCAAGTGGGTGTGAACATCTAATACTTGCCTAAGAAACACCATACACACAACCTCATCTGACGGATACCTCTGTAGCATGAGTGGAGCACTAGAATAGCCATAGACTCTCAAGTAGGTGAAATTAGTAAATTGAATATACCAATCTGCCCATTCTGAAATTGTTGCCCTGGCAATAGATGAAATGCGCACATGTAGCTCATTGTCCAGGTCATGCACTGTATACATTAGGAATTCTTCATTCACTCTCTTGTAGTGATGTGATCATGCAAAAAACTCCAGTTGAGTGTAATAATTTTAAACATGTTGAACATTTAAGGATCCCTCATTGTTTGACCCTCTGAATTTGCCTTGGAAGGCAACCAAGTAGACTAGGTTGGAGATCATGTGGAATTCATTCCTATTAAAATATTCAATTATCTAATGATGAAGGAAGTTATTGATCAATGTAGGCCAATCATAGAATTTTTTTTTCTTCAAGATGTGAGGTATCATGTAAAACTTCCAGGGCTGAAAATTAGTTGCATCTTCTTGGCCTGTGATCCGGTTGAGCAAGGTGATGATAATGGCAATTTCCTCCTTAAATTCGCCTCTCCCAACATTCTTTGGCAATGTCTTATGTTTTTCTTTCATCCATTTTCTTGAAATATTCTTTTTGTACTTGTCTTTATGCATTTCCCATACTCTTTCACATTCATATCGAGAGATAGTAACACTTCCAGGCCAAGGTGGAATTAAGAAACATTTATCTATCATATCAGGCTTTAGGTTGCAAATAGTTCTCCCATCCACTACTTGAATCTCCCTCATTGTAGGATTGTAATGCTTGATGCAAGCGATTACAAATTCCAAGCCTTGAACTAAGAAGGGGATGGGTGCTGCTGCAAGAAGACCTGAATGGCCAAGGTGCCTGATAGTGACATTGCC
>CM021100.1:434074131-434261383 GCA_007115665.2 Sequoiadendron giganteum
TTCTAGATTAATCTGACAAACGAGCTGAATGATTCATTGTGGAGCTTGGCCGAATTTGACAAAGTTTGATTGGAGGCAACTTCTGATGAAAACTTCGTTTGACCCTTCAAAATGTTGGGTACCTATCTCCTCCAGGGACGCCCATGTTCACCAATGTTAGCCATTTTTATGAGTTTCAAGTTCTTGCTTATCTTCTGACCTTCAGATGAATTGATGATTCTGGGTGCTAAGTTGATCAGATCGACTGGTTGTCAGGTTTACTAGATAGCTGAGAAGATTCTAGAAGGGGTCTCTTGGATACTCCATCTCTGACAAAGTTGATTTGAAGCTTCAAAAGCTTGGATGCCCTTCTTGACTGGAGGTGCCTATCTTTACCAGAGTTAGATTTTCTTTGAAGTTTTTTATCCTTGCTTTTGACTTCTTTCGTTTTACTCATGTTTTCTCCTTTGTTCAGCCCTCGACATCTGACGATTGCTAGATCCGATGAACATGTTGATGATTGCATTGGAAAGTTGGATCAAGTTGGAAGAAGTCATGTTAGAGGCACCTTCTGCAAATCCATTCATTTGACACCTCAAAAACTTGGGCGCCCTTCTACTTCTGGGGCACCCATGGCTACCAGACTTAACCATTTTTATTTGTTTTCACCTTGAAGTTTGAAAACGTCTTGTCATGGCCTTTGTTCAATCTGAGTTTGCCGACGACTGAGTGATCTGATGAGTTGATGAAGACATCCATTGTGAAGCTGGCAAGAAACTAAAGAGATTGATCATATCTACAAACCTTAATTTTTGGATTAGGTCCTTCAAAAGGTTGGGCACCCTTGGCCACCTAGGGCACCCAAAGTTACCAGACTTAGAATATTTTTCATCATTTTAATGGTTTCCATTCTGCCTTCCAATTGAAACTCCTCTATTCGATCTCAAATTTTGGATGATTGAATGATCAGATGATTGCACTATCGGGCTCACTACGGAGCTGAGAAGAATCTAACCAACATCGCCTAGGAGCTCCAACCCTAATTCCATCATTTGATCTTTTGAAAAGTTGGGCACCTTTCTTCTCTAGGGGTGCCCATAGCTGGCAGAGTTAGAATATTTTTTGAACTTTTCAACTTTCTCCTTCGTTTGACATGCTTCTCTTGACCTTGATTGTCAGATACGAAAATTTTTTAAGGCATGGTTGTTTTGGTGCCTATTCTTAACAGGGGGACCTGAAGTCTCCAGACAACCAAATTTTATCATTTTTCAACTTTTTCAATTTTTTCAATTTCTCCTTTTCGTTCTTCATTTCTCATGCACGTTCATCTTTGACAACTCCTATTCAACTTGAACATTTGATTCTGGCACCTGGTAGTTGACTAGCCTCCATTGATGACCTTGGATCTCCAGAAAAAGCTTCTAAAAAAGCATAATAGACCCACTAGGGCAAAACTGATTCTTTCATGATTCTAACTGCACCAGCCTGATGAGGAAGTATTTTGAGCCAATCAAAATCAATCTCAACCCTAGAATCCAAACTTTCTATTTTTAGAAATTTTGCCAGTATTTGTTTCAAAAGAAACCCAGAAAAACCTAGAAAAAGTTTCTATTTTTAGAAAATTGCTAAAAATAGAAATTTTCCTAAAATTTAGGGTTGAAAAATTGAAATATGGGTTTTGTCGATTTGACCTTTCTGAACTAACCCAAATTGTCAAATTTTGAAAATTTCAAGTTTTTGACCCCCATGCAAGATATGCAAAACCCCAATTTTGACATTTTTTTACAAATATTGACAAGACTTTAACTCATTTCTTCAAAATGCCTAAGTGTAGACAAAAAATTAATTTGGGGTACAACACTACTATAATTTCTCTAGTAGGATGGTTAGCTAAAATTTGCTATATTTTAACAATAAGCTCAAATCTCAACTCTTTCTAATTACCAAGTTCCTCGGTATGGTCAATGTGAGAGCATACAAAGAATAAAATGAGGACAATAAAAATAAAAAATAAATTATTGTTGGTTCTCTGGCCGAATTACAAATAATTTTAAATTGACTAAGATGACCAATGATAAAATGATAGATAATAATGTAAATCTTGATCATGTCAAATTGCTCTAGATAACAAGCAAATATGTGTCAATGTCAAAATGACATACTATATCATATAATTCTAACTCCACAGCATATTAGTGGATAATGATAAAAAAATGAATTGTGTGTTTAAACTAACTAAGATATTCTTACAAACATATAACATGGATCTAGTAGTGAACTATCCAGGATCTTTAATAATAATCAAAATATGAAAAATAAACTATCTAAATAATATATTATTGGATTCTTTAAAATAATTTTTTTTCAAATGATTATTCCATAAAATTTAAATATTTGAAAATATTGCTTTTAAAACTATAAGTAAATTCATGCCCCTAAATTTGAGATAAAACTTGAAAATAATGTTCAAAAACTTGAGAAAATACTCAAAATTCTAAAATGGAACCCAAAATAGATCTACAAATAAATTTTATAATACCTAAAATTGTATGCTATTGTTGGAAGTAATATGACTAGCTAGAAATAAGTACCATCAATATTTAAAGCCACTAATATATGAATTGTCATTGGTTGTCGCTCTTCATAGATTGTATGGGCCACATAGGAGTTGGTATGGTTCCCAAAAAGACCCCACAAACTACTATGAATAGAATATGAAAGTGTACAACAAGGATTCCAAGGATGGTACAATTGGTAAGTGCATAAAAAAAATTGTCGTAATTGGATGGATGATCCTAACTGCAAATCCAACCCCTTTTTATGAAGTATGACCTTCATTAAATGACCAACTACTAGGATGTCACAACTTGTTGTTAGGAAGCATAGTAATAGGTTTCAAACTTATAAACTACTATTTCACCACAAATGGTATGACTTGCACATGGGGTTGATAGCTCTAAAAATATCTAATAATTATGTAATAATACTAAAGGGTATGTACACCAAAATGGGGTACAAAAAAGGTATTCAAATGAGTGATTTGGTCACGATGTGCTCAAGTTATTAAAAAGTAGAAATAACACAATTGTATCCATAATCCGACCACATTTTATTTTTTAAAAGGTGATCACATTATTTAAAACATCAAACATTATCACATTTTTTCCTACCTTTTTTTTCGTTAGAATAGGTTTGAATAACATGCATAAATGATTATGCTTCCAATCCCCCCACATCCGTCCCCCTTCCACTATCTTCAATACCATCTTTTAAATTCAATGTCACCATATTTACTCATTTTATAATAATATTTTTTAAAATTACCACCAAAATATTGCACATCTTTTTAGCTTTTTAGCTTTTTAGCCACAAATTTTTTTCTATTTGGAATATATTAACATTTATTTAAATTTTCTTTTGCTAATATTTTATATTTCTCATATACACATTTATTGATTTTTCTTTATAAAACTTGATCTCCTTATTGAAATTAAAAAATATATAAGATTTTTATATACTTTGTTCTTTATACAATCAATTATTTTTAGTATTTTCGATTATTATTATTTTTGCAAATTATGTGATGCATGTGTTCAATGATGCATTTTTTTAAGATGCATCCACTTTGAAAAATCATAAATAAAAAATTACTCAATACAAAATATAAAAAAATATAACTTCTAGTTCTCACTCTTACTCATCCAAGTTTATGTTTAGTTGATTTTAGAAAGAAAAAAAGTGCCTACTTTTGACCCCTTTTTGTCCCCCTTTTCCATGCACTTACCCTAAATCACCTTCAACCAAAATCAAACATCTAAATACTTAATATTTTGACAACTATGGCGCAATGACAATCCCTCTGTAAAATTACTCTAATGGCAAGGAAAGTTTTCATCCCCAAAATTGTCTTGCTTACAAAGTTTCATCTTCAAGAAATATAATTCATGTTCATTTTCTAGAAATAAAATTGATAAAATGAACAAGCAACCCCTCTTCAAAAATAATCTTTCTTATATAATTTTTTTTGAGGAAAAATAATATAATATTATTTTATTATTTTTATTTATTCCCTCAAAGTTATAAAACATAAAAGTGTCATTTTAAATAGTCACTTTTAGGATCTTGGGCTAGTGACACTTTATAATTCACTTGCAACATTTTTTCTAATAATTAAATATAATTCACCTTTAAAAATATAAAGAAAAGTTACTTTTTGACAAATTAAATTTAATTATTTAACTATTTAACTATTTAACTTTTTTACCACTCCATTAACCTATAGAAAAATTAAGGAAAATGGAAAAAAGTGTCTTCATTAATTTTACACAGGGGATATTATATTTGACGCCTCATTTGTTGTATTGGCCTTACTCTACCCATCATTAATATCTAATTAGCAAACTCCTGTAATGGAAATCCTTGCCAAATTTTATGCTTGGTGTTATACTTTGACTCCCCTCATACATACATTTGCATGTGTCTAAATTTGAACAATATAAAAAAATAGCTATATATAAAGTCTTCTCATAATTTCCTAAAAGTAGATCATTAATACTAAGATCCAAAGCATACATTATTTTTTATAATTTTTAGTAGCATATTCTATGTATTATTGAATTTTTAAATGGGAATAATTATAATTTAGACACATATTTTCTCATAACACATAACTCGTTTTATACATACAAAAAATAATTTATTTTTTCTTTGTTGAGAGAAAAACATTAATATAAGGCTTCTTTTTTCATTACTTACTATTTTTTCATATGTGTTGAATGCATGTTCTTATTTTATAATGCATATATATTGAGTATAAAAATAAAATATAAGTATGATAATAAAAAAAACTTATGCTTAATTTATTTTTCAACAAGATTATTGTGAGGGTTACTTTTCTCTAGAATTTTATGTTATGATTTTATTTGATTGAAGAAATATTATCCAAATTGATAGCTTATGTCTAATCAAATCATTCCATGTGTCTTGGAAGGAAAAAAATACCACATAGATAGTTTAAGGGACACACATATACATGTTGAGAATGTTATTTATAATGAATTTAATTTATTTTTCCCTATGTCCCAAGATTAGGGCTATTATTTTTCATAAATTATTAAAGCAACATATGACCCACAAGTAAGGCATGCATTTATGCTTCTATCCAACCATAATGGTAATTTTATCTAGAAACATTAAGCAATAAGGTAAATTTGTCACAATTATCTGCACACCTTTACATTCTCTAATCTAGTTTATAACTAGTATCTTTCAACACCTTAATCATGAAATTACAATAAAATAGCTACACAATCTATTTTCCTTCTCTCTTAATAATTGAGTATTTACTTTTGTATGTCATGACTCAGCTCTTTGTGTTAATTTATATCTAATTATATTTGATTGAATTATTATTTTTTTATTTATAAGCTAGGTACAAGGGAGTTGTACCCCATATATTATTTGAGAAAGAGAAAGAGAACCAAAAAATAATGTTCATGTCTTAGGGGTACAATAGATCAAATATGTTTTTGATTAGGGCTAAAACAGGTTTTGATGGGACTCAAAACCTAGTGCATGTATTAGTTTTGAAGGGACCCATAACCCTATCAAATCAAAACATGTTGCATACAAGATAATACTCAAACCAATAGCAGCCCAATGACAACATCAACTAAAAAAGACATGACTACACAAGCTACTTCAGAAAAGAGAAAAGGGACTGAGATCCCTTTACAAACAAGTATTAACCAAGGCATAGAATCCTTAGGTAAACAAAGGCACCACCTACATTAGCAAACCAGCTGATCAAGGAAGACACCACCAAGCCAAGAGAGACAGTCATCTTGATGGTGTAGAACACCATCAACCCCCTAACCAACAACACCTGCAAATCCAACAACCCCACCTCAATAGGGGAGTTAGAGAACATAATAGAACCTTGAAGCACATCGACACCCCACCAAAAATGCCAATCCCAACTCCACCTTAATAGGAGGGAGCTCCCATCTATAGGAGAGGAATATATGAGAGCCCAAACCTCCAAATCTTTCACTCCTCTTCCCACACAAGCTCCACATCAATAGGAACAAGCAAAAGAGAGAAGAACTCTCCACCCAATCTACAGCCACCACCTCCACCTCAATAGAAGAGGGCTTCACCTCAATGGGAGAAGTCTCCACCTCCATAGAAGACACCAACTATAAACCCAAAGAGAACACTTTAGAAGGAAGGGCAGTCACAACCACCTTTAGCAAAGCAAGATACTGGTCCAAGAAAGAAGAATGCACTTCAACCACCAGAAGAAAAAAGACCAACTTCTAAGCCTTCAGAAAAAGAATTTTTAATAGCTCAGCCCATAAGAAAACCTTGAACACAAACATAAAATAATAGGAATATTCAGTCCAATAGAAATAAAACACCACAAAATTGAAACCAAGGCTATAACTAATCCACTGTGACAACTAAAAAATAATTAACACTTAGCCCAACCAACATCACCCCTATGAAAATAGGAGTTGAAGAAACAACCTTAGGATCTAGAAAAAATATGACCATAAAAAAGAAAGCCCCCATCAATAAAGAGAACACTAGAGACTAGAGGGGGAACAAATACAACACCAAAAAAATAGAGAAGGAGAAAACACCTTCCAAAACTAGAAAACTCATAGCACCAAAGAGGGAAAACCCCTTCGTCTTAGCCTTAGTAGCAAAAAAATCATTAATCTCGACCCTCATGAGACACAAAGAGCCCCTGACCACCACAGACAACCAAAGGAGTTGTAAAGAGTCAACACTAAAAGAGGAAGGCATCAACCCACCCCAAAAACAAAGAGAACACCCTTGGAGAGAAAATAAAAGCACAAAGAAGCATTTGGGGAGCCAAAACAACCAATGCAGGCCAAGAATATAGGGAGAAACATCCAACACTTGTAACCAAAAAACAAGAGGCATACAACCAAACAAAATCTAGTTCAAGACTAGCTAAAAAAGCAAACAAGAACCAACAACAGACAAGGTGGTGATGAAAGGAAAAACCCATAGGATAAGATAACCCCACGACCAAAGGATCCACTATAGAACCACCAGCAAAGAGGCACAAAGCCGCGAAAACCCACCATAGCCAAGGAAAGACAACAAGTAGGCCACAATGACCCCCACAACCTCTAAGCAGGCCAAGGCGACCTCCATCGGCATCATTGATGGCATCAGATTCAACATCCCCATTCACACCCTCTCACGAGTTTGAACTTCTCGTTCCTACCTCTCTCCCATTCATCTCACTCTACATACCCAAATATGTTTTTCTAGCTTATTGACATTAGAAACATTCAATTTGATCCAATATTTGCAATAATGTGATAATCCAACATCGAGGAGGGCTCATTTTTGCCCTATCCAATAGTTTTCTTCTCTTTTGAAGATGATATTAAAACTGTTTGATGCTTGGTTTTTGGTAAAGATGTTTTTTTTTTAACTTTTGTCCAACCAAGATCAACTTGTGAATCTAAGTTTTTTGTATCCTGCAAGGATGATTGGTGCTCTTGAGAGTGTTTAGAAGTTGTTGGTATTATAGGAGAGGGGGCAACAAAGCCATCCATCGAGTGTTTTCTAGAAGGATTGCCTATTAAAAAAATTCAATCTGATCCAATATTTTCAATAATATGCTAATTCATCATCGAGGAGGGCTCGTTTTTGCCCTATCCAACAATTTTCTTCTCTTTTTAAGATGATCTTAAAACCATTTGATGCTTGGTTTTTGGTAAAGATGTTTTTTTAAACTTTTGTCCAACCAAGATCAACTTGTTAATCTAAGTTGCTTGCATCCTATGGGGATGATTGGTGCTCTTGAGAGTGTTTAGAAGTTGTTGGTATTGTATGAGAGGGGGAAACAAATCCATTCATCGAGTGTTTTCTAGAAGGATCACCCACACCAACAGGAACCAATGAGTCATTAATAGGAGGGGCTACCAAATTTGGTGAGATTTTTAGGTGTGTGACTAAACCCATCTGTGAGCGCAAAGGAATTACATAATGTTGGGTCTCCACCCCAATCCACCAAGTAGGCTTACCCCTAGAATCCATGTTTTTGTGCTCTTAAAAACTATTCTTCAAACATTGAGAGGTAAAGTGCTCTGTAGAAAAACATTTTCTACAACGAAAAGCCACTTTTTTGTAATCTACTGGCTGCACCCATCGATGACTTCCCACCTTCAGTGAAATATCTATAGGTAACTCATTGGCTAAATCTATTTCCACAAATATTTCCATAATAAAATAAATATGCTATTTTTTAGCTTATTAACATTAAAAACATTCAATCTGATCCAATATTTGCAATAATATGATAATCCATCATTGAGGAGGGCTCATTTTTTCTCTATCCAACAATTTTCTTATCTTTTGAACATGATCTCAAAACCATTTGATGCTTGGTTTTTGGTAAAGATGGTTTTTTTTAAACTTTTGTCCAGCCAAGATCAACTTGTGAATCTAAGTTGCTTGCATCCTGTAGGGATGATTGGTGCTCTTGAGAGTGATTAGAAGTTGTTGGTATTGTAGGAAAGGGGGTAACAAAGCCATCCATCAAGTTTTTTCTAGAAGGATCACCCATGCCAATAGGAACTAATGAGTCATTGAGAGGAGGGGCTACCAACTTTGGTGAGATTTTTGGGTGTGTGACTAAACCCGTTTGTGAGAACAGAGGAATTTAATAATGTTGGGGATCCACCCCAATCCACCAAGTAGGCTTACCCCTAGAATCCATGTTGTTGTGCTCTTGAAAACTCTTCTTTAGACATTAAGAGGTAAATTTCTATATAGAAAAATATTTTCTATGATGAAAAGCCGCTTTTTTATAGTCTATTGGTTGCACCCATTGACAACTTCCCACCTTTAGTGACATATCTATGGGAAACTCATTGGCTAAATCCATTTCCACAAATATTTGTGCACATGTGGAACTTTGATAGTTAGTTTTTTCTTCTGAGCAGCAATGGTATTTCCCTAAGCCATTGCCAATTTCCTACAAACATTTTATTTCCCAAAATTGAAATGGAAGATAGGGTAAACATATCCAGAGAAAGGTGGAGGAGAAGGTCTCAAATATAGGGTCAAAGGAAGAATACCAGGGCTTTGTGCATAGGAAGTCACCTTGGAAAAACCAAGGGCCATTCTTCACCACCCAATCCTTGTCTGCTATGGATTCAAATTCAAGAATATAAAACCCATTAGCATAGGGGATGACGTAAATTCTTTCCTCTAAATAATATTTTCTAGCATGTTGAAACCCAAGCATGCAATTCACTTAACTTCTGCCATAATTTATTAAATTTGCATATTAGGCCATGATCTTGTAAAAACTCTGGTCTGTCACAAGCCAGACCATCCAAAACAATCTTAGGGATAATGGATGAGTGTCTGATCAGGACAATAGATTCAAGAGAATCATATCCACTAAAGAAATTTTGGACACCATCGCATACCCCTGTGTAACCCTCTCCAAACTAAAGCCTTCATCTCTTTATGTATGTTTCTGCAGGCTAGGGTTTTTTTATGCTTGTTTTGTTGAAGGGGCATCACATGCCCTAGTGTTGCATAGGGCATCTCTGAAGGATGGTTTACCATTTGCAAGAAAAGAATGAGCCACACCTTGACTGTTGGACCCCCATGCCCCTCAACACCAAGAAAAGAGAAACCTGAGCTTGAACCCTCCTTCATAGGAAAAATAGGAAGAGGAAAGCCTAAAGCTTGGTGAAACATTGCAAAATTATTTGACACAAAGCGTATAATCATGAGATCATATTTGATTGAATTATTATTTTTTGGCAAAAGGATAATAACCTATATATTATATTAATAATAATAGTAAGTAATTACAAAATTTCCCAAGAGGGCCTAATTTCTGCTTTTGATCCTACTGGAAGATTTACATGATAATATTTCCTACTACCCAACTACCAAATAGGATTACCTATTGAGGACTATCACCAAATTTGGTTATGAAGAACTACTTGTACATTGTTTGCAACTTTCCTCTAACTTTGTTTTGGGGTTCGAGCATCACTCTTCCTTCTTACCATTTGCATACTTTACATTTGGTAAAGCTTAAGGTGGAGCCCCAAATAGAGAAGACTAGCATGCCATTAGACTTGTTGGGGGTTGAATTTTGGAGGTGAAACTTGGAACTAAGAAGCTCTACTTACCTTTAGTCTTGTAAGGGTTCGAGATTCTCCTCTACCTTTTCCTACCTTTGCTTCTATGAACGCTAACAAGCTAACCTTCGATCTTTGAAAGCCCAATGCCCAATCTTTGAAAGCTCGATCTCTGAAACTCCAAACTCAAAAACCTGACTTGCCTTTAGGTTTGTCAAGAATAAGGTGTCTCTTCTACCTTGTCCTTCCTTCACTTCTACAAACACCAACAAGTTGACCTCCAATCTTAGAAAGTTCGATTCCCGATTTTTTTCAACTTTCCTAACTTATGTTACCTTTAGTCATGTTGGGGATCAAGTTTCTCTTCTACCTTATCCTTCCTTCATTTCTACGAAAGCCAACAAGCTAACCTCCAAACTCTGAAAGATCGATGCTTGATCTCTGAAAGTCCAGTCTTTGAAACTCTTAACTGGGAAGCCTGATTTTCCTTTAAACTTGTTGGGAAACGGGAGTCTCTTCTACCATATCCTTCCTTCACTTTTACAAATGCTAATAATCTAACCTTCGATCTCTAAATGTTCAATGCCTAATTTTGATCAACTTTTCTAAATTTCTTTTCCTATGACCTTTGCCACATTTCGACTAGAAACATGTTGTAATTGCTAGGTGAAACACCAAATTGAAAAGATTGACTTACCTTTAGTCTTGTTGAGGTTTAGGTTTCTCTTCTACCTTCTACCTTCCTTCTCTTTTGTGAAAGCCAAAAAATTGACCTTCGATCTCTGAAAGTCTGATGCCCGACTTTGTTCAACTTTCTAAGGAATTTCTCAAGTATGAGTTAAGTGATATCTCCAATGCCTGATAACTGCACCCATATGACCATCTTTGAAGAAGTTTGACTTTCTAATTTTTACATTGCACCAATTCTTTCACTATAATCTTGGCTAGGTTTGGAAAAGCATCAAACTTAACTCCATCCTCTTAAATGATCACTTCTTGTTTTTGACATCCCATATTTGTAATTTGATTTGCTAGCATACATAATTTTATTTTTCACTATCTCAGCTAAGATTTGAAAATTTTCAATTGTAGCATTATCCTTTGATATAGTAACCACTCTCTTTTCATATCCCATGTTCGTAAGGTTATCTGCCAACTTATTCCCTTTGCAAAATATGTGGGAGATTTGATAAGATTGAAAAGTATCTAACCGTTTCCAGAAATTTTATAAAATATATTTCAAATGCCAATTGTGATAAAATCTTTGCTTAGAAGCATTGATGATCAATAACAAATCACCTTCCACTTGAAGTTTCGTTATACCTAGATGCATAGCAAGTTTCAAACCATGCAAAACTGTCATGGCTTCTACCAAATTATTTGTTTCAGTTGGAAGGGCAATTGATTTAGCTACCTTTAACATCCCACCACAATCCTGAGTACATATCCTTGCACCTGAGACACCTAGATTCCCTCTTGATGCTCTATCAAAATTTAATTTAAAATAGCCTAAAATAGGAGGTTGCCACCTAATTGAATTCCTATCCAAACTTGGTTTGCTAGGTTGATGTAGATTTCCTTTTAAGGGTAGAACAATGCATTTCCAATTTTTTAGAATACCATCATCCCAGGATGTAAAGAGAGAATTGACACCTTCATGATTCTGTACATATGCATTAACTGATTTTGTGATTGATTTTTTAATTGTGAGTTGAACACTATGCATAGATGAAGTAACTTTCATGAAGATCCACATGTTCCTTTCCCACAGTATAGACCACAACACTGTAGCAAGAATGATGCATAAAATACACGAGAAGGGTGAGGACTTATATAACACCAGCCATGCTGAAAAGACATCCCAAATTGAATTTGGTAAAGTAGTATGAAAGTTTAAATTTTGTAGAATGAACATCCAACAAAGTTGGTCGTAAGAACATTGTAAAAACAAGTGATCTACATCCTCCAAGGCTTCACCACATAATACACATTTGAAAGGCTCAACAAAGCCTAGTTTAACTAGCCTATCACTTGTCAACACCCTTTTTCTTAATACTAATCATGCAAAGCTTCCCAATTTTGGTAAGACCATGCTATTGCAACAAAAATAATATGGTCGTTAGGATTGCATTTGAGATTCTTTGTTGAGTAGTTCTCAATACCCTTGTTTGAATGAATAACATCCATCCTTGGACGGTGCCCATATTATTTAGTCTAGCTTTCTTGATATAATTACTAGTCTTTCAGATAAAATACCTTGTAACAATTGTTGCCAAGCATTTGTTATTGGAGTCATAGTGAAATATTTTTGTATAACTCTACCAGTTATTTCATCTGTTATGTAGACATAATCTATTAATTTACTATCCCATAGGTAGGATAGAAGTGGTACGGCTGATTGTAATTCTTGCATGTCCTTCAAAGGAGGATATGCATTCCATGAGTCATTCCAAAATTTAACTTCTTCTCCTTTGTGCACTTCCCATGAAATGTAAGAAGTGATGAGTTTCCTACATGAAATAATAAAATTCCACATAGTTGAGCCCTCTGAAGGATTGGAAACAGTGAAAATTCTAGCTGAATTTTGATTGTCTAAATACTTACTCTGTATTAGCTTACACCATTTTGAATTTGATCTAAACAATTGCCACACCAACTTCCTCCCAAAATCCATGTTCCTTTTTGAGATATTATGTATGCCTACTCCACCTTTGAATTTATCTAAAGACATGCTATCTAGGGAGATTAAAGGTACCTTTTTCTCATTATTCATGTTACCCTTCCATAGAAAATTTCTGATAAGCTTCTCAATCTGATTAACAATTAATTTTGGGGCCTTAAGAACTGCTAAAAAATAGTTTGAAATTGCTAAAAGAACAGATTTTATCAACATTATCTGACCAGATAGAGATAACCATCTAGCTTTCCAAGCTGAAATTCTTGCATTTATTCTCTCTATAATATTAGTCTAGTTATAGATCTTGTTTGTTCCCATAAAAAAAAAAATTCCTAAATAGGTGTCAGGCAACTCAACTAGCTGAAATCCTAAGATTTTAACAATTTTCCTTTTGATTGCTAGATTTGAATTAAAAACATAAATCTTAGACTTTGTTTGCATTTATCTTTTTTCCTAAGACTAAATAATACTTGTCTAATATTGACTTTATCTTAGTAGCTTCTGAAAGAGTTGCTCTACCAAATAGTAGAGTATCATCAACAAACAAAGAATGATTGACTGAAATATCTATGTGTGGAATATGAATAACTTGCCAAATACCTTGGTTATGCCTTTCTATTATTGATTTTCTCAATGCTTCAACCATAATTATGAAAAAAAGGAGAAAGTGGATTCCCTTGTCTTACCCCTTACGAAGCATTGAAAAAACCTAATGGTGAGCCATTGATTATCATTGAAAATTTAGCTCCTTTAAGCAAGACAATATCCACTTACACCATTTACCACTGAAACCAAAGTTAGCTAAAAATTTCATTAAGAAACTCTAATCAACTCTATCATAGGCTTTCATCATATCCAATTTTATAATGAAATAAGACAAATGATTAGAATTGATAGAATGAAGAACTTCATGAGAAACCAAGGCACCTTTAGCCATTCCCCTTCCTAGTACAAACCCGCCTTTCTCCTATGAAACAATTTTGGGAATGAGATGCTACAATCTGAGATATATTGCTTTTGTGATGATTTTATAGATTGTGTTACATAAAGAGAATGGTCTAAAATCTGCAAAAGTCTTAGGGTCCTTGATTTTTTGCAAGATTGCAATATTTGTAACATTAAACTATTTTAACATTGTCCCCATTTTACTTGACTCTTCCAAGGCCAATAGCAAATAAAATCCCAACACTTTTGAAAAAATAAATTTGTAAAACCATTAGGCCCTAGAGCCTTATCAGGTGACAGTGAAAAGACAACCTTTCTCAATTCTTCTAATGTAAAAGGCTTCATCAATCTCTCATTTTCTTCTTGAGTGACAATCTTTGGTATTGCATCCATTAAAATCTACTGAAACTGATCTACCTATAACAACATATCCCTAGGAGTAGTTAGAAGATTTTGAAAAAAAATTACTCCTTCCTCTTGTATTTCTTTTTCATTTATGATTTGATTCCCATTTGTAGCACTTTGGATCAAAAAATGTTTGTGTTGCCCTTTTATTTGAGCAGAAGCATAATTTTTTTTTGTGTTTCGATCACCTTCCTTTAGCCATAATTCCCTCAATTTTTGTCTCCAATAAATTTCTTCCCATTTTCCTAATTCCTCCTAGACCAATTGCAGACATTCTTGTTTTTCATATGTGATTGAATCCAATCCCTTATCTATTATAAGTTCATGAACTTCTACTAATTCCTTTTCAACTTGTTCTTTTTTCACAAAAATGTTCTTAAAGACTTGGACATTCCAAATTTTATTTGTTGTTTAACATGCTGTAATTTTTTTCAAAATTGAAACATTTTTGTACCCTTTGGTGTAGGTCCATTGACCCACCACTGATGATGAAGAAGGGGTAAGAAATATGGGTGCCTAAACCACATTTTTTCAAACTTGAAAGAAGGATTATGATTGGGTAGAATGTTTAACCCTGATATATTGTTTAATGATATTGCATATGATATGATCCTACAAAGGGAAATATCTTTGAAATTATATTATATGTTCTTAATAACCATTCTTGTGATGCTAAAAATCTACCCAAATGCTTTGAAATTTGAAAAAAATCTTTCCTACGATTTGTCCAAGTGAAGTTGCCTTTGATCGAGAGGACATCTTTTAATGCATTGTCTGAAATGAAAGAACAAAATCTTCGATTGTTTTATAAGGCAGACAAATGCCTCCTTGCTTCTCACACAATGACACTATTTCATTAAAGTCTCCTTCCAACACCACCTTTTCCTTTCCCAGCCCCCCAATAACATTTGTGAGAGTATCCCATAACTTTTTCTTTTCTGAAGTGGATGTTGGCCCATAAATATTCAACAGTGAGAATCTGATGTCAAAACTTACCACTCTCATTAGTTTCCAATTTTGATCTTGGTTATTGGAATCAATGGAGACTATTTTTGAGTTCCATAAGGTTATTAGACCTCCAAATTCCCCTTGAATAGGGACATGCATAGATTTCCCTTTGCCCCATTTTTGAATTGATACCTCATATGTCTCTTGTGATATTTTAGTTTCTTGCAACAAAATTATGTCTACCCCACAAGCATCCAACTGACGCTTGATTTGAGCACGGTTGTTAGAGGAATTTATACCTTTGACATTCTAGAAAATTACTTTCATTGTACTTGAGGAGAGCAACATGCTCTCCTCGGTCTTTTACTTACTGAAACATTTCCATCCAAAGTAGTTTGTACCCCTGCATCAATCTCTTCTTTTAATTTGGCAACCTTTGACTTTCTACCCCTTTTTATTGGAGACTTTTGAATTGTAATTTAAGAGATTGGAGTTTGTGACAATGAAAGAGTTTGTGAATAATCAAACCCTTGTACCTTCTCTACCTCCTTTTCTAAATTATCCTTATTTTTTATGGTTTGATCATCAGATATTTGAAAAGGCATTATTTATGTAGATAAAGAATCATCCTCTTCATTCATTATATTCTCTATTATCTCATCAAATAATTCTGAGCCTATTGAAAAAAGAAGTTTCTTAACTATTTATTCCAATTTATCCGAGGAAGACTTATAATTTGAGATGCTAGTGGTAGCCTTCTCAAAATTTTCATTAGGTGGGTTGTGCCCATTCTCAACTAACAATTATGATTGAAAATGACCACTATTCTTCAAAAAAAAAATTATTGATAATAGAAGTGATTTTATTAATAATTAAAAAATATTACATATCAATTATATCACCATAAGACCCCTTTCCAACCCCCCTAAATTCCTCACTGTAAATCCCTTTCCCTGCCAATTATCCATATTGCAATCAAACTCATGAGTTACAAACAATGAAACTTCACCTTACAAACAAAAGCTCCACAAGCATCACAAAATAATAAACCATCAAAACCTATAATGGACCTGTTAACAGATCATGAGTTTGAAAGTCAGTTTGGCCTTCTCTTCATCTGAGACCTGAGAACCATTGCAAAGGTTTCCTTCCTTCCTTTCTTTTCTTTCTTTCTCTTTACCGTTTGTCATCCATCCTCTACCCTTGCAGCCTCAATCTTCCAATCCAAAGTTCTATCATAGGGACTCTTAAAAACTTTGTCCAAGCTTCCATTGGTTTGTTGTCTTTGCTCAACAACTTTTTGTTTCCCTATTTCTTTCTCTCGTGATCTTTCCATACCTTTTTTATCTCGACACTTGGGTGTTGTTCTACAATTTTTGGGATTCAACTCCTTTTCACCTCCACTAAGGAAAAAATTGTCTCTGTTCACAACCATATCCCTTTCCTATGTCAGGATTTCTCCAATCTGTTGTTGATCCTCCCTTCTACCTTCCTCCACTAGAGCCTTCCCATCATAATCCTCTTCTTCCCTACTTATCTCCTAAGAGTTTATTTGCTTCGCTTCCTTTTTCTCCACTATATAATGCTAGGGGCTAGCATCTTTCCACCAGGAGGCTGATTTTGTTTCTCTTTGTTTGGAAAATTCAGTAGCTAAATGGCCATTTTTGAAGCAAATTCTGCACCTAAAAGGTATCCCTTCATAATCCAGGGGCTACACCCAACAACCTTTCAAAGTTTTTATTTGAATCTCCTCTGGAGGTGCCTTTGAAATGTTCATTTCCACTAATATCCGAGCAAAAGTCAAATGAAAAAGGTTTGAAGACCCTTCATCCACCATTAAAAAAGTACCCAAAGAATTCCCTACCGCCTCTAAGTAGGAATCAAACTAGAACTACAAGGGGAAGTTGGGAAGTCTCACCCAAATAAGGACCTTCTCAAACATTTTAGTGGTTGGATTAAAAGTCAGATGCCATGGCTTTAACATCAGTGGAAATTTTTCTTCCCAATCCCAGTTGTAATCATAAAGGATCTTTTTTCTATCCTACTCCTTTTCAAAAGCTACAATGAAAAATCCTCTGGCCATGGGATAGATTTGCACATACCCTTCCAAAACATGTTTCCAGTGGTTAGAAATTCATTGGTGGAGGTCCGTCAAGTTTGGCCAGAATCCCCTAAATCTTCCAATCAAACCCAACTTGGAAAAAACTTTTTCATTGAAGATAACTTCTTGCTCAAGCTCATCATCTAGCTCCAATGTGATTGATCTAGATGATAGAAATGAGCCAGAGTTTCCACCACCCCATCCTGACAAGATTTTGTTTGAATGCTTCAATGACTGAGAAGGTCCCAAGTGCTTTTCCCCATTCTGAGTTGCTTTGGTCCACTTATTGAACCCATCACCTCCTAAAACATGAGCAGTGAAAGGCCCTCTTTCCTAACGTTGCTACATAGATACACCTTCTCCTTCCACAACATGGCCATCTCTGCTAGGGCCAAGTTTTGACGATTCCTTCTCTTTTGGTGATTTTCACATTCCATTTTTGAGTTGGCTTCTTCGCTTATCAGTCTTTTTGCTTCTGTCTTCATTGCTCTAAGAGCCCCTTGCCACTTCTTGCAAAGTCTCTCTCTCAATGCTTAGACCAGGTAAAACCCTAGTCGTTGTAGCTTCCCCAATTCGATCGTTATCTTCCATCCCCACCCTTTCTTCAATTTTTATTTATTACGCAAAGTGATTATTTCTTGTGGGGACCCTAAGAACTTTGTCTAGATTTTTATTTCCTTCCTACACTTCCATAGTTAAAATTTTCTCCAGATATCTACTAATTATCTTTGGACTTCGTATCTCTTTATCTTGTAGCTTTTTTGAATCCTTCTTTAGTGATATAGCTAGTCTTTTTAAATCTTATGTGCCTTCACTTTATTCAACTTGCAATATAACACATATATTGCACTTTTTTGTATAGATATAAAAATTAAATTACAAAGAGATTGTAGTGAATGGCTACAAGAAAAACCAGCAATAACATGATAGTCCAACAAGGGACAATTGGAGAAATATACAAAAAACAAAACTAGCAATAACATAGTCCAACAAGAGACAACTACAAAAATATAGAAAAAATGACAGTATAGCTATAGAGAAGCAAGAAGCATGTACAAAAAATTACAACCAGCAAGACCAACAATTGTTACAAACATGGAAAGGAAACAACAAGAGCAGAAACAATCTTGAAAATAACACTTCAAGCCCTAAGCTACAACAATCTTCCTTTTGTTGAGCAGTCGATTATCTTGGAGTTGGATCTGTTGGATTTGAAAATCTATCTTTAAGTTCTTCTGAGCCTCAACTTGTAGATAGAAAAAAGTGAAGTCAAATAATAAAAAATGTTGTAAAGCCCAAGAAATGCAACTCTCTAGTGATAATTTAGATTATTAAAGGTTGATTTACACCTTTTCCTCCATATATGAAGCAAAATGACATGCCTAACTGCATCAACAATGACATGATGATGTAATCCAACCCCAACAAGGGCTTCTTTCCAATTTAATTTATGTTCAAATATAACTGGTAGACTGTTAAACACAATATTCCACTGTTGTTTACCAAACTGGCATCCCCAAAAAATATGCCTTATGTCTTCTTTCCTTTGAAAGAAGAAATAATTAATTGGTTGGATTGAAATGCATTTCAACATGTTTGCAATGGGTAGTTTGCAATGCACAATATTCCAAGTAATTAGTTGAGAATTTGTATGAGCCTTTGATTTCCAAATCTAGGCATATAATTTAGACCAAATTTTTTCACTAAGACTACAATTCCACTTAGAATTCAATTGAGGTCTTAAGAGAAAGTTTGGAAGCATATGCAAGTAGGCCTTTTTCAAAGGAAAGAAAAGAAAAGGATAAGAAGACATCCATAACCAATCTTTGTAGAAATTGCAGTGCATAGGAGTATATAATTTCATAGTTAAATTAAGTGGAACTGAAGATTGAACAAAAATTAGAAGCACTTTGTATTGATTGCTTAGATTAAATTGAGATTTGACTACATACCATGACAACCGACTATTAGCGTGAAAATCCCAAAGATCTCCAACATTGTGGACCCTTTTTAAATAGTGAGTAGGATTGTTTTGGGAAGCTCAAAGCAAGGGGTTGGTCCTGATAAAGAATGTGCTTATTCCACCAAATAGAAGAAGTGGAGAAGCTGAATCCATGTTCAAGTGAATTATCTCTCCATTTTAAGAGATTTCAAGTGTGCCACCAAGATTTCCATATAGACTGAAGGGGAGAAGAAGCCCTTAATGAAAAGAAAGCCAACACACATACCACCATTTTCCTTTGACAGAGGCAAGGTAAATATGGTTATGTATAAGAGTCTTCCATAGTTCATCTCCATGGACAACTCAGATAATGCATTTAGTAGCCAAGCAAAATCCTTGTGTTCTTGGATCTATAAGCCCCAAACCATCTTTGCATTTTGGTTGAATACAATGAACCCATGATGTGGAAATAAAGCTTCTAGTGCCATCCCATTTGGCCCAAAGAAATTGGTGGATGATTTTGATTAAATCATCATACCCCCTTTTTGAAGGCATCCAACATGAAGAATAGTAAACATGTGTAGAAAGAAATATTTTATTGGCAACCTGTATCTTTCCAGCCAAAGAGAGGAATTTATTTCCCCAAGTGAAAATTTTATTATTGAGTTTACTAAGATACCAATTCCACATATCTGAAAGAGAGAACCCAATGCCAAATGGCATACCAAGATATCTCATATTTTCCTCATGTTTAATTTGTTTCCATTTGCGGGGAATCCATTGGCGAACAGGGCTAGACTGAACCATCATAATTTTTATTATCATGGGAAACTTTAGAACTAGAAACACCACAATATAGATCCAATATGTCCATTGTGTTGGAGATATTAGTTTTAGAATTTTGTAAAAATAACAATTTGTCATCAACATAATGAGAGTTAATAACAACAATGTTATCATTAATAGAAATTCCTTTGAACAACTTCATATCATGAGCACTTTGAAGCAAATAACCTAAAGCATCAGTTGTAAGGATGTAGGAAAAAGGGGATAATGGACACCCTTGTCGAATAGATCTTTGTAAAGGGAATGGGTTTGTCTCACATTATCGATAATAATCCAAGCATTAGCATCTCAAAACAACATTTGAACATGAGCTTGAAGTTTGGGGCCAAAAACCAACCATTTAAGCATTTTGAGAATATGACTCCAGAAAATTTTGTCATAAGCTTCATCGAAATCAAGTTTAACCAAAATAGCATTTTGATCAGTTTGTTGAGCCCACTCACATGTCTCCCAATTGCTAACATAAGATTATCAAGAATGAATTTTCCAACAATAAAACTTGTTTGCTCAACTCGAACAATTCCTTGCATTAACGATTTGATTCTAATGGCTAAGGCTTTTGCTATAATTTTACAAGAAGTGTTGAGAAGGGTGATGGGACACCAACCAAAAATTGAGTCTTCTTTTTTCCCTTTAGGCAGAAGTTTGATTATATCGCCATTAATAAAAGGGCTTGATGATCTATTTTTAATAGCCTCTAGGTATAAACAAAAAAAGTCATCCTTAATGTGTTTCCACATAGCTTGATAGAATTCCATAGGAAGTCCATCACTGCCTAGACTTTTGTAAGGGGCCAAAAAAGAAAAGAGCCTTTTCCAACTCCTCCAATGATAAAGTTCTATCTAAATATTGACTATAATCAAAGTCTATTCTGGTAGGAATATAAGTTTGCACCATATCCTCAAGGGCTTGTTGAATGTCCTACCATTGTTCATCTTTGAAAACATTTATATAAAATCGTTTAAAAATATTACATATATCAGAAGGATTGGATTGAAGAATATTGAATTCATCCCTTATTGCACTAATTCTTTCTTTTTTATGTTTGTAATCGAGATAATTAAAAAAGTATTTAGTGCCCTTATTTCCTTCTTTTATCTAGTGGAGTCTAGATCTAAATTTAGCCCCTTGTCCTTTGTAATTGTCAATTTTACATAATTGAGATTCTATAGCAACAATAGAATTTTGAATTCTAATATTGCTAGGATCATCATTAAGTACTTTTCTGGCTCGAACGAGTTTTCCTTGAAGAGATTTTTCCCTACGTTTGCATTGCCAAGCCATATTTTTTCCAAATGAGCATAAGAAGTCAGTGCATTGAGTAATGGCATGACACCACCGATCACTCCAAGACTCCCCTTCATTTGGTTTGGGAAAGGAATTCCAAATCCCCACAAGGAAAGCTATGCAAGAAGGATTCTTTTAGATGAGACACATTTCATCTGAAGGGAAGGGAGTGGTCAAAATGAGGAGTTTGAGACAAACTAATGTTGCAGATTATAGGATAATGATCATAAAGTGTAGCAGAAAAATATACTTGAACATCTAATCCTATTGAATCTTGGATCAGAGGTAAGGTAGGATAAATATAATATTTGTCCAACCTACTTAGCTTCTTGTCCTCTCCCATTCTACAATTAGAACATGTGTACCGGTTTTTAGATTGAATATATATATATATTTTTTATCATAAATAGGATCTACCACTCCCAAGGAATTTCAACATAATAACCAACTCTCAAATTCTTCAGAGTTGAGAGTAAACTATTTGGACTAGCTGCGGTCATGCGAATGTTCAACCATATTGAGATCACCCCCTAAAATCCAATCAACATCAGGAAGGTTATTACACATGCAATCCCAGAGTTTAGTTTGGTCTTTAGCAAGATTGGGAGCATAAATTAAACAAAAGCCAATGAGTTTACCATTAATAAAGTTGAGGGCTCAAACACAACTATGAGAAGGGTCCTCACCTTTACTAATGATGTATTTAGCAACCCATGGAGACAATCCAATAACAACCCCACCTCTACCATCATGATGGGAAGTATGCAAGAAAACTAGCGTCTCTCCAAATATTATAAAGCAAAGCCTCAAGCTTAATATTACTAATTTTAACTTCTTGAAGAAAAAAAACATCTGGTTTCCATTTCATAACCATATCCTTCACTTTATACTTGTGAGGAGGGAGAGAAATCCCTCAAACATTCCAAGAAAAGATTATATAATTCATGATGAGCGTTAGAGGTGTCATCTACTAATGGTAGAATGTTGAAACTATTATTAAGAGTTACTTTTGGATCCTTGGCCTCACAATCTTTAGAAGTGAAAGAAGGAGATCTGGATTAGTGGCGAGAGAAAGAGTAAGGGAGAGAAGAATAACGAGAACGTGGTTGAAGGGAGGAGTGATAGGAATGAGGAGAGGAACCATGAGCGTTAGGAGAGGAAGGGGAAGGTAAAAGAGGGGAATAAATAGGTGGTTTTTTCCTTTTCCTAACCAAAGTCCAACCATCCAACATGATTGCATCCTTAAAAGAGGGGGAAACCTCAACATGAATTTCAAAAAGGTTGTTAGGGGTAGAAGAGGAAAAAGACAAATTCTTGATGGTGGGCGATGGGGAGGAAGAAGGATGATCAGTTGAAGGAGAAAAAACATGATTCGAAGGGGACATGTGACTGTTGGATGAGGTAGAACTAGAGGGAGGCTGAATTGACTTATTTATCCTAATGGGACATTCGTGAATCAAGTGACCTTCTTTTCGACAGTAAAAACATGCATTTGACTTGTTTAGATAAACCAATGGCTGATCTAATTCAAAGCATGGGCTGATAAGCTTAAAATTTTCTAGGAATAGTTTATTTAAATCTACTTCCACACATGCCCTAGGAAGAACTCTTAAGCTTGAAAATTTGTCAGAATTATGTCTGCACCATATTAATCTTCCCAATTGAGCCATAGTATATTTTAGAAATGGTCTAAAAGCCAGATTGAGAAATGGAAGCTCGACCCACATGGGATAATGTGATCGAGATAGACCTTCAAGGTGAAAATTGAAGGTCCAATCTTGTAGATAACAAATTTGTCCACACATGATCCAAGTGCCATATTGGAGAATAGCTTAGGAATGGTCTGCTAACTTGAACATGCATGACACATATCCCTTTCCAAGGCCTCATAGGGCTTCAATCTCTCATCCTCGATTTTCCAAGTTTAATTGAGCCCATTTGTAAAATTCAATTTCAGATTTAACTCCCCTTAAGAAAAATAAATAATAGTTATGTTTTGGCATTCATAAATAACCTCAACAATGCCATATGAAAGTTGTATTTCAAGGGTTTTACCTATTTGGTTGTCTAGCATTGGGTCATTTATTTCAGCACAATGGTTCTCCACACCAGCTTTAGCAAAGACACCGGGGATGTGCATGGACCAATTTCCAGAGATTTTGACTTGGCTTCATTTGTTTTTTCATCTGAGCCAAAACCCTCTCCACTTAGTCTGGCCACTGCTTTGAGTCGCATCAGGGCTTCATGGCAAAGGAAAACCCCAAAATCCACTTTGTAATAAAGGAAAAGAAAAATTGCTTAGCTCTACAACACGTCGTCACTTTTGGTTTAGGCTGTAATAATCAAAATGGGTAGTGACGAAAAGGAAACGGTAGTCACGACAAGAGAAGGCAAACAAAAAGGTTGTTGCCTAGGTGGGCTGTGCTGAATGCCAAAGAAAACCAAAAGGAAAATGCAATGGACTGGTTGTTTATGGCGGAGGTGATGCGTGGGAAAAATAACTAGGGTTTTGCAAGCGACTTTGCAACTTGATCCACACTCTATGTCTTTTTGTGTTTGGCTTAAATTATTTTCGATCAATAGATTACAGCTCTCCAAGGAAAGCAACTAGGGTTTTGTAGGCGAAAGCTAGGCGACTCCACAACTCTTCAGTTCGTCTCTTTTTCTCATATATTACAACTTTTGATTGGTACAACTATAACAACAAAAATGTTCAAGTGCTCTTCTATTATGATTTTAAATTTTAGCAAACTATTATTAGTCATTGCTTCAACTTCTCCATAATGTGAATGGGTAAAATAATGTTACCTTAGCCATTCCTCTTCCCCCTTTTCCATCTCCCCTCACATTTTATTCCCTTATTTAGATCATGAATCTAAAAAATATTACAATTAAAAAAATCAATTTAATCCAAATTTAGGAGAACCCTATTATTTCAAGTACCCTTATAACAATTGTATAGGGAGGAGAATGAAAAAGAAGATAAGGTGCAAAGAGGGCTAGTGCTTTTACTTGAATGTTGGGATTTAGTTGGTGGTAGTGAATATGGAATTATTAATTTGAGGAGGAAAATAAAAAAACAAGAAGATAAGGTGTAGAGTGGGTGTGAGCCTTTTTGACTCCATTAACTAAGTTGTGGTAGTAAGGTGATACTACTGTAGGGAGAAGAGAAATATAAGAAGACTAGTCACATTGTGAAGATAAGCCTTTACTTTACATACTAATACACTTAATGAGTATAATGACAATAGTTTGGGAAGAACAAAGAAAAAGAAGATGGGATGAAGTCTTTACTCGACTCTATAGATTTGGTTGATGTTGGCAAGTAGAGTAAACATAATTTGTGAAGGATAAAGAAAACAAAGAAGATGAGATATGGATGGAATGAGAACCTTTATTTGACTTTGTGAGATTAATTAGTACTAAGAAATGATGTGATAGTTGTAGTTGTTTGAGGAGAAAATAGAAATAAAGAAATTAAGAATCTTAATTCATAAATCTAATTGATAATAGTAAAATATTATAATAATAAATTGAAGTAAATAGAACAATCAAAATTTATCTAATAGTATTATTTAATTGTAAGATATTTATGCTTGACATTTAACCAATAATATTGTATCTCAAGTTTCATATCAACCTAAACTTAGTATTAAAAAAAAACACTGATTTAAAAGAATATTTATAAATGGAAAAATAGAGAATCAAGAGCCCACAAACGGTATTTTTTCAAGCCCGTATATGAGCCGGATATCTTTGTCATGTTTTCGCTGTTTTCCGATCACCCGCAATAATCTGCGCAACCGTCCGCTCTCACATGGGCAAATTAGAAAACCGCACGCCTATAACTCGTTGGCATTTCTACTAGAAGTGAATAAACAGTGATTAAATCATTAATGCAAGTAAGGAAAAATGAAAAATAAATATCGTATTCTATCCACAAGCACAGAGAAAGTAGCAAAAATGTATTTATTACAAAAACCCTCAACAGAATTCCCGTCGATGTCAAAACAGTCGCGGGCCTTCTTTGAGATCTGTAGTAATGTTATTAAACGCTTCGATGCGTGTGATCATTTTCGAATGTCTGGTTATTTATTATGCGTGCACTCAAAGTTTATGGTCTGCGTCTACTTTAACCCTTGAAAATTACAGTTGAACCGAAGAAATTGTTTTATTTAATTTGTCCGGGCTTCTCATTATGAATCTGTAAGCTTGCATTTGAGTATTCTTTACTTTTACGACTCGGTTTCTAAGGATTTTATGCCTTTTTTTAATCAAATTTTAAATTTCAATTTGTGGCCGTTTTAAAGATTTTCTGTAGCCACTTGGAAGTTCTAATGCTTTATAAGGATCTTGATAGTTGAAATTTCATTTGAATGTTTGAAATTTTCAATCAAGATTTTGTGGATTGCTTAGCCTGAACTATTTGAATTTCAATCTTCTAAGTTTTCTATTTTGTGACTGTTTAGCCTGAACTATTGAAATTGCACGGAAATCGTTTAAGTTTTCAGTCAATATTTTGTGGACCGTTTAGCCCGGACTATTGAAACTTTAGAAAGTTTTGAAGTGCTCAATCAATGTTTCGTGAACTGTTTAGCCTGCAACCATTCCTTTGAACTTTTCAAGGTTTTTCTTACGAGGCATTTTGTTGAAGTTTGAAATGATTACTTCAAATTATTTGAAGTGTTCTGTGATTCTTTGTTATCTTTTTTCTTTCGGCTACTTTTGAAAACATCGACCTGAACTTACTCGTCTATGGACAAAACAATCAGACTGCTTGTGAATTCTGTATTTCTATTGGATTGCTGTTTGTGAAACTTAGACTGGGGTTGGAAGGTCAAGAAAGAAGTGAAAGGCTTTTCCGTGTTGAAATGGAGAGACCTGCATTCAGTTCAGTTTTGTTCTTATTTTATGCACTTATACCCTGTTTTCTTTGCAAGGAATGCACAAATACTCCTTCTCAATTGTCCTCTCATACTTTTCGACACAAACTACTTTCTTCTAAAAACAAGTCATGGCAAGAATCAGCGTTTTCTTCTTATAAGCACCTAGTTCCCTCTGATGATTTAGCCCATTTTAATAGCCCTCATCCCACTCCTATGTGGCTACTACAACAAGAGCAAGCTCATCTTAGTGCCGAAAATGAGCTCAATCTATCTGCAATAGAAAGTTCTGCACAAGACAATAGAAGAATCCTAAATGAGATATCGTTACACAATGTAAGGCTGGATGCTGATTCTGTATACGGGAAAGCACAGCAGACAAATTTGGAGTACTTACTGATGCTGGATGTGAACAGCTTAGTGTGGAGTTTTCGGAAAACAGTTGGGCTTGACACTCCAGGTTCTCCTTATGGTGGCTGGGAAGGTCCTACTGTTGAGCTCCGTGGTCATTTTGTAGGTTTGTGTCTCAAACTATGATGCTATACAGAAATCTGCAGCTTTCTTTCTTAAACTTGAGCATTGACAATAATTAAGTAGCCATGTTCTTTACAAAGGTTTGTTCATGAAAAATAGCAAAAGAGAAACGTAGGTTTGTGCCTCAACCTATACTCATGCATGCAGCTTTCCTTCTCAAACTGGTGTATTAGCAATAATTAATTAGCCATGTTTTGTGTATGGGTTTGTTTATGTACGTAGAGTAAAGTAGAAATGTATGTCCGTTTCTTTACCCATGTTCTTACATAGAAATTGTAGCGTTCCTTCTACAACTGGTGCATTGACAATAATTAGGTAGACATGTTTTTTGTATGAATTTGTTTATGAAAAAAGAGCAAAGTAGATAATCTAGAAAAATGCAGGTCATTTTTGCAGTTCTCTGGTTTCTAAGTTCTTTCGTTCTAGTTACCAGGGTTTTTTGCTGGTACGCTGAATTTGGGAAATATGATGAGAGATAGAGCTTTTTTTCTTGAGTTGGGGCTGGGTTTTTTTCGAGTTTTCTAGAACATGTCAGCTTGTGATTAAGCTTGAACATTTTTTTTTTGCGACAGAGTGAAAAGAGTAGTGACCTTAAAGTTCTCTTCCTGTGTGTCATGAAATCAAAATTGACCATATGTACAGTCAGCAGAATGTACTAATAATGATCTCATTGATTATTTTCCATAGGATTTTTTAATACTTTATTTTTCACTTTTGGCGACCACCCCTCCACAAGATGCTTGACAGAGCCAGGTATAAACCAAACTAAATTCCATTTTTGCATGTAAAGGTACTGGATTTCTTGGGCAAAGGGGCAATTTATAAAAATGTGGTTACCTGATTCCTTGCTTTCCCTGCATAATACATAGATTGAGGATCTCTTCAATCCTCTTTTCACTAATTTGACAAAAGTCAATTTGCTTTTTTAACTATAATCCATAAAGAGTTAGCCTTTGGTAGCCCCTTAAAAGTCTATATTCTTTTATAAGGTAAGTGTTTAACATCTCTTTGATTCCTATAAAACCTTTTTGTATGCAGCTTTATCTGAGACTGCCCCACTTTGACTTCATCCCATATGAGGTTACCTTCCTTCCTTTTGGATGGGAGAGGCCATCTAGCTAAAAGGTGGTTTAAAGCTTATACCTTCTCTTCTGATTCTCAGGCAGGTGGAACTAAATATTTCCGTGTCCAACAACTATTTTCTGTTGCCGTAAATTCTCTTACATTAATACTCCAATTCATCTCAGCATGTTTGTCAAGATCTTGGAATTCCTCTTTCTGAGATAATGGTGTCTGCTGAATATCCACATCTTTATAGAAATGTATTTGAATTCCTTCCCCTACTAGCCATCATAATTTTGGCATCATCAAGAATTTACAGCCTCTTATAAAATTCCATATGACTGATCCCTGTGGTAGGGATTCCTGTACAAATAACCGAGACTCATCTTGCGGATCAATTTCCATTTTGATATTTTACTGCATAGCTTGCTCTGCCCTTCATAAACTTATCATCCTAGCTTAGCTCCTAGTGTTCTATTCGCTGCTTTGTGTGTCTGAATCCTAATCCTCCCATGGCTTTAGGTGTGCATATCTGATACCTCCCTACAATCTGATTTTCCTTTAATTATCTGTTCCACTCCAGTGGATTTGACCTTGAATGGTTGTGATGGAGTTGACTATAGTCCCAGGTATTTTAAATGACAACAGCATATATGCAAGAATTGATTGCAGAGAGGATTGTATTGGCTGAATTCTACCAACCATAGTTAGTCACTTTCCTGTGCAAGTGGACAACTTATTTTTCATTCTCCCTAGATGCTTTCCCATCAACTAATGACATTCCTAAATATGAACTCAGTAGTTTGTCCAATTCAATTCCAAAAATTTCTTGTATTTCTTGCTTCTTGAAGTCTGGGGCATTGATGAAGTATATTTTACATTTGTCCACATTGTTTTTTTGCCTTGCAGCTGAGCATCTAAAATACAATTGAGCTTTCTTGCCTCATCTTGGGTTGGGACTCCAAGTAACACTGTATCATTGACAAACTGTAGATGAGAGACTTCTGCAATGCTCGAAGAAACTTGGATAGCTTTTATTTTGTTTTGCTGCATCTCTTCATTGATTGCTCTTCTAGGTTTATAGCTAAACACGAGGATAATGAATCCCATTGTATAAGGTCCATGTTGATAGGGAAGAGACCAGTGGGCATGTCATTAACCAAGGTCGACAATGTTGGTGTTGAGATACAGCTGAAGACTATATCTTTCCATTTTTTTGAAAAGCCAAACTCATTAATTTGCACAGGATCCCAATTCACTTTATCATAAACTTTATTCATGTCTAACCTAATTATTATTCCCAGCTCTTGTGTTTGGGTGAGTGAATGGCTTCATGAGTGATTATTCATTCAAGAATTTGTTTTCCAATCAGTAATGTACATTTGTTTATCGAAATAATATTTTCAATGTGAGGCTTTGTATCTTTGTTGCAGCCTTGTCGATAGAATTGCATGATACAATTAGGTGGTAAACATCAAAGTACCCCACATTCTTGATTTTTTGGTTTTAAGTAGTGTTGCTCCGAGTTTTTGAGGATGGCAGATCAGCCTTGGGGATGGCAATCTTTTAGTCTTCCAGATTTTGGGTATAGCAGGGAGACAACTAAAAGAATAATGTATAAAAAATATTATTAAAAAATTAATTACAAAAGCAGTAAAAGAATTTGCAATTTTTCATTTATGTAAACAATATGAGTAAAAGAAGCTGAAATTTATACAAAGTTATAGTACTGCAGGGCATTTTACTGTAGAAATTAGAAATTTATATATCACTGTCTGCTAGTAGCCAAGTCAGGTTAATGGGACTGAAAGAAAAACATATTTTATATAAAAGTTTGCAAGAAAAGAAAGATAATTCAGAAATCGCAATGAGCTTGTTTGTGCATTTGAAATTGAGGTGGAAGAAAGCAATCTAAAGGTGAACATTGAGACTAAGAATTGTGTTGGTGACTCTTATGAGTGTGGACTCTATGTTGGATCATCTCTCTGATGAATTAGAGATAATGAATCATTCACCCTTAATATGAGTGGATTTTTACCATTGACCAAGACTTCACTATTAGACTATTTGATGTCTCAATGTCAGCCATGCTCTAAACAATCTGAGCAAATTCTGGCATTGTTGCTGTTTTCAAAGATGATAAAATCTATTGCCTTTCATCATCTGAAAAAAGAGTACTAGGAATCAACAGTATTCATCAAATGAATAAAAGTAGATACACCAATGCCAATCAAATTTTGAATGGGCCATGCTATAATATTTGTTAGGAGCTTTAGCATGCTCCCAGGTAAGGGATTTACTAGAGAGTAGAACTTGACAAAGACGTCCACAACAAGTTGCAGTGCCAATGTACATATTATTAGGACAAGTATGATGGAGGTAATAGGGAGGCAGTTATGCTTCTAAAATTATCTGTCACCAATGAGATGTTACTAGTTCTAAAATTATCTGTCACCAATGAGATGTTACCAGTAACATTTCATTGGTGACAGATAATTTTAGAAGCATAACTGCCTCCCTATTACCTCAGAAATTCATTGGTGACAGATAATTTTAGAAGCATAACTGCCTCCCTATTACCTCAGAAATTCATTGGTGACAGATAATTTTAGAAGCATAACTGCCTCCCTATTACCTCCTTTCTGTTACCAGTAACATCTCATTGGTGACAGATAATTTTAGAAGCATAACTGCCTCCCTATTACCTCCTTTCTGGTAACATCTCATTGGTGACAGATAATTTTAGAAGCATAACTGTCTCCCTATTACATTTCATCATTACCTTTTTGGTAACATCTCATTGGTGATAGATAATTTTAGAAGCATAATTGCCTCCCTATTGCCTCCATCATACTTGTCTTGATCCTTCCCAATAGTAGTGGGACGAACTTTTGTACCTAGAACAAGTTCATCCAAACACCGATACTCAAGATGGTAAGCATCTTTCGCTGTCACGGGTTGTAATTCTTTCCATTGAACCTCTGCGTATTTTCCAACATAACACTGGACAAAGATGCCATCCCTCCCGTTTTTCAAAGCATGAAAAATGAGGTAATTCTCTGATCAGCTGGCACAACTCATGATTTTTCAAAATCGTCTAAAAAAGGGGCTCAAAAGCTGTAAAATTGTTTAGAAAAACCTTCAAAAACTTTGAAAAAGTAAGATTTTTTCAGAAAAAGTAATCAAAAAATTTTAGCAAAATTTGTATAGAATTTTTTTCAAAAACTCTTGTAGGTAAAAAAATGTCAAAAATCTCTTTGCAGAATTTTTATTTTTCCCAATTTTTTTTTGTCAAAACTAGCTCAAAAAAATTAACCCTTCAGGCTGCCATGAAAATTCAGAAAAACACCGCAAACCCAACACAAAAACAAAATCACACGATCTGATCAAAACCCTAGCAGAGCGCCAAATAACAGATCGAAATCACGATTTTTAGAACCCTTGTAATGTCCCTTGTCCTGGTTTGCCCTAAAATACGTCTATTGGTCACAAGTTCCACCACTAGGGTTGGGGTTTTCACCTTAGCAAGTGAATAGCTTCTTGGTGGTGTAGTCCGGGCCCTGCAAACCTACATTCAATTCACGAACACTTTCAAACATGCATATATATATATATATATATTGTTAGTATTAATCCATGGCAACACATTTACAGATTATCAATAACATAGTTGCAAGACTCACCAATTTCAAAAACTCACCAAGCCCGGAAAATACGGTATGGAAAAAACTCGGCAAAAGTTCAGAAAAAACTCGACAACTTAAAAAATTGCTTAAACTTCATTAAAAACACATTTTTTTTGCAAAATTCAATGATAAGATGCATCCAATGAGTCAATAAAATGAGTACATAGAAGAAACAAGCTGAGTCTAGTTATGTTTGATTGATTTGAAAGAAAATTAGATACAAAATCGCATCCCCATGTGGAATGCTCAATACGCTAAAACTGATAGTCTGAAACAAAATGAAAATAGCAAATTGTTTTTGTAAAACTGAAAGTAAATACAACATTAATATATTTCAGCTTTTACAAATTCACATCTTCCTCTTCCCATTTCTAGTAGTAGTACTTCTAGTTCTTAGTAATACGGGAGAGGGTGTAGTCGTGGCTTGACTCGTAGGCATTTGCTGTGGCTGCTCAACCTCCATCCTGGATGTAGATCCTACTACTGGTGGCTCTGGCACTGCCAATGACTCCTCCTCAAGATCATCCTCAATGTCATCCAATGAGAATGCAAATCCACCCCCCGCTCCTCTGCCCCCCCCCTCCATTGCCTGTCGCTCAAAGTCATAGATCTCATTCTCGGAAAACAATGGAGGTTGCTTATCTTGCCCTATCCAATCATTGTATGGATCTATCTCATCCAAATCAATTGGATCATCTAATATTTCCTTAATCTGTTTTTTGCGCAGCCGAAGATTATATTGCACGTATACAAGGTCATTCATGCGTTTTTGAGCTAGTTTGTTCCTTTTCTTTGTGTGGATGGCCTCAAACAAGCTCCAATTGTGCTCACAATTGGATGAACTACTATGCTGCGAAAAGACATGGAGGGAAATTTTTTGGAGATGTGGGGTATTTCCACTCCAATTTGACCACCAAACATCTACAAAAAACAAATTAAAAGTTAGAAAAGAACTTAGAAACTTAGAAAGGAAAGTCAAATCTCAAAAGTTGAAAACATATGTTATCAAATTATCAATATTTGTAACTTGTAAATTTCAAATTTTATACCTGGTGGCTGACTGTGTATTGTCTTCTTTGCTAGCTCTAAAGAGAAGAGTGCACCCCTTTTTTCTCTATAACTTTGGATTTCATTAACAACGAGTTCTCCCTCCTCAAGGGTGGGTGACATTCTCTGAATGCACTTCATGAGGTCCTCCATAACCTCTCTAGTAGGATTTGAGTAGGTGCTTGAATGGAAGAAACGAGGGTTCAAGAAGTACCCTGCTGCATGGAGGGGTTGGTGGAGTTGATGGTTCCACCTCCTGTCAATAATCTCCCAAATGAGATCAAATTTGAGGCTGTCCCCTTTATAATAATTTTTTATAGCCTCCTTGGCCCTATCCATGGCCTCATAAAGATATCCCATTGGGATTTTATCCCCATCCACCAAGCGGAGCACTCTAACCAAGGGCTCTGACACCTACAAATTACAATATAAAAATGCAAAAATATTAGAGTTTCAAATTTACAATGAAAGACATTAAAAAATTTATTCAATTTGAATTCAAATTCAATGTTTTGAAATTGAAGTTACCTTCACAATCTCTGTTGCCCTTTCTGCAAATTCGGCATCAAACACAATTTTTGACACCTTTTCTCCTTCTGGCTTCTTCGAATAGGTTGAGTCCATCCATGGTTGACTCACAAACATTTGTTTTAAAGCCGTCAAAGAACTAAGAATGCTTTGCAACGTTAAGAAAATCGTTGCAGACCTTGTGACACCTGACCTCACCAATTCTTTCCCTTTGGCGTGCTCCCTCATCAAGCGAAGAACCCAAGGGTGATTGTAGATGTATTTAGTAATCCTCCTCGCGTCCTCTACAATTGGTGTGACCCAATCTAGTTTTCCTATGTCCTCCAAAAGAAGGTCAAGGACATGGGCTGCACATGGTGTCCAACAAATTGAGGGGTGTCTATCTTGGAGGAGTCTTCCTATTGCCACATATGCTGCTGCATTATCAGTTTTGATTTGCACAATATTTGCAATCCCCACCTCCATGCAAACTTCCTCCAACATCTTAGCCAAATTTTCTGCAGTTTTTACAATGTGGGAGGCATCAACTGATTTTAAGAACACCACCTCTTCTTTGCATGCAACCAAGAAATTAATGATGGTACAGTTTTTTCCATCCGTCCACCCATCAGAAAGAATAAAGCAGCCATATTTTATCCATTTTTCTTTTTGCTCCTCTATTGCTGCCCTTGCCCTTTTAGTTACATTAGTAAGCAACCTACAAATACAAAGTGAAATTAAGTACACAATTTTTATTTGTAAACAAAAAAATAGCTTAAATTCATCATAAATTAAACTTAAAAAAACATAAATTAAAGAACATAAACTAACCTCCCACTCAAGTCTGTGCGAGAAGGCGCCTTGTAGCCTTTTCCTGCAACTGTCAATCCGGTGACCAAATTGTGCCAGTAAGGAGAACTTGCCACATTGAAAGGGATATTATTAAAATACCAAAAATCTGCACAAGCAATGTTTGCTTGCTCACGCACCTCCCTATTCCATCCAGTCGCCTCTAAGGAAGGTTGTGCACCAGGTGTGTTTCTAGGCATGAAATAATTATCCAACCGTGTAGGTCCTGCAGCTGCCCCTGCCCCTGGTGCTCTACTAGTGGTAGATGAAGCTGAGATGGAGGTGTTAATGGGTTGCCTTGATCTTCGCATACGTGGGCCACGAAGAGAGCCCACTATCTCCTCAGTAAAATCATAATCATCATCCGACTCAATTGGAGCACCTTGAGAAGAGGCAATGGTTGCTTGCATTGCTAGTCTTGCCTTCTCTCTTTGCACTTTTTTTTCTTCTGCAGCTGAAAGTATGGCATTCATATGTCTTTTTATTTCTTCTGTGGTTTCAGGACATTCCTTAGCTTCACGTTGAGGGATGCTTGCAAGGTGGTACTTGAGGCGATTGATGCGTCCACGATATACTTTTTTACATTGAATGCAATATACCGTGCCAGGTATGGGTCCTAGATAAGCATATTTCCAGGCAGGATCTCTAGCTCCTGGAGGACGAGTGCCTACAAACCCCGCAGGCACGGATGGGATAGAGCTTGAGGTGGAAGCAGGTTCAGTAGCCATCATCAATTAATTATTAACCTACACAAAGTGAAAGTCAAAGCACAACTTGTTAGTTTTTTATAGAAAATTTAAAAACAAGCTAAATTAGATTAAATAAAAAAGAGATTACTTTAAGTTTAAATTACTAAAAATCTATCACTAGATTCTAAACATTTTCATAACAAAAAAATTGGATTTAAAAAAAAAATAATAACTAGGGTTTCAAAATAATGTGAAAAAATGTAACAAATCTGAAAATTACTTCAAACTAGTAAAAAATTAAGCTAATCTAAGATTGTAAACATGTTATTCAACAAAAGAGAGGATTCAAAACAAAAAAAAATAACTAGGGTTTCAAAAAAATGAAAAAATCAGCAAAATATGTGAAAAAATCAGAAAAATTCATAAAAAAATCTTGTTTTGATGAATCTAAATCTTGTTTTGATGAATATAAATGCATTTAAATAATTTTCAGACTACATTCAGATGATTTGTTAACATAGAACCAACAAGAATGAAAAATTTAAAAAAAAAAATGAAAGAATAAGAAAAATGAGATACCCTACCTGGAAATCCAATTTGCTTTCTAAATTTGATGTGAATGCCCTTCAAATCTTGTCTTTTGGATGCAAAATTGCTGCAAATGAGCGCACAATGCCTTGGAGAGGTTTTTTGCGGAGTGTGAGAAGAGAATGAATGAAAAAAAGAAGTAAAAATTGCTTTTAAGCGGTTGCCTAGGCGTCCCAAAAGTCGCGCGGGTTTTTCCAAAAAACTCGCCGTACATTCTAGAAAAACTTGCCAAAAGTACGGCGAGTTTTCTCGGCGTACAATTGCCTGGAAAACCCGCCAGCCAAAAAAACTCGCGAGTCTTTCGAAACTCGCTGAGTTTTTGGCGAGTCTTGCAACTATGATCAATAATACAACCTATTGTGAACTAGGAGTAACATGGGTGGGTCTACTCGAAGCCATTTGCCAAGTCTAAGAGGTTGTATACCACAACTCTCCCTGTTGGCGACTTGTACTTGCTTTCCCCAACCATGTTGCCACCTCAGATAACAATTCGCCTACTTGGTGGAATCGAGCAGAGCTCACTAGTGGTCTAGGCACGTCCACTCATCCAAGGCCCATCTTTTCCTTAGGTTTGGGTGGATCTTAAGTGGGACCTCCACTCATCCATGGCCCATCCTTTCCTTAGGTTTGGGCGGATATTAAGTGGGACCTCCACTCATCCATGGCCCATCCTTGCCTTTGGATTTTGGGTGGATCTTAAGTGGAATTTCCACTCATCCATGGCCCATCCTTGCCTTAGGATTTATGGCGGATCTTAAGTGGAGTCTCTAGGCACGCACCACTCTCCCAAACCCTCTTCCATAAATAGGTTATCAATCAGATTTAAACACTCAAACTTTATCCTTAATCATTGATATGCAATATGTGTTGTTCATATTATGGCTGTGTAAAGAGTAGTATTTTAAGTGATGCCTAAGGGACAGATAATATTGCTTAAAGAATCATCTTGAAGCATTAAATAACAACTGCATGTAGGTGTTAGACTAGGCTTATGAAATATTAGGGAATCTACATAAGACCAAGTCTACGTATTCAATAAATGCATATAGATAGAATGAATTAATAGATCTATGCAATCTGCTGTTATGAAAGATATTAAATGAAGACATTTGTTTGACACTGCTGCCAAATAGAATAATCACTTAATGCAAATAAATCAGAGTGCTAGAATTAAGAATATTGACACTACATTAGTCTGCTATTATAAAGAGCAATCAACCCAGGCAACTGTATCAGTCAGCTACTATATGGAGTAAATGATCAAAGCAAATACATCAGATCACTGTCTAAGAAGGAGTTAGTCTTGCAATATATATATATATATCTACACACACATATCGGATTGATTTATATATTTGAATGGTAGAAATACCACCTGCTAGGATCATGTGTCTACTTTGGTTTATATTTGGCGGATGTCTCCCTTCTTTCTTCCCTCCTTCGATGCCTTCATGCTTACTACTTTCTGATTCTTTATATCTCAGTTTACCCAAATGGTGCAACCCTTCCTTTTTCCAGTCATCTCACTTGTTATGAAAACCTATGTCTTTAAGATGAATTGATTCTCTTATGCAAGTTGGCCACTGTTAGAGTAATTAACAATTATAATGAATCGATCTTTATATAAGTCGTCCTGCTTGAGAGGTAATTATTATTATGGTTTAAGGGACAATTTATCTTAAATTATCATTGCCTTTGTGATGGGTCGCTGTGCCTTTTATTAGAATTGTTTCTCTTCAATTTTAATTGCTGCTTCTCTCTTAATTATTATCGCTGCTTCTCTTAATTATAAATGCATTCAATTAAACTTCTTTTTATATGTCTTTGTCTTGGGCGCCAAACATGGGGGTCGGCCCAAATGATATAAATATATATATATATATATATATATATATATATATATTTTAGGAAAATCGCTACTAGAGAGGGTAGCACTCTATATTTATTGAGAGAAAAGTTTTACAATTTGCACCAAACAGGTAATCAAACCCAAGCCCCACAATTGTCATCGTTTGTGGCCGATCTGAGCAACATATGATGTTTTCCGGCCAAAGGATTCCTTCTCTTAACCTCAGTCTAGTCGTTGTCACTGTGAGAAGGATCTTGGGTAATTTTCTCCTCAATAGTTGGGAGGTTCTCCCCTCCCAATTCGCTTGATTTAAATTGATCGAATAGAACGCCACCAATTGAGCAGCCTGACGGAGATGCAACTGATAATGTGGATGCTTCACTACCTTTGGAGAGAGCTGTAGAGGCTGCAGCCTTTGCAGGCGAGATTGAAGTATGATCCCCAGGAGGGGGAGGAGAGGAAGGCTTGCTTTCTTTTGAAGAGGCTGAAAGGTGTATGGAATCCTTGGGTGAATTGGGTGGAATGATATAGTGTTGGGATTCAGCCCCAATCCATCATGTCAGCTTGCTCGAATTCAGGTACCCCAAATCACAATGCAAATGACATTGAGAGGAGAAGTGATCTGTTGAAAAGCATTTGCTGCATTTGAAAGCAATTTTTTCATAATCAATCCGTTGTCTCCTACGTCTGTTTCCCACCTTCAACAAAATCTCCGCAGGGAGACCATTGGCAAAATCCATTTCTACACAGATCCAAGCACATGTAGAATTCTGATAGTTGATGGTTGCCTCAGAAGAACAATGCAAATGACATTGAGAGGAGAAGTGATCTGTTGAAAAGCATTTGCTGCATATGAAAGCAATTTTTTTATAATCAATCCGTTGTCTCCTACATCTGTTTCCCACCTTCAACAAAATCTCTGTAGGGAGACCATTGGCAAAATCCATTTCTACACAGATCCAAGCACATGTAGAATTCTGATAGTTGATGGTTGCCTCAGAAGAGCAATGATACCATCCAAGACTATTTCCAATAGCCCTCAAGCAATCTAGTTCCCAAAATTGAATAGGAAGATACAAAAGTCTTATCCACAAAAAAGTGGTGGTAAAATTTCTGTGTGCGGATTGAAATTAGGGAACCAAGGTTTCATGCATAAAAAATCTCCTTGGAATATCCATGGGCCATTTTCCAGCACCAACTCTTTGTCTTCCTGTCAATCGAACTCTAAAATGAAGAAACCCTTTACGCAAGGGTAAATGCTGATTTCTCCTTCCATGAAAACCTTCCATTTTACCAATACCCAAGCATGCAAATCGCATAGTTTCGACCAAGTCTTCATAAACTGACAAACCAGTGCATGAACGGACAAAAAACCCTCCTTGTCCAAAGCCAAAGTATCCAAACAAAATTTCGGCGTTTTTGAGGAAGGACAGACAGGGAAATGCGAACACTATTTGGTATGGGCACCATTTGCAGCAGCAGCAACAACGACATGTTGTGGGTCCGAATGAGGACCCCTGTCACCGGACGCATTATTCGAGCCGTGCCCTAACCACACAGAGCGCCATTGGGAATGGCGTTGTGGGTAGAGATTGCTAGTACGCCCAAACTGCAAACTCGAAGCCCTAACTGCCTGGGCAAAAGCCATTCCTCGAACCCTATCGCCCGATAGTGATGCCATGTTATCGTCGCGTTTCCATCTGAAAGGCTAGTGAAGGGTGTGGATTTTGTGTGACTTGTAGCAAAGTGGCGATTGAAAGAGACTCCTTGCTTAGATTGTGCTTGAGTGCCATTGAAAGCCTCAGAAAGGGTTTGCGGTGGGCAGGAGTTCGATGGAGGCATCGCAGTGACCTATACAAATATGAAAAATTCAAATGATATAAATATTAGTTTAAACTTCAAATCACCTATTTAGAGAGAAGTCGGCCAATTAGGGATGATTATAACAAATGTATTTATCCTCCAATGTCATTTCGGGGACATGACAATCCTCCCCTCTTAATTTGTTTTCCCTCAAGCAAAACCCTTTTTAATGTCATAGATATCTCTTAACCTTAAGGCAAAAATTTAAGAAGAGGATTAGGAGTATGACATATATCTATGTAATGTTCTATGAAGAGGTGTTCCATTTACTTGATAAGGAACCTTAAGGGTCTCTTGAAGAGATTTCAAGTGACATATTACAATTCTTATTGGGGAGATTGGTTGGTTAGAATGTTACTAGATCTTGAGGGCGTAAAGGTGTCGTAACTACTAGATTTTCTCCTCTACAAAGCTCCAGCTGTTTATGGTCCTTTCTTCTTTTGATTGGATACTTTTGAGATCTCCTTCATCATACCTTGTTTTCTTGCTTGGGTTTTCCTCGCTTTCTCCTTTGGGGGTTGCTTCTAACTTGTGGGCTTGGCCCGCCCTTTCACATTTATGGCCACATTCCCATGGTCCATGGCATGTAAAGCACAAACCCTTCCGTTTTAGATCTTCCATTGCTTAACACACATGTCCACGATCTTGCTTCCCATTACAGTGAGAACACATTTTTGACGAAACCTCCTTCTCAAGCCTTTCATCTCTGTGAGAGGGTTTGGAGGGTGCAGTAAAGTTCTTGGGTCTATCTTTTGGTGGGTTATCCTCAAATTTCACGGCCTTTTGAATTGCTTCATCTAAGTTGGTGGGTTCTAATGCACTTACCATGCTCTTGATTGATCCCCTCAATCCTTCCATGAACAAGTAGGTGAGTCTCTCTTGAGAGATTTCGGGTACCATGGCAGCTAGCTTTTGGAATTCGGTGGCATAGTTCTCTATAGTTCCATGTTGTCTTACGCGGGTGAGTTCTGTAAAGTACCACTTGGGGTGCTTTTGGTCAAATCTTTTGATTAGCCTCTGGGTGAAATCATCATAGGTGGCTATGTGTTGGTGGCCTTGGGTAATGAGACCGTGGTGCCACCATTCGTGGGCCATCCCTGTATGATGTAGCACGACGAACTTAATGGCATTCTCCTCTGTAATTGGACTTAGTGATAGATACGTGTCCAACTTTTGGACCCACGAGCATGTCGTGGTTTTTCCTTCTCCATCGAAATTAGGGAGGGTAAGCTTGCTCACTCTATTCTTCTATAAGAACCCGACTAGTTCTCTGCTTCTATACTATTTTGCTACTGAATGCACTGTCTCAATTTGTTTTGGTGTTTTGAATAGATATATCGTTTTTTTTGTGTTTTGAGGGTTTATTGACATAAAAAACAAATAACATAAAACTGAAACTTATTACAATAATCTGAAATTTCTGAAACAACTGATCTACTGCTGCAATTAATCTTTATTTCTCGAGAGAATGGAAAATTACGTTATTTTCAAAATAAAAACAATGGCAACAACATGGAACCTGATTTTTTATTTGATTTTTGCCTTGCCTTCAACTGGAACTGAAGCATTTCACTATTCATGACAGCACTGTAGCATTTTACTGTTCACGCGTCACTATTCACGCATCACTATTCACGTGTTACTATTCATGCGACACTATTCATGTGTTACTATTCACATGTCACTATTCACGCGTTACTGTTCATGTGACACTATTCACGCGTTACTGTAGCAGCAGGTACAAACTTTAATAAGCAAAGGATTAATCTTTAAATATTCTGATCTACAATGAAACCCCTATTAATCTCTGAATCTTCTTCACAATTGCTGAGGCACAAATCAGAGTCTCTGTATGAAACTCTCTAGATACCAAATTCGCTGGATATTTCACCAGTTCAAATGGAGACTCACAGAAGAACTACGTTCTTCAATGGCAATGGCTGAAACCCTTCTCAGAGCACAAAACCTGTTTTCAAAATAATAGCAATAACAATGGATGCCGAGAATGAGCTCTTAAGTCTCTTTTTATTCTTTCCTTAGGAGAGCTCAAACACCTTCCTGGCCAATGTGGGATAAAAGATTTATTCCCACATTAAATTATTCACTTAACGCACTTTATTATATTAAAGTGACTTTATTATTATAAAGTTACTTTATAACTTTATAATAATATTAAAATATTAAATAAATCACTTAAGCCACTTAAATTTTAATATCTCTTGATTTACTTGTCTGATTGCTAAGCCGTCTGAGCCAGGAGTCGAGAGACTAAATCCACATATGACTAAACTGAGATTCTAAAAATAGCAGGGTGCTCCCATGACTTACTAAAAATAGTAAGTCTAGCCAAAAGATGTCCAATTGACCTTGAACGAAAGCCAAGCAAAGAAACTCCGCTAACCGAGGCTGAGCCATGCCTCACAAGACCTCCTAATCTCCTCATTAGCCTACGGAGGTCGCATAATAGGCTAACTCTACACTGCAAAGAGATGTCAACTAGAAGGGGACATGACAGCCATCCCTGTATGATGTAGCACGACGAACTTAATGGCATTCTCCTCTGTAATTGGACTTAGTGATAGATACCTGTCCAACTTTTGGACCCACGAGCATGTCGTGGTTTTTCCTTCTCCATCAAAATTAGGGAGGGTAAGCTTGCTCACTCTATTCTTGAGGTCTATGTCGTGTTGGCTCTTCCTTTCCATCCTAGTGACGGTTCTTAATTTGGCATCACAATAATCTTTAAAAGGGATAGTTCTCCTAATTTTGGGGTCAAGTCTATAGTATGCTGTTGCAATCTCATCCACATTATCTGTGGGGAGTTCCTTTGCCTCCCCTTCTTCCACGTGTTCTTCCCTAGGTAAGAAGGGAGGTCTTGTGGGTCTAGAGTTGTTTGCTTTTTGGGAGATGGGGTTGTTGCTCTCAGAATGATTAGAATTTGTCTCCCGTCCGTTATTACCATTCATACTTTGAATGGCTTGAAGGAGAAGTTGGGTGGTTCTTTCGTTCCTCTCATTTTGGTCCCTGAGTGCTTGGGTGGTTTGTTCCATGAATGTTCTTATTTCGTTGCTCATCTGTTCACTCACGGTGTTGTTTTTCCTAGGGTGCCTTCTTTGGTAGGTTTGCATTAACCATCTTTTCATAGGATGGCAGGATTATGCTTTGATACCATTGTAATGTCCCCTATCTTGGTTTGCCCTAAAATACGTCTATTGGTCACAAGTTCCACCACTAGGGTTAGGGTTTTCACCTTAGCAAGTGAATAAATTCTTGGTGGTGTAGTCTGGGCCTTGCAAACCTACATTCAATTCACGAACACTTTCAAACATGCATCTATCTATATATATATATATATTTGTTAGCATTATTCCATGGCAGCACATTTACAAATTATCAATAATACAACCTGTCGTGAACTAGGAGTAACATGGGTGGGTCCGTTCGAAGCCATTTGTTGAGCCTAAGAGGTTGTATACCACAACGCTCTTTGCTAGCGATTTGTACCTACTTTCACCAACCATGTTTCCACCTCAGATAACAATTTGCCTACTTGGTGGAACCGGGTGGAGCTCTCTAGTGGTCTAGGCACCTCCACTCATCCATGGCCTATCCTTCCCTTAGGTTTGGGTGGATCTTAAGTGGGACCTCCACAATGCTCTTTGCTAGCGACTTGTACCTGCTTTCCCCAACCATGTTTCCACCTTAGATAACAATTTGCCTACTTGGTGGAACCGGGTGGAGCTCTCTAGTGGTCTAGGCACCTCTACTCATCCATGTCCCATCCTTTCCTTAGGTTTGGGTGGATCTTAAGTGGGACCTCCACTCATCCATGGCCCATCCTTTCCTTAGGTTTGGGCGGATCTTAAGTGGGACCTCCACTCATCCATGGCCCATCCTTGCCTTTGGATTTTGGGTGGATCTTAAGTGGAATTTCCACTCATCCATGGCCCATCCTTGTTAGTGTTTGATAGCTTAGAGAGCTATTTTCTCCTTGTTCAATGCTGGTTGGCCTTCTTATTGTAATTCATATTTTATATTATCTTCATCTAAGGGAGCCGACCTAGATGAAAGGTCACCTTGCTTTGTATATATGCAAGGTGGAATCAAGTTCATTCAAGTCAATTTATATTCATAGAAGAAGTTCGCACTTGAGAAGCAGATCATCATCTTGTTACAGCAGATCGATTTCAAGGAGAAACATATTCATTTGTATCTGTGCATCTAGGAGAGGTGCTATTATTCATTGTATCAAATTCGGCATTGTGTTGGGCCTGAGTTGTAAGCAGATTTCTGCTCTTATTACTTCAATATATAAGCGATATATTTGCTGGTTTTTTCTCCCTCGAGTAGGAGGGTTTTCCCAGGGTATCTTGTGGTGTTCATTGTCTTATGTGTTGCATGTTCTGATTGCTTTCATTTCTGATCCTAAAACTAACAATCCTTGCCTTAGGATTTAGGGCAGATCTTAAGTGGAGTCTCTAGGCACGCACGACTCTCCCAGGCCCTCTTCCACAAGCAGGTTATCAATCAGATTTAAACACTCAGACTTTATCCTTAATCATTGATATGCAATATGTGCTGTTCATATTATGGCTATGTGTAAAGAGCAGTATTTTAAGCGATGCCTAAGGGACATATAATATTGCTTAAAGAATCATCTTGAAGCATTAAATAACAATTGCATGTCAAGGTTACCCCAAGTTTTCGGGACGGGGACGGCAGGGGACGGCAGGACGAGTCCCCAAGTTTCCGATTTTTGAGGCCAAAATTAGGGACGGCAGGGGACGGCTATATAAAATATAGGGAAAATTTAAATATATAGGGAAAATTTAAAATATTCATATGAAAACATGGATAAAGCATACATAATATACGTTATATATAGCATTTGTGTTCAATATTCTTTGTCAGTACTCAATACACATTGAAAATTCAGAATTAACATACATGAATCATAATACAACCTCCAAGTTATACTTTATAAACTTTTATCAAATTACATAAGGTTATTTCCAGCTCACAAATTGTTGCACTCAAGGAGTTTTGGGCATCAAATTGCCTTAATATTCAGCCTATTTCCAATTGTGAAGAACTGTTTAAAAAGGTCAAAATCCTAAGTCTTTGTCTCTAAAACCTGTTAGTGAACAGCAAGCAAATAAATTCAAGTTTACACACTTTTGGAATAACTTTTTGTTATTTTTATATATCTCTAATAGAGCATCAAATATTTATCTTGTGAGTGTTCCAAATATTGTGAAAGATATATGAAAATAATTTAAACGAACAACTCAAAAACCAAAAAACTGAAAACTATTATATATATATAAATTTTATTTTTAAAACATGTTTTGACGTGGGGGATTGCTGGGGGACGGCTCAGGCGTCCCCTGGCCGTCCCCTGCCGTCCCCGGGACTGGTCAGCCGTCCCTCTTTTGGTCAACCCCGTCCCCCCGTCCCCGGGACGTTTCCTGAGATTTCTGCAAAAAGAGGGACGGTCCCCTGCCGTCCCCTAGTACCCGGGAACGGGTACGGGGCGGGCATTTTTTGGGGGGGACGCGTTCCCGGGTTTCCCTGTTGCATGTAGGTGTTAGACCAGGCTTATGAAATAATAGGGAATCTACATAAGACCAGGTCTACGTGTTCAATAAATGCTTATAGATAGAATGAATCAATACATCTATGCAATCTGCTGTTATGAAAGATAATAAATCAAGACATTTGTTTCAGACTGCTGCCACATAGAATAATCACTTAATGCAAATATATCAGTATGCTAGTATTAAGAATATTGCCACTACATTTGTCTGTTGTTATAAAGAGCAATCAACCCAGGCTATATCAGTCGGCTACTATATGGAGTAAATGATCAAAGCAAACACATCAGATCGCTGTCTAAGGAGTTAGTCTTGCATTATATATATATATATATATATCAAATTGATTTATATATTTGAATGGAAAAAATACCACCTATCAGGATCACGTGTCTACTTTGGTTTATATTTGGCGGATGTCTCCCTTCTTTCTTCCCTCCTTCGATGCCTTCATGCTTACTACTTTCTGATTCTTTATATCTCAGTTTACCCAAATGGTGCGACCCTTCCTTTTTCTAGTCATCTCACTTGTTATGAAAAGTCATGTCTTTAAGATGAACCGATTCTCTTATGCAAGTCGGCCATTGTTAGAGTAATTAACAATTATAATGAACTGATCTTTATATAAGTCGGCTTGCTTGAGAGGTAATTATTATTACGATTTAAGGGACAATTTATCTTAAATTATTGTTGCCTTTGTGAGGGGTCGCTATGCCTTTTATTAGAATTGTTTCTCTTCAATTTTAATCATTGCTCCTCACTTAATTATAATATCTGCTTCTCTTAATTATAAATGCATTCAATTAAACTTCTTTTTATATGTCTTTCTCTTGGGCGCCAAATGTGGGGGTCGGCCCAAATGATATAAATATTTGTTTAAACTTCAAATCACCTATTTAGAGAGAGGTCGACTAGTTAGGGATGATTATAGCAGATGTATTTATCCTCCAAGTCAGCCAACATATATTCATTTGTTTTTTTTTCTTTTTTTCCAATGTCATTTTAGGGACACAACAACCCTAGCTCGCACCAAACCCGCAAACAACAAATAAATCCCATCAAAAAACTTGACATAAACCCGCATGTGCAGAAAGACACAGGTCTGTCGTGAAAATTTCTAGAAAAATCCACGAATTTTGAAAGTAGAAGACACAAAAAGAGAGAGGCGCCAGACCAGAAAAATCGTGTCACATACGTTTGCTCAGGTCGTAAAAAAAGAAGCCTGTGATTTCAGAAAAAAATCCATGAAGAAAGAAGCAAAATGATGCAGGAAAGAGTCATTGCCCTCAAATTGAGATGCGAGCTGTAAAAGAGGGCACACACAGGAGAAAAATTGCCACGTGATTTTTTGTTTCTTCAAATGCCACGATTTTCCCTTAAAAAACTACACAAAAAAAAACACGCAATTTACAGAGAAAAAAACATGCGATTTTCAAAGAAACCCTTGCAAGCATGAAAGGAAGAAAAGCCGCAATTTTAACCTTCAGAAATCTGCGATTTTCCCTAGAAAAAAACCACGATTTCTTTTGCAATAGAAACCCTCAAATTTCCTTCTTCTGAAAGTCCCCACGATTCTTAGGCAATACCAAAAACAAATTCCTCACAAGAATTTCTTCGATTTAAAAAAAAAAAATCAGCTAGAAAAAGAAACTTTAAAAAATATTTCAAAGAAAGGATTCGATACTAACATCTGATACCATGAAATTATTATTGATATTCATGATTGCGTAATTACAAGAGGAGAAAAATACTCCTTATAAAGGAAATTACAAGACGATGTTTCTAAAAAGAAACCATCGTAAACTAAAGCTAACTAAAGCAATTAATTGAAAGATGCTAAAACAACTTACGCGTAACAAAAGTTACTAAAAACAGACTAAGTTAATTACAAGTAAACTTACGACTAACTAAAGCTAAGATGACCATTAATATTACATTTAATATTTTAATACATGTGTCAAAATTCCAAGCATCCTCACTAAGATCATTATATTTACTTTCTAAATCATTTTATTGTAACCATAGTAGCATTACTCAAACTTGAGATTGACTTGGCAAACTAAAAGTATAAATGGAATTCAATTACTCGGGATATAATCTAGTACAACACAAAACAATTTTTTTTTGCTTTCTTTTTCAAATAAGTGGGGATTTGGGGGGCAGCAACCACCAATGATGTCAAGGGTTAGCACTATACATGGGCTTTGGGGGCAGCCCAAATTAAAGCCTTTGAGGCCACAAGGACCTTCATGGCACATGCACATTTTCTTATGTTAAATGATTTTTTAATTTTTTAGTTTGTAGGGGAGTTCCTCTTCCTCTCTTCCTTGTTTGACAATTGCAATAGACTATGGGCTAGGGTATTTAAAAGTGTATTAGGTATGGGGCTTTGATGGGCCTTCCTTTTAGATTTAGAGTTAGGGTTTTATGTTAAGGGAAAAGGGTTCTGTTTTTGATATGGGGACCTTTTGCCATCTTGAGGATGGTTGTGGGACATTTGCATCACTTGGCTGTGTCAAGAACATCAGGATTTCCCCAGACGTCCCCCTAGAGAGAAACGTCCCTAGAGATATCCTTGCACTTGAAAGGCTAGTTGCAGCCCAGGTGATAGCAAGAGAAAGTTTTGTCCTTGTCTTGCTGCCCACTAAACAGTCTGTCTGAAACTGGGTTAAAAACCTTAGGGATGTGTCAACAAGGAACATGAATTTTAAGTTGAGAAAATTATATCCCATATGTTTTTTCCTACTATTTGCATTTGCTTTTGGAAAATATCCCGTTTGAAAGCCATTTGAAGAAGAAGAATTATCTCCTCTTAATGTAAGGTTGCCTTTTTGAACTGATCTTCAAACATACCCATTATCTCCTTTCTAATACCTTCATTTTCCTTTATTTCGAGACTTCTTGTCATTTGATCTTTTCTATTTTGTTTTTATTTCATCTAATAATTGTTGATAAAAATATACGTTTTTTGTTCTTATTTCATCTAGTTGCAGCCCAGGTGATAGCAAGAGAACGTTTTGTCCTTGTCTTGCTGCCCACTGGACAGTCCGTCTGAAACTGGGTTAATAACCTTAGGGATGTGTCAACAAGGAACATGAATTTTAAGTCGAGAAAAATTATATCCCATATGTTTTTTCCTACTCTTTGCATTTGTTTTTGGAAAATATCCTGCTTGAAAGCCATTTGAAGAAGAAGAATTATCTCCTCTCAATGTAAGGTGGCCTTTTAGAACTGATCTTCAAACATACTCATTATCTCCTTTCTAATACCTTCATTTTCCTTTATTTCGAGACTTGTTGTCATTTGATCTTTTCTATTTTGTTTTTATTTCATCTAATAATTGTTGATAAAAATATACATTTTTTGTATTCTCATCTCCTCCTTCAGCCACTTCACATGATATTTGTGTTTCCAATGTTTCGCTTCCATTATGAGCACCCCTTGTAGTTTTCTCATGAGATTTTTCTTTTGCAGCTTGATCTTGCCTTAGTATATCCTTTGCTATTTCCTTTTGGAGCTCTGCTATCTCTGCTTAAATTGCTGCTTTCTTTTGGAATTTTTTTTCTAAATTCTTTTTTATTTCATTTCTTAACTTATTTACATTTTTGAGATTATGTAATGGGAAGAATCTTTAGAGCCTGTATGATCCAATCCACCATTCAAATCCTTGTAATGCATATTGATGAATTTAGGAGATTGGTTAACAAATATAAATTTGAAGAGCCTTGGACTCCACATACCTATTAGTCCTCCCTTAAGCATCTTCAGCCATCCAACAATAGTTCTTCCATAAGCTATTCTTTGAACTTTTAAAGTCTTGGGAATTCACTTTAGTTTCCTATAATAATACAATGTCCGGCCTCCTTTCCTCTGTTAGCTGTTTCATTGAATGTTCTGTCCAAGGCATTTAAGCCTTTGACATTCCAACTAAGAATCTTCATTACCCTTTGTTGGAAGAGATCTCCCTTATATCTATTATGAAAGCTGATAGTGTGATGCCTTCGACATCACACCTAAGAACCTTCATTACCCTTTGCTGCAAGTAATCTCCCCACCATCTATTATGAAAGCTGACAGCAATTTTTTTGGGTTTCCTTTTGGATTTCGATTGCTGTTTACTTCCTTCATCTAGGGGCTGAAGCTCTAGTGTGAGGCTGGGTTTTGATGGGTGGAATGATTTTGGTTTTTGACATTCCTTTTTTGGTTTGTTTTTAGCAATTGGTATGTGATGTCCCTGTCATTGTTTTCAAAACTTTTTGATTTTAGAAAACAAACTGGAAATGTAGCTGCAATCTGAATTAAGAAATTAATGCTGATTAAACTTATAACTGACTGGAGATTACACCATAAACCCTCACAAAGCTGGAATTTATTATTAATTGCATAGTGCATTATCTGAATCATACAGGTCCAACTACATCAAAACATAGAGCTGTTTTATGACTGATAACCCTAGCAGCAATATAAAACTTTTGGGACTGATGCTATGGATGATAGAATTGATTACAATGTTACTGTATAAGGCTGGAAATAAATTTCAGTTATGAAACAGTGATTCTACTGACAAGTTCTCCTTGGATGGTCGATCCAACTGAAACGACACCATGTCTGACTTGTATGGATTTGAATAGTGGTTATTTGAGAGACTGTATGCTCATTGAAGGTGCTGGGTAATGAATGATGACTGGTACGGTGTCCTAACAGCAAGCAAACCTTTGTCTACCTCCCCAAATGCTGGCGCCCCTCACATTTGGGAAAAAAATACAGGTCACCATCTCCAAATGTGCCTTGAAAATGTATGGCCACCTCACAAATAATTGCCCTAGATGGTATGTGGTTGTCCCAAGATTAACTCTCCTAGAAATTGTTGACGTGTGTTTTATGACAACACCAACACAAAATAAAATGTCCAACAGTCACTCTATTCTCTCTTGATCAAAGTATTCCGCATGCTAAGATTGCGTGAAAGTTCATGCGTTCAACTCCAAGGTTCATTTTATCGCGAATAGACTCAATTGGTTGATGTGAATATGCTAGATATTCCAAGGGGACTTACGTAATTGTTCAATTTTTTTTGTCAAGCGAATGAAGGGTTTTGACTATGAGGCTCTTGATATCTAGACTAACTGGGAAATACTGAATTTAAAGGGAAAAGGGATAGGAATTCTACAATCTATCTCTAAAGATGGAATGCGAGGACAGACTTTAACAATCTTCAAACCAAACTTTGTTTTGTCTCCCCTTCGGACAACTCTAACAAAGTTGGTGCAATCTTCAAAGGATGGATAAGATAGTCAAATTGTGATTCGACACGCGCACCCCTTCGCAATGAAGCAAGTGGACACACAAATCACAACCGAAGTTAGGTGCTGAAATTCCAGTTGACCACGCAGGGGCAGACTTACCGTCAGCAAGCCTGCTAGTGGTATGGATACAGGAAGATTTGCCCAAACCAACGCCACATTCCACAATTAACACTATTTGCATGGAAAACAAAGCCTACTTTACTCTACTCGACTTGAATTGGAAAGACAAAAATATCTCGTCAATTGCCCACAATGCAAGATAAAATCACCAATCAATGAAAATACTTATATTATGAGAGTCTTACACAACAATCTTTTACAAAAACTTTCAAAGGGAAAGTCTTTCTTTCCTTTCCAAACTAAGCTAACTCCTAGCTCTACTTTTGACTTCTATCTAGCTCAACTCTATCTCTGATTTCTGTCTAACTCTGATATCTAATATTACAAATGAGGGGGGATACCTTTTTTATATTTAGCCCAGTCTAGTGGACAGCTTAGATTAAAATACAATGGAAGGCCCAGATTGAGCCACCTAAGCCTTGATTAGGGTTCTTGCCCTAAAAACCGCCACTGAGGGGAGTGGGGCAGTGAATGCGCTGAATATTCTCCACTCCCCATCAATGAACCACTATCCGCCATCAATGCATGTCATCCCCTTCTAGAAGATCATCGTCCAGAAGGTCGTTTCCTTTCTCCTTCTCGCTGGCTGCAAATCTAATGAACCTGGCTAATACTGCCTCAACTTCGTGATCCGAAATGGGAGGAATGTGATCCAACTGAAATTCTAAAACTGTAACTGTTTGCCCATGTCGGGCACAAGATTTCTTCCAGGCAACAAGGGCGTCCTGGGTGTTCTGAATAATACTGGAGAACGTAGAAGTGTTCTCAAAGTCATCCTGTGTGAAGGTCTTCACCTCAGAAAAGAATGGTGTTAATCTGTTCTTCAATCCATCTGTAGTTACTTCTTCAGAAGTCAACCTCCTGGCAAAGATTGCCTCCAATGTGTTGAGAATTCCATCTAAGATATTCGTCATGGCCTTTCTGACTCTGACAGAATCTGTCTGTGATGCATCGTAGAATCCTCAGCCTATGACTACTGAAGAGTACCATCCGGCGAAGTCGTATCTATCCCCCTGCTGAATTACACCTCCCTCAACCAAAACCTGTAGAGGTATGCTCATCAAAGCCCCTAAACGGAGAACAACTCTCGTCTGACAGATACGCGCCTCACCCCAAGCATGGTTAACTGCATCCATCCTTGCCATAATATCGGAGGCTTGCCGATAGGCATGTGCAAGGTCCTCCATAAACTTTCCTGTTTCAACATGGACGCTGACAACCCATTTGTTTGCCTGTTGTGCCATTCTCTTCAAATCCTCTAACCCACTGATTGACTCCCTGGAAAATTCAGCTGGAAGCTCAATTGCCGAATTCTCTTGCCCACAAGGACAGGACAAGTGCTGCACGTAGCCAATCAGTGTCTTGTGCTCTACCTTCAGTTTCTTGTACTTGCCCTCAACATAAGACAATCTATCCTTGAGTGTTCGATAGGAATTATCGCACTCCTCAACTACCTGTGCTCCACTAGGGCGGCCAAGTTCCATAGTTGTAATCACATAGTTTTCTGGAACGGCCTCGTCCTGATCACACTCTATCTGAAGCACTGCCACATGCAAAGTTCGGGATCCATCCTCATATGTTGAGATTTTGGAGAACTTCTTGGCCTTCTTCTTCATTGGAGGTGCACTGATCCTCTGTAACAACTCCTCCATCTCAGCTGTAGGATCAGTCTCATCTATAGGGTCACGTCTCATCCTATCCCTTAGCCATTTTGGCACCTCCTGCCGCATATCTGATATAACAAAAGGCTGTTCAACCTCAGCCTCTACCTCATGAACTTCTCTCCTGCCATCGTTTTGACGAGGCTCATCATTATCAATAGGCTCAGTATCTCCTGAGCTCTGGGCATCCCGATCTGAAATGGCATCATCCTCGAGAGCTGCCTCAATCTCTTGCTGAAACTGAGTATCCGTGGCCGTCCCCTCATCTGTCTCTTGCTGATTATCTTCTCGGGGCATGTTGATGCTCTGGCCCACTGATTCTCTACGGGGTGGCTGACTTGCCACTTGCACTGTCTGCTCTGCCTGCAATCTCTCCCTCTGATCAGCAAACAATGATACCTCCTGTAAACTTGGAGAGTTTGCTTAAGATGGTGTATGCGAGGATTCCTCAACTCTCAAAGGCTCAGGTTGAACTGGCTTTTTTCCTCTTGGCTCTGGAGTTTGATCCACCTGCCCTCTCTGTCTAGCTGCTGGCGACCTGTGATCTCCCATCAAATTATATGTAAGGGGAATTGATCTTCCCTTAAGTCGGCTGACATGCCTCTCTACCCAGCTCCGTGTAAATGTTAAGAGGGGGATACAGAGTGTATCCAAGTCGGTGATCTCTGGCTCTGACCAATCTGGGAGTGGTAGAGGCGTATCTCTCACTGTCTCGTAGTCAGCTTGTACAACATTTATGTCCTCTTCAATTTGATCCGGCACTGGGACAATCTCGCACTCCCTGATCATCACCAACGGTATCTGAGAGAACATTCTCTTCCTGATCTCAATCTCATCTACTGCACTGGCCCAAAAGTCTTCGATCTGTGCCTTGTGCCTGAACTCTTTTGACAATATCCATCTGATATTCCTGTGGGGATCGTAGTGGTGCCTGTTGGTGTGGTAGGAAAGGTGGAAGAATTGGAGTTCATTTTCTGCCTCCCTAGCTACTTGTAGCGATGGGCAGATTTCATCTGAATTCCCCATGGTAATTGGGAATCCAAGTCCACCTTTCTTCTTCTTCTTTTGAATTCTATCATAGGTAATAAGTTGCCTAGATACTTCTAGCATCACTATTCTGTTTGTGGGATACCGGGGCAATCTATAAGGATAAGAAGAGAATCCTTGCAGCCTTATGTAGGTAAATTTCGGAAATTGGATAAACCAACACCCGAACTTCTCAATCAACTCTTGTGCTTCCCTGGATATTCTGTGATGGGTCCTTTGCTGCAAGGTCCTCATTATATGCATAGTGAAGGCGTCATTGACCCTTTTGTAGTTGGTGGTGCTTGTCAGATGCAACTGTGGACAAGCCTCATGTATCTTGAATTGATGGGAACCACACCTGATTGGTTCCTTATAGGAGATTCCCTTATACTTTGTCATGCGAGCCAGCATATAGACAATATAAGAGCCCATGTAAAACGTTTTCATTCTCGTCACACCACGGAGCTGCTTGTGTATGCTGTCACTGATCAACAGTGCCCAATCCATGTGATCTTTGCCCTCTAGTACCAAGTTGACATAATAAAACATCCAAGGTTCAAAGATGAACGCTTGGGGGCATACTCCAACTCTACTCAGCATCATTATCAGATCACCAAACTCGTCTCAAATCCTCCGAGATTATTTGTTTGGGTAATTTTGTACGAGTTGGCTTGGGCTTGATCATCCACTTGGTATTTATCAAATCAGCACACCGGTCCATTGTGGATGAATACATCCTTTCAACCCTTTCCTTTGTTTTATAGATCATCTTCTCATGAATTGGAATCCCAAATGCCTCTCCGATTGCTTTAGGTGTAAGGTTGGCCAAAATCTTGCCATCTGGCAAAGTGATCGTCCTCTGCTCTGTGTTGTAGTGGTGGGCGCATTCCATGATGAGCTCTGGACATCGAATAGTTGGTGGAAAACTGGCAATTGCGTATAGTCTACTCCTAACAATATTGTGTGAAGTCATTGATGGGTGATGGCTTCCAGTCCCCATTATCCTTCTTCTGAATGCCTCCAGGTTGAACAAGCCCAAGTTCGTGTCAGCCAGCTTGCCCAACTTCGAAGAAAATTTTGACTCTGGCAAGAAGGACTTGCTCAATTTCTTGATCACTGCTTGTCTCGATGTGTTTGCTTTTGCAGATTCAGTGTGGTTGTTTCTGCCTGCAGCTCTTCTGCTTGATTTAGCCATTCTGCAAGGAACAAAAGTCATTAGAAAACAAGATTTTAAAATAATAAAATAATCAGCATTGAGGGTGCCAGCAGATTTTTAAATAAAAGGCTGCAACGATTTGTCACTTTCAGCTGCAAACCTCAACACTCTTGTTTACTTCAGCGTTTTTAGAAGTCTCTGTGAAATTTCTGTACTTGCAGCAGTTATGAAACTTCTCTTTTCAAGTTCGCACTTCTCCTCCAAAATGTACTTTCAGCAACTTGCTTGCTTCTCTTAAATGCGTTTTTTAGCAAGCTTGGGAATCTGTACTGCAGCAATTTCCAAATGTCTAGACTCGATTTCGTACCTCAACAGGCAAATGAAACCTCCTCACAAAGTCGTGCCTTCAGCAACTGCAGCCTCAAGACTCTAAATTCGAATTCCTCAACAACCTCAAGACCTCTCAGCAACTTGGGACTTCTTCACAAATTCGTACTTCAGCAGCTTCAGCAACTCCAAACTTGCTTAGCCACGCCCCAGTCAACTCAAACTCTTGCCAAGTCGCACTTCTCAGCAACCTCCAACTCTTTTCACAATTTCAAATTTTTTCAGCAACTTGAGGGTCTTCTACCTCTGCAAACTCGTACTTCAGCTTCAGAAAGTGCTTTACATTCAGCAACTTGTGAAAAATATGGAGAGGACTCAAAATATTATAGTCAGGTCGAAATCCAGCAGAGGCTATACTTAGCACGTTTTTGAATTCACTTTCCCTCTCTTTTCTAGTCGTAACACTTGTCATCCGAAGCATCAGAATCTTGAACTTCTAGAAGTATGAATTTCATCACCCCTGCACAAGCCTGCTTCATCATATTGTTCCTTTTAAAATATCAAATCACTCGCTCCTTTGAACAATTTTAATTCATTTGGCTAAGTCACTTTTATCTCATTCTTGCCTTGGCAAAATTATCCAGTTCAATCCTCCAGCGAAACACTTTAGTAACCTCATTCATTTTATTTGTTTGCCTTAGAGAAATTCTTCAAATTTGCCTTAGGAATTTTATCAAAATAGACACCGGGCAAAAATATCCACCGAAACGATGTGAGCAAGGCGTGGAACGAGTTCAAACCATCTCGCAATCGACAACGTTCAATACCCAGAAGAAAATTCTTTTCAGAACTCATCGTTGTCATGTGTATTCGGATGAAGGGGTACTTTTAATTTTTATTATTTTAAAATAATAAAATGGCTAAGGTTTATTTCTCTTCACTCCGGACGTCTTCCACACCTGCAATCTCTAGTTTCTCTGCCTTGGCACCTTTCTTTGATTTTCTCCTAAAGAATTTTCCCTCTGTTGGCATGTCTCATCTTGTCTCTGGAAATTTTTTAGCATCACCTCCTAGGCATATTTCTCATTTTCTCCTTAGAAAATGCCTTAGAAAATTTAAATTTAATCATCTCACCCTTGAAGGGCACATTGGAGCATGTCAACTTCCATTTTATCCTTTTCCACGCCTTAACAATTCTTTTTCGCCTTAGGAAAGATTTCTAGAAAAATCATTTTAGATTACCCATGAGGGGCGTATTTCACCTTGTGCATCAACTTTCACTTTAGGCGCATACCACATGTGGAGGGGGGAAATTATCTAGCCTTAGCATTTTTCAAAATCACGCCACCCCTAGCTTTACCTTTGCCTTAGGCGCATATAGCATGTGGAGGAGGAAAACACCTTGGGCGCAAATCACAAATGACACTTCCACTCTAGGGCGCATTTGGCCTAGTCAACCTCCACTCTTGGGCGCAAATAGGGGTGTGAAGAGGAATTTCCCTAACCTTAGCGCATTTCCTTTACCCTTCAACGTTTTCTTTTTACCTTGCCACCTTCAGCGCATTTGCTATGGGGAGGAGGAACTTGAAGGCGCATATGAGGAGTGGTGAAGGAATTTCCACGCCCTTGGTGACCCTTCACCTTCCTTGGGCGCATATTGCATGGTGAGCTTCCACCCTTGGGCACATTTTGCCTAGGCAAAGGAAAGCGCCAACACTTAGTGACCTTTCACCTCCCTTGGGCGCATTTAGCCTAGTGTGCTTCCATTTTAAACCTTTGAGAGCGCATTTGAGGGTGTGTGAGGGATTTTACTTGCCTTAGAGAATTTTGCTATGCCTTATCATCATGTGGGCGCATTTCACCCATGCTCAAGGAATTTGAGGGCGCAAATAGCATAGGTTGCTTCCATTTCAACCTTTGAGGGCGCATTTAGCCCAGTGTGAAGGAAATCCCACACTTAGAGATTTTCACACCTTTTCATTCCTTCTGGGTGTACTTCATGTGTCTCCACGCCAGTTACCTCTTCTAAATTTCCAACGCCCTAGCCATGCCTTAGCTTTCTATTTTTAGCAAACTCTGAGAAATTAGGGTTACCTTGCATTTCATCCCATTTTGAGTTGGAGCAGGCGTGGTTGTGCTTCCACTGACTTTGCCACCTTGTTTATATCCTTCGTCCAAGCTGGTATGCTATTTTTAGCCATTTGCTATTTTTAGCAAACCCTAAAATTGATCAATTTCTGTATCTCCGTTTGCTCTGAAATTTGTTCCACTTGTTCTTGATGCTGTTAGTGACCTGTTCACACTCGCCTCTAGCATAGTACGTGCTATTTATAGCTATGAAATGACTTACTAAAAATAGTAAGTATTTAGATCGTGCTCAAATTTTGCCAGTAGACAGCCTGACAGATGTTGATCCCGGTGGCGTGCTTCGTTTTGACATCTCTGCATTTTGTTCCATCTATTTTTAGACATAGCAGGGAAAGCCCTAATCTGACTTGCATGCGCTCCGGACTGCTCCCGATCCCCTTGATTTTTTGCGGTTTGTCACTCTGCTTGCTGGATTGAAGTGTTGGGTAACTGTTGGACTGAAGCTGCTATTTATAGTAAGTGTCCGAAAAGTGGTCAATCGAATGTCAGATGAGTTTGCATGTCACAGTGCTCGTGGGATCTCAAAAAACCTAGAAAAACCCAAAAAACTGGTCAACATGCTGGCACTGGCTAAAAATAGTAAGTCCCTGAAAACTGATTCATTCCGTTTGCATGTCATATCACTGCGAAGCTCTCGCAGAACCCATATGGAATATTCGGACATGCATTGAAAATCACTGCATGCAAACCCTAAAAATAGCCTTTGAAGGCTGAACTGCTGAAAGTCCTTGTCTTGGTTTGCATGTCATACCATCGCGAAGGTCTTGAAAAACCCAGATCCATTCTCCAGTCATGTATTGGAGAATCGTACGTTTGAACCCTGAAAATAGCCTTCGAAGGCTGAACTGCTAAAAATAGCCAGTTGTCTGAATCTGCTCAAATTTCATGTGTAGGTGCTTGGAAGCTGCCTGAATGTGGTGAAGTAGTTAGAATCCTGAAATCCTGAGGAAAAGACTTCAAATTAGGTACTTACTAAAAATAGTAAGTTGTCAGATTTCAGTGGGATCCTATCTTGGGCCTTCTGACTGTACTGTTGCACTTAGATTTTACCTTGATAACTCAATTTGACCTCAAACAAGCCTGAAGGATAGAAACCCTAATTTCGTAGACTTGGCAATCATTTCAATCCAGGTCAAAAGACGGGACATCCTCCGAAGGACAAAAGACCAGAGACAGAGAGAACCAAAGCCAAAAGACCAGAATGGAGCAAAAATTAGGGGGTCCCCATCTTGGATGGGGTGATGTGTGAAAAGGTCACAACAGAAATAGGTAGTATTTAGTATTAAAATGTAGAAATGGTGGAAAAACCATCGACCTAGGGTTTGATATGACAATATACCTCCTCCTTAGAATGGTGGTTCAGATTTGGCACAAGGTGATGAACAAAAACATCTCTGAAACTTGCTAGTTGATGTATATAATGACCTTCTAGGTGTGGTGCTTACATATAGAATGCAAATGAGAACCCACCGCTACTAAATGGTTCTATATTCCAATTATCCTAGTCAATTTACTTGCAAATATTTATCTTTGAACCTGAAATAATCATAAACTTTGGATTCAGCTCAACATGCAAAGCCTAGATGGATTTGCCAATGCCAAAAATTGAGGGGTTTTGTCCTCACCTTTGGAAAGAGAGCCAAGAGGGTTTTTGTCTCCTTGAAATCAGAATTTGCAGCCAAAGGTTTCTGTTCTCGATTGCACACTCACACTCAAAATGAAGAATTGCCAAAAATGAAACTCCTTGATCAAAATGAAGTTGGGCGCTATCTTAAATGCCTTTTCTAATTTGGGTCTGTGGGTCCTATTTTCCCACCAATATTTAAAAATACTTTTTAAAAAAGAATTTACTTTTATATTTATTTATTCATTTTTATTATTTTATTTAGTTATTTTTCTTTTAGCTAGTGTCTAAAAACATTTTTTTTAATTTAATATATATTAACTTGGGAAAAGGGACATGATAGTCCTCCCTTCCCCAAATTGCTTGCCCACAAGCAGTGATAATTCAAGGGAAACTAGCTTCTTCATGTCAAGGTAACGAATTGCGAAGTGATGCTCAATGATCTTGGGTTTTGCACCTGTCCACTAGAATATATTCTATCCAGAAACACCTTGCAAACTCAAATGAAGTATGTTTTGTTCTAACACATTCTATAATTGCAAATACTCAATCACCAACATACCAACATCATGAATCTCATCTAGCCATTGCAATAACTTGGGCCAATGTCTTCCCACTCTTTTCCCCATGATGATTGTAGACAAACCATCATGTTCTTGCTGCACCTCCGGATTCTTCCCATGTGATTGAAAATATAGAAGATCTATTTGAGTTGCACGATCCCATTTGTAGGTTCATATGGTCTCTTCAAAGAGATTGCAATGTATACCTTCCAAGGTTGAGTACAAGTTGCATTGCGTAAGGGCTGGAAATGAATTAGAATAGTTACAATTTGCCTGAAGTCTTGCCCAATTTAGTACCTGGTGTTGATGTTATAGCAGCTTAGGGCTGCACTTCCATTGCACGAACTCCAAGAAGAAAGCATAAATTAAATGAGTAGCCATTCGGCTATTTAATTTATGTCAATAATAAATATCAAAGCATAAAGGGCCGACCCTAATGATTCGCATATATCTCCTATTGCTTGGGCCGACCTTATTTATATTTAACATTTTATTATGTTTCTCTAAGAGGGCCGACCTAAGTGAAGAGGCGCCTGATTTTGTATAAGTACAAGGTCTTTCTTTGTCATTTGTAATCAAGTAAGTTCGCATTTTTCAAGCAAGTTCGCACTTAGGTAGCAGATCATTATCTTGTAGCAGCAGACCTAATTCAAGGTATTTCATATTCGCACTTAGGAGAAGTGCTATTGTATCAAATTCGCCTATGTGCTAGGCCTGAGTTGTAAGCAAATTTCTGCTCTTGTTCTACTATATATAAGAGATTTATTTGCTGGGTTTTTCTCCCTCAAGAGGAGGGTTTTCCTAGGGTATCTTGTTGTGTTTATTGTCTTATGTGTTGCAATATTATTAAGTGCTTTCATTGTTTAATTTGATCTAAGAAACACTAACATGGTATCAGAGCGGGTTTGAAAAAGATCGTGATCAGATTTAGTTTGTAGCACTCACTCTATTCTTTTTCAATCTATCTCCTATTTCAAATTTCAAGATGGTGAACGGTCTGAAAATCAAGGATAGACTCGAAGGAATTTCAAACTACACATCATGGAGGTTCAGGATCATGCTCACATTGGAAGAGAATGATTTGGCTGAGTTTGTGAAAACAAAAGTTCCCGAACCTGAGGAGGAAGAAGAGAAGTTGCAGTGGAGGAAGAAATACACTAGGGCAAAGAAAGTGTTGGTTGATTTCGTCAAGGATCAGGTTGTACCGATTGTCTTCAAGTTGGATACGGCAAGAGAGATGTTTGCAACCTTGGAAGAGATGTATGAAATCAACAACACTAGTCGAGCTCTTGCACTAAAGCAACAACTTCATCATGTGAAAATGGCGAAAGGAGAATCTGTTATTACATACTTCATGAGGATTTCAGAGATAAGGGATCAACTCTCCACTATTGGTCACATGATTGATGATAAGGATTTGACCATGCTTGCTCTCAATGGTCTTCCGCTTTCATGGGAGTCGTTTATTCAAGGAATCAGTGCAAGATCTGAACTTCCCAAGTTTGATCGATTGAGGATTCATTGCATTCAAGAGGAGTTGAGACTAATGGCAAGGGGCATTGGTCAAAGTTCAAAGAATGAAGATTTACACGTTCTCACCTCTCATTCATCGAAGAAAGGAAAAGTTTGGAAGAAAGGATTGTTTAAAAGAAATCGAGATAATGGGTCAGATGGTGCTCCTGCATTCAAGAAGAAGTGGGACCTCTCTCGTGTTCAATGCTTTAGATGTGACAAATTTGGTCACTATGTGAAGGATTGTCCTACCAGGCCTAATCAACATGTTTCATTTGCGGATGTGATTGAGACCTCTCCCCAAAATGATTCTAGTGAATTTCTACTCTAGTTATGGGCCTATGTTCAAGCTGTGAAGGTTGTGTACTAAGCGCAAAAGCAGCGTATCATACTGTGTCCACCCTTCAGAATATTTAAGAGATAAGTATTCTTTGTTTTTTGATTGTATTTACTATTCTAGGCTAAAATTCAATTTGTTGAGTTGTGCAAATCTAACATTATTTACTTAGGATTATGTGTGACCAGTAAATAGTGATCACTGTGATAAGATTCTTTAGATTTATTCATTGCAAGTAGTATCATGCTAAATTGTGAAGATTGTATTTTGAGATTAGCTCTTCCGAGAAATTGAAAGAAAGACATGTCATGATTGATGAATTAATTATCTATTACTCTCGAGATTTTGAAGTATTGCATGGTTGAATAATGTTCATGAATTGTTTTGTAGCCACTAATTCATGCTATTGAGATAGTCAATCATGCATGCTCCTAGTTATGGTATGTCTATTTGAGATAGTTGAGTTCCATGAACAATGAGTAATCTCTTGTTAATGATTTCAGGATAAATCAAGAAGCATAAGAGATTGCTTTCAAGAAGAGCTTGATGCATCCTATAGGTTGAAGGTTGGAGACTCTACTTGTAGCTATGAGACTAAGTGAATGGTTGAAGACATCTATTCGAAGAGGAAGAATTAACCTTAAGAGGGAGTTCTATGACTCACTGAGAATAAGTAAAGGTTGCAGTGTTGCAAGGCCGGATGCTAAATTGTTGAAGTACCTCTTCAGCAGTTGAGTTTTGAATTGCTCAAGTCAAGTCAACCTGAATTGGTAGCTCTGCAAACCTATTCAGAATAGAGTGATCTGAGATGCGGTCGAAGAGGACAACCTTGAATCTCTACAAAGGTGTGCGTTGGAAACCATTTCTCTAAGGCAAGCGTTGCAGGCAATGAGGACAAGTGGTTGATACAAGTGATTGAAGATTCAGAGGGAGCCTACTGAACCTAAAGAAGATGGTTGTATTGCTTTGGATGTTGTTTGAGTTGAGGTATAGCAGGAAGTAGTCTTTTGTGGCAGCTCGAGAAGTAATGTGGCTTCGAAAGCTCCTTGCAGGATTGGTTGAACAATCATTGAAGCCAACTATCATCTTTTGTGTTAATCAAAGCTTTGAGAAGCTTTCTGTCTTTCCATGTGTTTCATGACAAAACTAAGCATACCACTATATCAGAGATATGGTATTGAGGAAAGATATTCAGTTGAGGTATATTAGCACTGATGAGCAGATGGCAGTCATTCTCATCAAGCATTTTTGGGATAATGGTTGTGTACCTTCGAGACAAGTCTGATATGGTGGAGAATGAAGTCCTTGCTGAGAGGGAGTCTCAGTATCAATGTTCCTTTGTTTAATGAGTTCTTCTTTGAGAGAAGTTTGAGGTGAAATCCCTTGATAATGCATTTCTCTATTGAGAGAGATTTGAGGTGCAAGTCCTTGATAATACATTTCTCTATTGAGAGAGATTTGAGGTGCAAGTCCTTGGTAATGCATTTCTCTTCAAGATTTGAGGTGAAAGCCCTTTTTTCCACCCTTTGTGAGAGCCATGGTGGATGTCATGTGTGTGACTCCATGACGGCATCACGTGAGGGAATTCGTGATGATTTATTTGTGCTTGTGTATCACCCTCTGGAGGAGCCATGGTGAAAGTCACATTGAGGTGACAACATCACATTAAGTGATGAGCACTTGTTCATACCATCTATGGAGGTAGCCATGATGGTTGATATCACGATGAGGTGATATTCTATTTTGTTTTCATATTGATATGATGTGTCTTGTGCAGGTGGAAGTATCATCCCTAGCTGAGAGGGAGTGTTGATGTTATAGCAGCTTAGGGCTGCACTTCCATTGCACGAACTCCAAGAAGAAAGCATAAATTAAATGAGTAGCCATTCAGCTATTTAATTTATGTCAATAATAAATATCAAAGAATAAAGGGCCGACCCTAATGATTCGCATATATCTCCTATTGCTTGGGCCGACCTTATTTATATTTAACATTTTATTATGTTTCTCTAAGAGGGCCGACCTAAGTGAAGAGGCGCCTGATTTTGTATAAGTACAAGGTCTTTCCTTGTCATTTGTAATCAAGTAAGTTCGCATTTCTTCAAGCAAGTTCGCACTTAGGCAGCAGATCATTATCTTGTAGCAGCAGACCTAATTCAAGGTATTTCATATTCGCACTTAGGAGAAGTGCTATTGTATCAAATTCGCCTATGTGCTAGGCCTGAGTTGTAAGCAGATTTCTGCTCTTGTTCTACTATATATAAGAGATTTATTTGCTGGGTTTTTCTCCCTCAAGAGGAGGGTTTTCCCAGGGTATCTTGTTGTGTTTATTGTCTTATGTGTTGCAATATTATTAAGTGCTTTCATTGTTTAATCTGATCTAAGAAACACTAACACCTGGGTGGCTGCAATGATGATTCCCTTCAGCTGAAGCCTTGCATCACTCAATGTTCTCCTCCTTCCAAAGTGGTGAATTGTTGCATAATCTTCCAAATTTGCTGCTGCTACACTGTGCTTACACTGCGCCACTCTGATATTTATTTTAACTCCTTGAGATCTCCTTGTGATGCTCATGACTACCTTAGTAAGCTAGCTTCCTTCACACACAACTCCCTTTTTCTTGAACTCCTTGATAATGAGCTTCTTACATAAATATAACCCATGCATGCCAACCATTGTACTCACCTCTTCTATATTGCTGTAAAAATGATTATTTTGGGCTCCGAAAATCCTAATTATGATACCCCCAAGCAAATGGTTTAGATCAGCTTGTAAATGAGCGGATAGATGATTGTAGCAGTTATACTTTGCTCCAAACTTCTTCCCAAACAGCGCTGACAATGCTGAAATGTTTACAATTACTGATCTCAGCATGTGTACCCTCTTATGCACTACTTTCAACAAAGGAGTCTTCTCTAAATCAGCAGGTCCATTACTACTCAAGAGAGACATTATCAGTCCAAAACATGTAAATACCAAAGTGATTAGCAGAAGCATCATAACATGGCTGGAACATTGCATTATTTTCTTCCAAATCAGAATTGTAATGGTTGGAGATCAACACATACTAGTTGCCCAAACCACCAAAAAGATGCTAGGCTGGAAATCCTTACACCATGCAGTGAAAAACACTTTTAAGGCTGTAAATAAAACATTAATGAGATTGGAGATAGTATTCATAGTGCCTCTTGGTCCATTGTTTTTGCTGTCCACACTCCTCTTTGCCATGTTAAGTTGATGATTCTTGCCCCAAAGATCCCATTTTGCCAATATCTCATTGGGTTCTATCTTCGGTGTGCCACAATGAACGTATTCAAAATGGATCAAACATTATCATAGTGAAGTGTCTTACCTTGGAGTGGATCCTTGGTTATCTCCTTGCATTGAGTGGCTTGGTTTCCTCGAAAACTCACCTCCGTAATTTTCACTTTACCCATGCTTGGGGTTCCATTCAATATGCCTTGAAGTGTCATGTCCTTCCCATCCACCTTGAATTTCAACTCCATTATTGGTAGTTTTGAGTAAATTGCCCAAGTGAGTGCAACCATTGCACACCCAGGACTATATTTGCTTCTCGTATCCCAACAACTTAGAAGTCGCCCTTGACTTGATGCCTTCCCATACTTTTGTATCTAACTCTTTCCTAGAAACCAAATCTACATTTATGAAGTTATGAGTAGCCTCACTATCAATCAATTTTGTCACCTTGTAGTTGTACACAATACCATGGACTCAAAAGGGATGATACTTGGGCATCCTAGAAAGAGTAGCAAGGGTGACATTCAAAGATTCTCCTCCTCCCTTGTCTTCATGCTCTATCTCATCAGCTACAATGTCAAGCTTAGGTTCCTCTATCTCATTTGAAATGACCTCTATGTAGTGTATTAACTCCTTTCTCAAGCATCTATGTCTAGGCTCCCATGACTCTCAACAAGAAAAGCGCAACTTCTTTCTTCGAAGCTCATTCTTAGACTATTCCACTTTGCTTGGTTTAGAAGGTGGTGCATTTGGTGGAGGGAAACTCTTCTAAGAAGGTTTCTTATGTTACTCTATCGATGGAATCTTGGAGTAAATTTTGTTTTTGGTCACCAAATATTCCAAGTTTAAAGCTCTCTTTATAGCATCCTGCAAAGATACTGGATCAAAAGCATTAACCAAAACCCCTTAGTGGTTTAGATCAAAGTTGAAAAACTCGGACTCGGCAATTACTTGGTAGGCCCAATTTTTTTAAAACTCAAGACTTGGCAAAAACTTGGAGAAAAGCTTGGCAATAACTCGGCAAATTTATCGAACATTTGAAAATACATAAAGTAATAAAAATATTTTTCAAAAACACACATATTATTGAATTTGTAAAACATATTATTGATTTCCATCATATATAAATTAAAATTAGAGTTAGTACATATCATCAACCAAAAAATGAGCTCACATATCTTCAGGGCTGTTTCCTCTTTTCCTTCTCTAGATTTTTTGCCTTGGTTGATTTCTTCTCTTTGGTTTCAGTTAAGCATGGACATTGGACTGTGTTACTTTTCTTGTTCTTTCTTTTGTGTGGTTACTCATCTCAACTCCTTGCATAGGAGTGTGTGGCTTCACTGGTGCATTAAAGGGGGATTCTTATTTGTTTCAGTTGAGCATGGACGTTGGACTGTGTTACTTTTCTCATTCTTTCTTTTGGGTGGTTACTTATCACAACTCCTAGCATAGGAGTGTGGGGCTTCGCTGGATCATTAAAGGGAAATTCTTTTTGTTTGTCTTTGGCACTGCAGTATCCTTCATGTTTTGTGGTATGAACTTTGTAAACATGGCAACTTCTGCAATAGTTTGTGAATATATAGATAAGCTATGATGACTGGAAAGAATGAAGCTTGAGATGCATCAACTTTCCAAATTTTAACATTCAATCTCTGCCAACTCTCCTCGTATCTAAATGTGAAACTATAAGTCATAACAAATGTCAATAAAAGTATTTTCCAACATCAAGCAATAACAATGTTGTTAAAGGTGCTCAGATTGAAGGAATGCATTCCTGAAGAACACTGCTTTGTTGTTTTTTTATAGGAATTTTCCCTCAATAAGTGCTGCCAATAATGTCAATCATTGTCTTCTTGTCATTTTCTCTACTACTACTTTCAGTAATGCGATTTGCAATTGCTTCCATAGGGGCTCTATTAGAATAGAAGCATTTTACAGCTATCATTTTCTTCTTGTGATTTATTGTATTACTTGCGTATTCTTCCTTTTTATGGGCTGGTTAAGAATTCCATGTTTACTTGCTTTTTTTATAATAGGATGATTTATCATTTCAAATGTATCAACTTATTAGTAATGAATATTATTGTCTGCAAAAGAAGCTTTACTGTTGCAGTTGTTGGATGGCTTAATTGAATAATCATTGTACATTTTTGTCAAAAATATTAGAATATTCAGTGATTGTACAGGCTTCATCTAGTTAATGATGGATGCACTGCAGGGCATTACTTGAGTGCATCGGCACTAATGTGGGCAAGCACTCATAATAAGACACTGTTGAACAATATGCAAGCTGTTGTTGATGCTCTTTATGAATGCCAGCTTAAAATGGGGACAGGCTATCTTTCAGCCTTTCCTTCAGAGTTGTTTGATCGCTTTGAAGCAATTAAACCTGTTTGGGCACCATATTATACCATTCACAAGGTACTGTTTTATGTTCATATTTATTCCAACAACAGTTAAAGGTTTACGTTATACTGGAAGGTGAGATGGAGATATGAGCACCTAACTGTGTAACATCTTAAAACTAGAAACTAAGGTATGCTCAACTACAGATCATGGCAGGATTATTGGATCAATACAAGTTTACTGGCAATGACCAAGCATATAAAATGGCCATATGGATGGCTGACTATTTCTACAATCGTGTCCAAAATGTTATATTGACATACACAATTGAAAGGCACTGGCTTTCCCTCAATGAAGAGACTGGTGGAATGAATGACGTTCTTTATCGCTTGTATTCATTAACTGTAAGTTTTCTCAAATGTTCCATTTTGAGACAAAGATTCAGAAAGGAATTAGTAGAATGATAATTTCTTACAAGCATTTCTACTATGTTTGGTTCTTACAGTCTTATATTTCATTGACATGTAACATGTGGTATCTGACTAGAAGGTGTGTGCAGGGAAATAAAAACCATCTACTGCTGGCACATCTCTTTGATAAACCTTGCTTTTTGGGCTTGTTAGCTGTGAAGGTACTTGCTCTTTTAAATGGCAAACTGTTAAAGAGATATGCATTTTTAATGTTTTTCAAATAGGAAATAGGTAGTTGCATTGTAGGAATAAATAAAGTTCAGATACTAAAATACTTTTATATTTATGGAACACCCATGTTGTAGGGTAGATGTATTTTTTGAATGTAAAAGTTGTGAAGGGCATGCATCCTTGATGACTTTGAATTCTAGAATTAGCAATAGCTCTAATTTTATGAAATATCTCAATTATGGGAGTTTGGCAACATTGGCAAAGTCTCTTTCAATATCTGTTGATCAAAACTAAGCATTTACAAAAGTCATCATTTGTGAGAACACATACTAGGTTTGAATCCAACAAGTGCAATCATGCAATATATATAAAACAAGAATGGCAAAGATATTGGTGGTACAAGATGTACGAAAGTAACTTGCTATAAAGAATGAATTTTGTGAACTGGATGAATAATGAGGTACACATCTCTTGTATACATAATAGACATTACCAAAATCTTTTATTTTATAAAGTATGTCACATATATTGATAATTATCCCAGTGGTAATTACAAGGTAGGCCCTAGCCAATATAGGCTCACTCCAAGATACAGAATGTAAGTCCAAGTCAGATCTCAAGTATACTACAAGTGAACAGTCTTATCCCTATTATCTTTGTTGCTACAAGAGTCCTAACACGCAACATCTCCAAAGATACGAGTCCACAATTCTCAAAGTGCTTCACAATTTTAATCACAAGATAGCCACTCTAGAGAAATCACAAGGTGCCAATTTCAATGGTTGATGATGAATGCTCAAACACAAAGACCTTGGATCAGAGGAAGATTAACTTAACCAGCCAAGGATGCCTAATTGCTTAGGCAGTGAAAGGTGCTCACCACAAGGGGCCAAAGGTCCCCAACTGCAAAGAGGCCAAATGTATCCAATGTGTAGAAATAATATGCTCAATCATCACAGATAGCAAATATGTCTGTCCTTGAAGGGCCAAATAGTGCTTAGGTTCTTAAGAAGGCTGTGCTGTTCCAGGATTATCTTTAGATGCTCCATCAATATCCACAAAATTGGTGTGAGGTGATCATTTATCATGACAAATAATCCTTTGGCAGCCTCTTCATTAGGGGAAAATCAAATCACTGTTGTTATAACTGACATTCGTTAATATCAATCAGAAATCACTAACTTGTGAATATTAGCTCTTATAAAGACAACCATGTGGACTAACATGTTTTTCTAGATGCATATCTACAACAGCTAAATGTAGCAGTTGGTTTAGTATCTTATCTTTTAAAAGAATAAGATGGTATACAAAGACTGATTCACATTGAGACAATCGATATAACAGAGTGCATTTATATGGCATTATATGTAGCAATTTAATTGAAAAATGTTCCATTTCAAAACAATTGCAAGCAATTTTGTCTAAGAAAACAGGAAATCATGTTCCAGAAAACTTATATATAACTCTCTTAGAATCTCTAAATGATTCAAAAAATATATTTACAAATTTCTGAGTAGTGATTTTTACAAAATAGGGAATGATAATCATCAAAGGTTTTTCTCAACAGTTATCATGTCATGGAACTTGGTTTGATGCTTTGGTTATCTTTTGGGGTTGAATAAGCTTAGTGTCACATACTAGTTATTATATTGAATATGGAATTGTTTTTACTAATGGAAACTTGGTTTGTTTTCTTGATTTGTAAATGACAGGCAGATAGCATATCTGGTTTTCATGCTAATACTCACATCCCAGTTGTTATCGGGTCCCAAATGAGATATGAAATCACAGGTGACCCACTTTATAAGGTATAAACAAATTACAAATACACACTTTTGTAAACATGCATGTGTGATAAGATATCCCATGAGCTCATTTTATGGCAGCAGTTTGACATATGCATCAAGTGAATTATTTCCGTATTTCTTATCAGTCAATTTTATCTTTTCTTGTTTTGAAGCTCAGTACCTCTTTTGGGTGCAAATGAAGTATACTGATGTGTTCTGCATTATATTGGTTATCCCTAAGATATCAAGTGCTAGATTAACCTATGAAGGCTTTGCAATTAACTATACTGCATTGTTGTGTTCTGTGATGGCATTGGCTTTAACTATTTAAGGTCTTTTTGAAGTGTTTCAAATAAAAAACTGTTGAAGGAACAACAAATAAAAATGATTCACTATTGTAAGTTGTCTTAGCGAGTTTATGAGGATTACAGCTTCTGAGGTTCCCTACGAAGATGACATAATGAGGGAGATTATATAGTTGATTGTTGAGAGCTTCCATGGATTATCTGATGACCGAGGCCCTTCCTTTGGTAGAAAGGTTAAGATGTTAGAAGTGATGGCAAAAGTCAGATCTTGTTATCTATTGATTGATTTAGAATGTAATGATCTTATTCTTCAGATGATCTATCAGTAAGGATCATGGAGAAGCTGTTTTCTTTTATATGCAAACCATTATTGCCTTAATCATTGATGAAACTAATTTTCAGCCCCTTGTGTCTATGTTGATGGCTATTTTGAAGCAAGAGCAAGATGTCTCTGTAGCTGCTTATGAGTTGGTCAGTAAAGTGTTCGAACAATGTGAGGGAAAGTTGAAACCTTTTTGGGTCAATGAAGAACAAGTTGATGAAAAAGAAATTAAAACCGTGGACGGAATTCCTTCTGAATATAGTGCTGTTCAAACTCTAGAATATGAATTGTGCAATGAGGATATGATGAAGGTAGTTGATGTTGAGAGCTGTAATAGTGAAGACAAATCAGAAAAAATCTTACATGAGGTTGAGATTGATCATTCACCCAATGAGACGTGTGAGATGAAGATACAAATGGAAGTCACTGAAGATATGATTGTTGCAGCCCTATCACGTTTTGATCATACACATAAGGTCATTGAAAATCTCTTTTGGAAGGCTCAAGTTGAGAAGAGACAAAAGGGTATTGAAGGAGGATCCTCACTCGTAGATTTACAAGTCGTGAAAGAAAACTTGAGAACTTTGAAATCAAAATTTTGAGTTTACTTGCGAATAGAGATAGTTGTCTCAAACTTGTAGAAAAGAGTTTGGATGCTTTGAATGAAAAGGTACAAGAAGTAGATAAGCTCACCTTTGAGATTACATCTACTAAGGAATGTTTGGAGAGTACTCAAATTGCTCTTCAAGAAGCAAATTTTCAGTTAGTTGCTGCAAATCAAATTAGGGAGCAAGAAAATGAGGTAATGTTGGAGAAATCAAGCGAATAATAGATGAGATTGATGGGCTTCATATTGATGTTGATTTTAGAGTAATCTTCCAAGTTAATTAGTACAGATTTGGAACAACAAAATGATCAATTGAATCAAGTTGATAGAAACTTTTTTCAGTTTACATATAATCCTCTTTTTGAGTGGGATGCAAATTCCACTTTTGATAACCCGGTTTTGTGTTGGAGGATGAATCAATTTCTAATTTTAGTGATTTCGTTGATGATGAATACGAGATTTGGGATCCAAGTATAACTTAAGAATGGGTTGATAAAATTTTTAGATCTTTTTCATGGGTGGGCTTTAGGCAAAATTGCAGATTTGAAGCTGCTGTTCACTTCCCAATCAGCCAATGCATGATTTTTGATATTTGCATTTAGATGGTGTGGTCTATGTTTTCAGTCTATAAGTGGAGTATGTATTAGTGGGACTTTAATGATGATGTTGGTTTTATAATTGAGAAAGACTCTTCAATTAGATTATGGCTCACAAAACCTATGCATATAAGAAGTTTCTTTCATTGTAATTGCTGCTCCAACAATGCAATCCTGAGTTTTACAAAATTAGCTAGTGAGCTGATCAATTTTCAGTATTTGCAGTTTATGTGGCAGCGAAATGTGGAAGAATTTTCTGATATGATTAAGTTAATTCATATTTCCACATTGATGAGTGATGTTTATGACCGTCCTTTCAAGTTGTTGATTTATGTATTTCCAGATGCTCCTTTGTTAATTGCAGCTACTTGTGTAACTTGGTGTGCACAAGGAAGTTCTTTAGGCATTTGGAAATTAAATCTTCTTGAGAGGCTATCGGTTGGTACTAAAATAAACATTTCTAAGGCAGCTCATTTCAGAGTTACTTTTGTTACATCTTGTCCAATCAACAGTTTATCAAGATTCTATCCTCAACATTTTAGAAACTTCATGGTGATTGTTGTGGGAGACCATTTATTTCTGTTGATCAGAGTGTTTATCTAGTTGCCTAGGATCGTGTCAGGTAGTGGTATTGCAGATGTGGATCTCATTGAGATACCATGGCAGGGGAATTTTCATGGTGCAAATTTCAGAGCTATTGTAGTTTGGGATCATAGGTTGATTGTTTTGTGGAGTCACAAGAGAGGCGAATTCAGGTTGGGTATGATGAGCTGATTGTTTTAATTAGAGTAGTGCAGCGAAAACTTGGTGGTCACTTCAGGAGATTAGTTTGGGATCATGGAATCACAGGTGGTTCAGTCAAGTGATTTAGTAGTTGTACTGACATTGCTTGAGGACAAGCAATATTTGGGAAGGGCGGACTATAATGTCCCCATTTTTTAAAGTTAGCATTGTGAATTAAATAATTAATTTATAAGTTGTTGAGAAGGTTAAAATTAAAATACAATTTAAAATTAATTATTTATTGGTCCAAAAGTAATTTAAGTTTAGAAAATTTGAATAAATTAATAAAGTTAACTTTTTAATGAAATTCTCAAAAGAACTAAAATAAAAGTTAAAAGGGGAAAAAAAGAGAAAACAAGAAGTCAGGAGGAGTTACAAGGAGGAAGTGAATAAATGGAGGAGCGTTTTGTAGGTATTCTGAAAATTTGGGAAATCTGGTGTTGCAGGACTTCTTAGATTTTGTGGAGATGAAATGTCTATAGGATAATTTGCCTTTGGTGTTGTGATACACATCCTGGGCGACAGTATTTTGTCTCCGGTGTTGAAAGAGATCCCCTGGGCAATTTGGTAGTTTAGACAATTGGAAATAGAGAACCAGCGGTTCAGTTGTGGAGTTTTGGAAAATAATCTAATCGAGTTCAAATGAGTTTTGAGCTTTGAAAAAATAAGGCTTGTCATTGACTTTAATTATGTATACAAACAAACGTGACACTGTCGAGTTGTAGGTAGATAGTCGAGTGAAATTGGGCATCATTTTGGAAAGTTTCAAATTTTCCAAAAAATTCTTATAAGTTGGAAATCCTTCAGGGGATGGGGCCAATTGTCATATGAATAATCACATCTTCAAATATTAGGAAGATACTGGATGCAAAAACGGAGGATGTCTGTCTATAGGTGTTGTTACTAGTTGGAAGGTTTGATTAACAAAATATGGGTTCTTATTCGGGAGCTGCTTACATTGGATGTTTAATGATTAAAGAGCAATATATGCCATATTCCCACCGTTGCTATTTCCAGGAATATAGTCGATAATTTTTGGGCATGACTATACAAGACGGGAATTAAGAAGTTGTTGATTCAGTTAGATGGCAATTTAATATAATATTGTTCGTGAGCAACCATGGTGATAAGGGAAATAAGATACGAAGATACCAATATCTTTTATCTTTCGCCAATCTCTGTGAGGCACTTAATTTGAAATGTGAAATTGCTTTAGAATCTCCGTGTAAGGGGAGCCGAAGTGTACATGACAATAAAATTAAAACTTTGAGTTAAATTCTTGTGGGGCTATTTATATTGCCGATTGGAATTGAGCTTCAATTTAAATGAACTGATCGTTCATCTTCCTTATGGCTATGCATGGAGCTTGAGACATATTTCAATAGCGTCTCATTTTATTGGGCATTCTCAAATACCAAAAATACGAAGATAGTCCGCTGACTTTATTTGGGAGCCTTGTATCCTTGTAGTGTTCATGTGAAGATTCATACAAAATGCTGGATATGAATACTTGGAAGAAACGTGAGCCAAATGGAATAGATAGAGGAAGTTGAACGATGGTAGCATTATATTCGTTAATTTTATATTTGGAGGCGTTTGGAGTTTAAAGGGATGTGGCATGACTATGAAGCGCATTGAATTATCTCCAGAATATTAATCAATAAACCTGTGGCGAAGTTTATGAAGTTGGGCTATCACATTAATATTCAAATCTGATTTGAGGCATCTATAGCAATTTATTAAGGTGCCGAAGCATAAGGGATTAATTCACCATATGCTAGAGTTTAATATTGAAGGTGATGTGGAGTTTGGTGGAACCCACTCAAAAACACTTGCAATATAAAGACAACCCTAACCTTGACTCCAACACAATAGTTTAAGAGTCTTTTGAAATTATCATGGGATTAATATATGGGAGGAGCTTAGCCTATATGGTATTTGATGAAAGGGAGTTGCCAGATCTAAGCAGATAATGGAGCTGTACTAATCCTACAATTTGTAAATTTAAGGTCAGAAAATGGTATTGTGTAACAATTTAATAGTCTTTAAAATTTTGGTGTATCTAAAAGGTGAGAATGGCATTTTAATATTATCTACGTTATGCAATGACCAAAGTTGAACTGAATTTTGCCTACAATAAAATCTGAAACTATTGGGTACGTGTTCTTATAATGATCAAACATTATCAAGATGAAATATACAATATATATATATATATATATAGATGGCATAGGTCTGCAAACTGTTTGACGAAATGTTTTATCGGTAGAATTGGGATTCATCAAAAAAATTGCGTCCACATCGGGGTAGCACACTACACAGTATCAACTTTCCCTCCTCATCCAATGGTGGTAACTTTGATGAGGGAACTGTTGACGTGTTTTTTATGACGACATCAACACAGAATAAAGTTGTCCAACGGTCACTCTATTCTCTCTTGATCAAAGTGTCCCACATGCTAAGCTTGCTTGAAAGTTCATGTGTTTGACTCCAAGGTTCCTTTTATTGCGAATAGACTCAGTTGGTTGATGTGTTTTGCTGGATTATTCCAAGGGGACTTACGTAGTTGTTCGATGTTGTGAAGCAATTAGGACATGAAAGATTTGACAATATTGTTCTGGCTCCTAAATTAACCGGGAAATACTGAATTAAAAAGGGATAGGGATAGGGATTCTACAAATCTACTTCTAAAGGGTGGAGGACGAGGATCGACTTAAACAATCTTCAAACCAAACTTTGCTTTGTCTCCTTTCGGACAACTCCGACAAAGTTGGTGCAATCTTCAAAGGATGAGAAAGGTGTTCAAACTATGACACAACATGTTCATACCATCACTATGATGCATACAAACATATGAGCCACAATCGAAGTTAAGTGCCAATACTCCAGTTGACCACGCAAGGTGAACTTACCATCAGTAGGCCCGCTAGTGGTATGGATGAAAGAAGATATGCTCAAATCACAACGCCACACTCCACAATTAACAACTACTTGCATAAACAAAGTCTACTCTACTCTATCCACTTGAATTGGAAAGACGAACAAGCCTTGCTAGCTACTCACAATAGAAGATAGAACCACCAAACAATGATAAATCTTTATATTATGAGAGTGTTCACAACAACTTCTTACAAAGTCCTCAATGGGAAAACTTCCTTTCCTCCTCAATCTAAGCTAACTTCTAAGCTCTACTCTCTAACCTCTATCACCAATACTCTCTAGCTCTGATCTATCTCTGATTCTAATTCTAATAATTTACAAATGAGGGGGGATGCCCCTTTTATAGCTAGCCCATTTCAACGGACGACTCAGATTGAATTACAATGAAGGGCTTAGATCGAGCCACCTATGCCCTGATTAGGGTTTCTACCCTAAAAACCGCCACAGAGAGGAGTGGGCAATGAATGCACAGAATATTCTCCACTCCCCTGCAGGAATCATAATGAGCAATTAATGCCCACTACCATCATCAAGAAGATCTTCATCAAGCAGCGCGTTTCCACTGGCCTTCTCTCGGATAGCAAACTCGATCAACCGGGCCAATACCGCTTCAACCTCCTGGGCAGAAATCGGTGGAATGTGGTTGAGCTGGAACTCCAAGATCGCTACCGTCTGTCCGTGCCGGATGTAAGACTTCTTCCATGCCGCTAAGGCGTCCTGGGTATGCTGAATAATACTAGAGAAAGTGGAGACATTCTCAAAGTCATCCAGGACAAGCGACCTCGCAGCTGAGAAGAATGGAGCCAGTTTATCTTTCAAGCCATCAGCAGTTATTTTCTCTGGGGCCAACTTTCTAGCAAATATGGCTTCTAATGTATTAAGGACTCCTTCCAAGATGTTACCCATTGCTTTCTTCACTCTGGCTGAATTTGACCTTGCTGCATCGTGAAATCCACGGCCTGTGACCACCGAGGAGTACCAGCTGGTGAAATCATACCTGTCACCATCCTGAATCACACCTCCATCCACCAAAGTTTACAGAGGTATATGCATCAAAGCCCCCAAACGAAGTACAGTCTTTGTTTGATAGATGCGGGTATCGCCCCCGGCCTGATCCACCATGTCAATGCGTGCCAAAATACTTGATAAGCATTGGCGAGGTCCTCCATGAATTTCCCTGTCTCAGTACGAACATGGCTAACCCACTTGTCTACTTTCGTTTCCATCCTCTTCAAATCCTCTAAGCCAACAACTGACTCCCTCGGAAGCTCTGGTGGACGTTCTACCGTTGGGTTTGCCGATTCACCTGGACGTGCTAGACTCTGCACATATCCTATCAAGGTTTTGTGCTCCTTCTTCAATTTCTTATACTTCCCTTCCATGCGGAGCAACTGATCCTTCAGCGCCTGATAGGAGTTATCGAACTCCTCGACAATTTGGGCTCCTGTAGGACGACCCAACTCTATGGTGGTGATCACATAATTTTTAGGCCTCTCCTCGGTTCGATCACAATCCTCTCTCGGAACAGCCACCTGAAGCGTACGAGAGCCTGACTCATCAGTCGAGATCTTTGAAAACTTCTTGGCCCTTTTCTTTTCTGGTGGTGCACTGATCCTCCTGAGGAACTCCTCCATCTCGATGGCTGGATCTGTATCATCCTCGGGTTCTCTTCTCATTCTGTCTGAAAGCCAATCCGACACCGTCTGCTGCGGATTGCAAACGACGAGGGGCTGTTCTTCTGTTGCCTCCACCTCGTGTACCTCTTCTCTTCTTGCACTGCTCTGCTCGGGCTCATCATCTTCCACGAGCTGTGTATCTCCTGACCCTTGGGTCCCCTGTTCTGCGTTTTCCTCTTCCTCCAATGTCATGTCCAACATCTGTTGGAAATGAGTGTCAGCCACTATTTCATCTTCTTCTTCTTGTTGGCCAGCCCTGGATACACTGACGCTTATACTATCTGATTCTCGGATGTTGGGTTGATCCACCTCCTCAAGCTCCCGCTCTTCACCCAATCCTGCCCTCTGATCAGCAAACAATGAAATCACTCTCAAACTCGAAGACCGAGTTTGTGAGTGCATAGGTGATGCTTGTTCCATCCTCAACGGTATCGGCTGGGTTGGTACTTCTACTTGTGCTTCCGGTGTTTGAGCAACCTGTTTTCCCCTTTTCACCGATAGCGGCCTTGGGTCACCCATCAAGCTATAAGTAAGGGCGATCGATCTGCTCTTAAGTCTGCATACATGTCTATCGACCCAAGCCCTTGTGAAAGTCAACACCGGAATAGAGAGCGTGTCCAAGTCCATGATTTCTGGCTCGGACCAATCAGGTGGTGGGACGGAGTATCCCTAACTGAACCATAGTCGGGTTGCATAACGTTGACATCCTCTTCCACCTGGTCGGGAACTGGAATGATCTCACATTCCCTGATCAATTTGAGGGGAAGCCTGGAAAACATCCTTTTCCTTATCTCAACCTCATCAACAGCATTTGCCCAAAAGTCTTCAATGTGGGCCTTGTGTTGGTACTCGACGTTCTGTATCATTCGGATGTTTCTGTATGGGTCAAAATCCTGTCTGCCTGTGTGATACGACAGATGATAGAATTGCAGCTCATCCTCTGCCTCTCGAGCTGCCTGCAAGGAGGGACACACCTCAGTGGAATTTCCCATGGCAATAGGAAAGTCAAGTCCACCCTTCTTCTTCTTTTTCTGAATCTTATCATAGGCGATCAACTGCCTAGATATTTCAGCATTATAATGTGATCGGTGGGGTACCTCGGTAGCCGGTATGGATACGAAGTGAACCCCTGCAGCCTAATATAAGTGAATTTCGGAAATTGGATGAGCCAATATCCGTATTCCTCGATCAATGCTTGTGCCTCTTTGGATACTCTTTGCTGCGTTCTCCGCTGAAGGGTCCTCGTGATGTGCATTGTGAATGCATCATTAGCCCGTTTGTAACTGGCAGGGTTAGCTAGATGCAACTGTGTGCAGGCCTCATGGATTTTGAATTGATCAGGTGCACAGCCTATCGGCTCCTTGTATGTAATTCCTCGATACTTGGTCATTCTTGCCAGCATATATATCACATACGAGCTCATGTAAAAGGTTTTCGTCCCCCTCAGGCTCCTGAACTGCTCATCTATGTTATCACTGATCATTCTTGCCCAGTCAACACATTCCTTTCCCTCCAATATGATCTCGATGAAGTAGAACATCCATGGCTCGAAGAAGTAGGCTTGTGCACTCCCATTTATTCGGCTCAGCATCATCATCAAGTCGCAGTATTCCTGTTTCACATCTTCGGCAATTATCTGCTTTGGGAGTCTAGTGCGAGGTGGCTTTGGCTTTTGCATCCAAACTCTGTTGATGACCGCAGCAACCCTCTCGAAGGAGGTGGAGTACATTTTATCCGCCCTCTCCTTTGATCTGTACAACATCTTTTCGGCAGTAGGAATCCCAAATGCCTCTCCGATGGCATCTGGCGTGAAGTTGGCAAGCAATTTGCCATCCGGCGAGACAATGGTTCTACGCTCCGGCTTGTAGTGGTTTGCACACTCCATAATTAGCTCCGGGCACTGAATTGCTAGTGGAAAACCAGCGGCTGCATAGATACCACTCTTCATGATGTTATGTGCCGTGACTGATGGTTGATGGCCTCCCAGTCCGTACATCCTAGACTTGAGTGCATTTAGATTAAATGACCCGAGGTTGGTGTCACTTAACCCTGCCAGCTTGGAGACAATTGCCGACTTTGGAAGAACTGACTTGGCGAGCCTTTTAATCATTGCCTGTCGGGATGAGCTAGCCTTGGCCGTTTCGGTGTTTGCAGCTCTGCCTGCGGCTCTGCTTGTTCCAGCAACATCCCTTGCTCTAGCCATTTGCAAAATAGAATAACAATAAGTTAGCTTGCAGATTTATAATAAAATAAATAGCCTTCGAGGCGACTGCGGATGTGGAGTTAGCTTTTGGAAAAAAAATTCTTAAACATAATTATCTAACTCCAAACCTCGTACTGTGTAAAAACTTTCGAGCTTATAAAGGAGCTTTTAACGACTGCACTTCTGACTGGCGAAGAAAATCACAGCCAACTACTAACTTTCAGCAATGTGGCTACTTTCTCAGCACAACATAAATTAAATCTTTTGCCTCAACTTCCGTTAACCTTAGCAACTTTCGACTTCTTCTCAACTTCAACAGCAACTAACTTTCAGCTTTCGAAAGAAAGAGTCTCGGCAGATAAAAATTTCTCTAGCACTTCGCTCTTTCAGCAACTCAACACTCTGAAATAAAATAAACTCTCAAAGAATTTCTCTCCTCAACAACTTCGAAAATATTTCAATCTCTCAAGAACTTCTTCAGCAACTTCAACAAATGTGAGGAGGAATGAGAGAAGAGACTACTTAAATAATTCTTCTCGAAGAATCCTGCCAAGTAAGGCTGGGGCTATTTTTAGCACCCTCATCAATTCTCCACTCTTTTCGTTCGGAATCTTCTAATTCAAGTGCAGTAGTGGGTTAGTCGTCAGCCAGCCATTATGGCAGTTGCCATTAATAATGATTCCTTCCTTGTAAAAAATTCGAATTTTTTCCTCTTGGTCTGCCAGTTAACTCTTGGTGATTTAAACAACTTGCGAGAAAAATCACTTGATTCGGTTTGAAAATTTCATTTAAGAATCTCGTAGTGTTTAATTGAATCCAACTCGAAAAATTCATGGGAGTTGTAAATTTATTTCCAACTTTTTAAAATGTCTGTCATTTAAATCCTCAATTTCATAAAATTTGCCTTAGACATTTTAAATTCTCTCTTTAAAATATTCAACTCCGGGTGATTTAAAATCACTTGCCTGTTCGAAATAACTCATCCTCTGAGATTTAACTTCCGTCAGGAAAATAATCTAGGCAAAACGAATTTCTTCTGAAAATATTAAAATTTCCCTTAGGAAATTAATTTTTTCAACTCTGTCAACCCATGGGTGCGTTTTAAAGAGGTTCATTTAATTTTTACTTAGAAAAATATTTCATCAAGTTGTCAACCCCGTTTAGATGCCTCTGGAAAATTTTCATATTCACCCACTCTTTCAATTTTTCAAATTCTCACGCCCTAGGAATTTCTCCACTTCATACACTTAGTAGAAAATTTAAATTTTCATCCCCCCTAGGCGTATACTTCTCCTTGGCATTTTATTTCAACCTCTTCACTTTCACCCACTTAGAAATAAAATTAAGTCCTTTCATTCTTTGGGCGCCTTCACCTCTTTTCATCATTTTGCTCAACTTGGGCGTATTTGGCCTAGGGAGTTTTTATTTTACTTAGAAAAATTTCCGACCTTTCTCCCTCGGACGCATTTTGAAGGGTCCATTTTTATATTTCTCATACTTAAAATCCCTTCTAACTCATCTTCTTCATGGGCGCATTTAGAGTGGCAAGCTTTCAATCTATGCCTTGGAAATTTTTTTTTTCACTTACCTCTACAACAAGCTGGGCGCATTTCACCCTTGAAGCTTCCACTTTTGCCTTAGGCGCACTTTAGCTAGGCAAATTTCAATTCATGAAGTAGGCGCATTTCATACCCTCAACTTTCATTTCAATGACTTAGACGTTTTTTAGGCTCCAATAACCTTGGGCGCATTTGACATGGGAAGCTTTCACTTTATCATGGGCACATTTTCACTAGCATGCTTCCATTTTGTTACCTTAGAATATTTTCCAACACTTTCAATATTCTTCCAAGGTGAGGGCGCATTTGGCATGTTGAACTTTCAAGTTGAGGGCGCAAATACACATGGCTACTTTCATTTTTATACTTAGAAAAATTTCAGCCCAACTATTCCTAGCACAAGGGCGCATTTGATGTGGTCCACTTGTACTTGAGGGCGCATTCTCACCTCATGCTCACATTTTTTTACTTTCCATGCCTTAGAGTTTTCCAAGCATCCTCCAACATGGGCGCATTTGACATAGCTTACTTCCAATTTCACGCCTTAGCACTTTTGAGGGTCTTCACTTTACCCTAGGCGCAAATGAGGGGGTGAGCTTCCATTTGAGGGCGCATTTCCACCCCTCTACTTTCTTTTCATGCCTTAGCCACCTTTTCACTAGGCAACATCCCCCTTGAGCGCATTTAACATGTAGAGTTTCCAAGTGAGGGCGCAAATGAAGGGGGGAGCTTTACTTTACTTGCCTTAGAATATTTTCTAAGTTTCATCCTCTTGAAGGTGGGCGCATTTCAGCCTTTGAACTTCCATTTTATACTTAGAAAATTTTCAAACACTTAGGATTTTGCTTGAGGGCGCATTTGAGAGGGTGTGCTCTCACTTTTGACTTAGAATACTTTCCAACATTTTTCATATCCTTTCAAGGTGAGGGCGCATTTAACATAGCATACTTTTATTTTCCATACTTAGACAAATTTTCACATGTGAGCCTTGACTTGAGGGCGCATTTGATGCGCCATGCTTCCATTTGAACATTTAGAAACTTTCTCATACCTCTGCCTGCCTTCATCTTCACCGTCTATTTTGGGTAAGTCAGGCTATTTTTAGAAAGTCCCTCGATTTTCGACCCATATAGCTCCGTTTTGCCTGAAAATTTCGTCATACGACCCTCCTTGCCTTGTGAACCCGTTTCACCAGTCCCACATGTCAGCCTGCCATTTATAGCCACCTGCTATTTATAGTAAGTTCTTGACTTTTTGACTTTGGTAGCTCCGTTTGGCACGAAAATTTCATCATCTGATCTTCTTCGCCTTGTGAACCTGTTTTGCCAGTCCTTTGCCCCGACCTGCTATTTATAGCCACCTGCTATTTATAGTAAGTTCTTGACTTTCTGACTTCAGTAGCTCTGTTTGACTTGAAACTCGCAACGCCTGGCCTTGATAACTTGAGTGTCGCTCTGATGCCAACCTCGGGTGCAGACCTGCTATTTATAGCCGTGCCCTGACTTACTAAAAATAGTAAGTCCTCCGATTCTGCTCAAATTTTGCCAGCAAGTGCCTTGAAGTATGCTGACATGGGTGGGGTACTCCATTTTGACTATTTTTGGATTTCACCCCCTATAAAAGTGGAAACCCTAATTTGACCTGCATGTATCTCGAACGGTCTTCGTTTGACTTCGTTCCTTCTGCATTTCGTTTTGCTTGCTGAACTGGAGTGTTAGGCGGTTGCTAGAATGCACCTGCTAAAAATAGAAACTGTCTGAAAAGTGACTCATCCACTGCCGGATGGTTTTGCATGTCATATTGCCTGTGGGATCTCAAGAAACCCAGAAAAACCCAGAAAACTGGTCTGCATGCTTGCACTGGCTAAAAATAGTAAGTCCTCGAAACTTGATCTTCCCCGCTTGCATGTCACACTGTTGCGAAGCTCTCGAAAAACCCAAAAGGAATCTCCCGACATGCGTCAGAGAACTCCGCATGCAAACCCTAAAAATAGCCTCCTAAGGCTGAACTTTGAAAGTGATCACCTCGGTTTGCATGTTACATCACTGCAAAGGTTTCGAGAAACCCAGAAGTAGTCTCCGGACATGCAATGAAGAATCATATGTTTGACCCTTGAAAATGGCTCCTGAAGCCTGAATTGCTAAAAATAGCAAATTGTCCGATCTGGCTCAAAATTTACGTGCAAGCAGCTTGATGTTACCTGAATGTGGTGGAACTGACAGAATTCCAAAATCTCGATAAAATAGCCCCAAACTGAATACTTACTAAAAATAGCAAGTTGCCGGAATACAGTGAAAATTTAACGGGACCCTGCTGGAAGCCTTTTGACTGCTGTACCAAGCCTGGATTTCAATTTTATAACTCAGTTTGACCTTAAATAAGCCTGAAGGATGAAAACCCTAATTACACAGACTTAACCAATACTTCAACCTGGGTCAAATGACGGGACATCCCCGGAAGGACCAGAGATAGAGAGAGAGATGCACTAACCAAAGCCAAAAGATCAGAATGGAGCAAAAATTAGGGGGTCCCCATCTGTATGGGGTGATGTGTGAAAAAGGTCACAACAGGAACTACATTGTGTCCGAGTGCCTTCTTAAGCCTGGATACATGAAATATATTATGAACCCTGTTGTTAGCTGATAACTCAAGCTCATAGGCAACCTCACCAACCCTCCTGGACACTCTGAATGGACCATAAAACCCAGGATTAAGCTTCTTTGCTCCACTCTTCTTTAGAGTAAACTGCCTATATGGATGAAGCCTCAAATATACCATGTCCCCAACCTCAAAACTGTGCTCCACGTGATGCTGATCAACATATAACTTCTGCTGATTTTGTGCCTATTGCAAGTTCTCCTTTAAAGATTTCATAACATTCTGATTCTCCTACAATAAACCCCTTGCCTTAGGCACTTTGCTGTCCCCAAAAAGCAAATTGAAGAAGTTGGGTGCCTCATTCCCATACAAGGTCATGAAGGGTGACATTTTGATGGACATGTGATAAGTAGTATTCACCAAGGTGCAACCACTTAATCCAAGCCCTGACACTTAATTTTTGAGATACTCTTCTACCCATTTGTTAACTATCTCTGTTTGTGGGTGGTAACTCGTGCTAGGAGTGAGCTCTGTCCCACTCAATTTGAAAAGCTCCTACCAAAAGAGGCTTAGGAACTTGCTGTCCTTGTCGCTCACTATACTCCTGGACATCCCATGCAATCTAAAAATTTCTCTGAAGAATAAATCAACCACTAAATATGAAAAACAAGCCAAAAATCAGAACTTCAACAATCTGATATAAAAAACCAGCACTCAGAAAACTTAAACCAACAAGACTAGAACACTCCAAAATGCTCCTAACTCCAATACTCCCCCGATTGACATGAAACAAGTTGCAAATGAAACCTAAGAAGAAGATGCCCAATGTAATGTCCCCAAAAATTTGGATGAAGTGACTTAATTATTTAATATGGCCTAAGTCTTAAAGTATATTTAAAAGGGGGATATTGAATAATTAATAAATCAAGTTTTAAAGTGACTTATGAAATATTTAAAATATTACTTTGTAAAAGTCACTTATTGTTTGAATGGTGAAAATCATAAAGTGACTTATGAAACATTTAAAATATTACTTTGTAAAAATTCACTTTATTATTGAAGGGAAAAATACAAAAGGAGGAAAAGGAGAAAACATTCGATACTTTTGAATGCATATGTTTTTCATGGCAAAATGGACGAGCTATCTAGGTAGGGTTTGAAGAACCTTCTTGCCAGTTTCAGGTGTGCAAGATCATCCCTAGCTGGTCATTTCAGTTTTTGGAAAGAAGAATAACCTTCAAGTGCAGACGAGTTTTCCTTCTCATTTTCGTGATCTTCTCTCATCGAGTTTTTTGGCTACCTCCATTGGTCGATTTGGGAGGAAGTAGGGTGCAAAGGAAGGCGTCTTCATTGTATAATCCCTAGGCGCACATTGTTCAGGCATAAGACTCCATTTTCAGGTCGAGTTTGAGTAGAGAGAGGGCAGCAAGTGGAAACATGCGATTTCTGAGTGAAGACGTGTTGTGAAAGAGGAAGACGCTTCATTCTTGGCTTCCAATCTGAGTCGTGGTTGCTGATAGAGCCCTTGGGAGGTGACGTGAAGAGATAAACAGGCTGGACACACCATATATCAAGAGTGTTGAGTACCATCATGAAGATATCAGTCGCTGCAAACAGTTCTGAGCAGTTCTGAACAATTTCTTCATTATTCTGTGTGTTTCCATTCATTTAACCCAGGTCTGGGCGCTTTCTTGCTTTTTTTTGTGTAGTTTGACACTGTAAAAGCATTTCTACAATTCAATATAATGACATAGTTTGTCTTTGAAATATGGGTCTGCTGGGCATAGCATATCAGTGATTGAAAACTCAAAAAAATGGCTCTTAAAACTGCTGATAAAGTAAATGTATTATTTCTGCTCCTCATTTGCATCATCTTTTGAAGCTTTGGTTTAGAATAAACCCCGTATTGTTGTGAGTGTTTGTGTTTAAGAGTTTCTTTCAATCTCATGATATTCTGAAACTTGGGGTAGCATGGTATAAGCTTAGTGAAGTTATCAAGCAAACTGAAAATGAAATTCTGGGAATGTATGGTTATATCCTTCAATGCAAGAAGTGCATTTAAGATTGAAATGGCAGATTTGTAAACCTTTCACTGTATTGTCTGCTATCAACATTACCGCATTTATTTCTCACTCAGAATTCACATCTTAGTTGCTGCAAGTATTTTTCAGTCACTGCCGTGCATGATCAGCATTCATTTGTGAAACCATTGATGTAGTGATTGCCTTGGCATTGTGGAAGTAAACTGGGTGTTTTTTGGTGAAGATTAAATATATGTCTGATGAAGGTGTAATAGCATTTTGGATGAATTTAGCTCTGTCATTGTTTATATGTACAATCTGTTGCTTGCTAAAAATCTGCATACATTGAATTACACCAATTCATTGAAACGAAGACTATCAAACCAAGTCAATCACAAAAATTCCTACACTACAAGTGAGGGAGTTTACTGTGGTATCAGAGCTACTATCTTGCCAACCTTGGGTAAAAATCAGTCTGCTTCAACCTCAAGATTCGTTAATGGCTAGAGTTCAGAGTGGAAGAGTGTTACCTACATTCTTTCCTGCCACGCCAACAAAGGAAGAGACTAGTGTGGAGAAACTATTAAAAGATATTGCACGAACTCAGCAAAGAATGTTTTATAATTTGCAGCGTTATGAAGATTCACTTTCGCGATAGTACAGGCAACCCTACAAGACGGATTTGTAAAGAAAACTACAAGAGGCGTTTGCAAAGATATTCATGAGAAGTTTGAGAAACATGCTGATTTGGCACATGAGGCACCCACTAAGGAGCAAACGAGTCATCTTGTCATGGAGCAGGTTGGTTTAAAACTTAACTTTGATCAACCGTATGAAGGTATGGATTCTATGGATGCTCCTTTGGTTAGTTCCAGTGCTGTTCCGCCAATGCTTGAAGGCTGCAAAGCAACCATTGGGAAAAACGAAGAGCCAAAGGTACAAAAACAAGAAAGGAAAAAAGAACATGTAGATGGGTGTGAACAAGAGAAGAGGCATGATTCAAAAAATTATGTTTGGGTATCTAGCTTGCATCATGAGGTTCATAAGTTTTCTCTTTTAGAGAACCCATTGAAGGCTCAAATCAGAGGTGCTATTGGGCACACACTTGGTGGATCAGCCACTAGGGTTATACCTACGCATGTAGAGGGAGACATAAGCGATTTCGTTTGGGTTGAACATACATTATCCACTATGGAGGAACATTTTTCAAGGTTATATGAGGCTTTATGCCTTAGAGAGTGGATTGTAGAGACCAAGAGATGGCCTAACAAGAAAATCCTACAATTTGATAATGTTTGGTATGTTATGGATATAACACCATGGAGTTGGATGGTAGAAAAATTCATTTCAGCTAAGGACATGAAGGTAGGGATCAATTTTGTGACAGCTATGGCAGCTAGAAGAGCACATAACTTTCAGTTGGGCACACCTTTTAGACCAGCACTCATGAAGGGGCAACCTATCTGTGAAGAAGATACAAGGGAAGACAAGGAAGACACCTCAAAAAGACATAATCACAATTCCGATCTTTTAAAAGGACATAACAGTTGCGTGTTGGGTACTCGTTCGCAAAGGTACTCATTCGCCAGCTAGCTCCAAGAACACTTCCACTTGCACACAAGAGAGAGGAAAATTGCTGGGGGGGCTATATAGGGGTTTACCTCAGTTAGACCCCCGTTTTGGTGTTCCCACCTCGACGGACAACCGAGATAACAATAATAGAGAAAAAGTATGATTAAGCAGGAAATGAAGTAAGGAACACAAAAACACTACAAAACAGTGTTATGCTACCCAACCAAATCGTAAAGGAGTGGAGTAGAAAGCTTACCACCTCCACCAAGAGCTCACTAGCCAATGGGGGAGAAAATGAGAGGACTCAAGCCTTTGCTGCAATGGTGTTTGTTCTACACTTGCTCTACGGAGTTGATGGAGTGTTGTTACTATGGAGTGCAAAGTGCTGCTTGAGAGTGATGGATGCTAAGAAGATGTTGTGTAGAGAGTTGAATTGAATGCTTAGAGGTTAGAATGAAGGAAAGAAGAGTGAATTTGAAGGAGAGAATGAAGGAAATGGTCGACCTCGAATGGGAAGTCTAATGCCTTTGCAGTCTCTAGGTGTAGGAATTTGCCAGGGACGTAAGCACATCGTGTGAGCATCCTCGACAGTTATTCTTCTACCAACACACAAAACAAACGCCAAGTGGAACGAAGGTAGCGAGCTTATGTGGAATTTTGCCTTCGAATTTGATTTTTAAATGTGAGGATGTGTAAAAGGGGAATTTGTGTAAGGGGTGCAAATTCGCTCCTATACATTTTGCCCCCACTTTAGCGAGCACAAATATTGATGAGTGCTTCGGTAAAGTAGATCGAAAAAGTAGTAGAGTTAGAAATGTATACCTAAACTATCGAGGAAGCAGACTGTGATCTGGCGAACCCGAGAGTGCAGGACAAGAAAGGACTTCATAGCTCCGCAAGACTATGAAGCTGAAGAAAAAAAACATCTTATAGGCTCGCAAACCTGCAAGGAGGCAACCCCCAAGATCTCTCGCATGAAGGAAGCCCCAAGAAGTAAGCGCCTCACAAGCCCGTAGACTTGCAAGGAAGGTGTCCTCCAAGATCTCTCACATGGAGGAAACCCAGGAAAGTGGACTCCACAAAGTCAAAAAAAGGCTTCACAGGCGCACCCACAGATAGAACATGTCAAGAAACGACCACACAAGCAAGTAAGCAGACAGTCATGCAGACTATCAACAAGTTGGAAAAATTTCAAAGGGGTCCCTCGGGAACCCTTCAAAAGGAGGAGGGGTCCACTCAAGGGACACGCTGCTCGAAAGCTGGTGTTTTCTTTCTTGAATCGATTCATCATCGAGGAATCCTTCTGAAAGATGTTCACTTCATCAAGGAATTCGAAAGGAAGAATATGCCCCCACGTGAGGGGAAGATCAAAGTTGTTCCCACTTCGGAGGAAAGTTCTCAAGTTCTTTCTTTACAAACTCATGATGAAGGAAACATGTTCCATTAGGGTTTCAAGTTGAGAATGCAATTCTTACAAAGAAGTGTGAAGATTCTTGAGAAAAGATTTGTTGGCAACGAATGAGTTTTCTAAAGATCAAAGTGATGTAGAGGTGGTATTGTCACACATGAGAGGGACAACTCAAGTAAAGAAGAGAGAAAGATAAAGGAAAAGCAAAAAAAGAAAGAGTACACGAACAAATGGCACAGGGTAACTTGATATTTCGGGGTCAGAATTGCTTATAAATATATATAAGTATAATAATAGTATATAAATGAACTGTCATCAACCCCCTACTATATCAGGCCATGTGAAGAATGCCCGAGAAGACAATAAAAATAAAAAATTGGGCCAACATGGAAGGGTAGCCTAAATGCCCCCAACGCTTTGCATCGTCCCCAATTTGCCGAAAGTTAATCATGAACATGGAAGAATGATGATACAAATAGAAAAAGGTTTACAACACAAAAACCAGGCCTATACCCAAGTACCAATAGGGGTGATGAGGGTCATCTAGGCACTCATAACATGATTACGGGGGAAACACATCACAACACATACACACATCCAATCTAAAGATAAAGAAGAGGCCTCCCCCTGATCGACCAAGAGGTCGTTCGCTTCCCACTCTAGATCATCGTAGGGGGAAGGAGGACAAGCCTGCAGTGGTGGAATGTTAAGAGGAGGAGCTCTTGAACCTCCCGCAATAAGGGCTAAGGAAGCACCCGCAAGGTCTCCTCCATTCAGCTCTTGTGGAGCTAAGGTCAACGACTTCGCGAAGATCACTGACAAGGTCAAAACTTCATCAATAACATATACGAGTTACCAATTAGAATGAAGAAGATAGAAGTGATATTATTCTTAGATTTAATCACACAACAAAATGATATTCAACGGTTTCAGATGAAAACACACGAGTTTGTATTTAGCTCAACAACAATGATAGACTTGCACAGTATATAATTAATATAGAGCTTCAATAGAACTCAAAGGACTCCCAATACAACTCAGATTGTAACAGAAATGACCCGAGAAAGGATAGCTCGCCTCAACTTAAGAATAGTAACTCGGGCTGGCAATTCCACACCCAGACGACCCATGACTTATTAATTTGGTAATAGAATAGTAATAAGACGAGAGTCTTAATACTTGTAGGTTGGAGGAGATGAAGCACAAGTCGATATCGGCCAAGTTCAGCGCGCAGAGGTGGCGCCTCACAATTTGGTTGAGACGCCTTCGAATTAACGCTTGATGACATCGTGTATGCTCTGCGTCTCTGGTGATGGTGTTCTGGAAACGATGATATCGCTGCGTGTGAATGAGGAGGTCTGGAATCCAGCGCAAGTCTATGGCTCTGTCACAATTCAATTGTTCAATCTCTTCCAATCCTTGAATACTTCCGGATCGCTATAAACCAAAGTGAAGGTTGCAGGTGGTCGCCTCTATCAACCATCAAATCCTTTCTTCAACCCTCAGTCTCCTATGCTGGCCCAGGGCACTAATCATGCATATGATTTCGTCTCAGCAGATCACGCAAAATCTCTCCCACCATCCATGATAATCATCAAAGACAAATGAACCCACATAAATACTTGCCTTCCAATTGGTCAGCTCAGAATATCAATTTAAAATTTAAATAATATTTATTAATAATTTAAATTTATTATTTATTATTATTAAAATTCAAATGTTTTGGTGTTCAAAAACACCGTTCTCGCCAAAAGAGATTCAAGGTCTTTTTAAGATGCGGGGACATGATAGGGAAAGTATGAGGAGGTCCCAAGGGAGAGACAAAGTAGAAACAAGAAGAGAGGAGAGAAGAGTTGGGGAAAAAGGAGGAAAAGGAGTGATGAAATGAGTTGGCTCACAAACAAATAGGAATCATGAAGGTGTTCTGCTAATATGTTTAAGGGAGTTTTTGATGGGATGCCATGAGAGGATAATAGCTCACCCCTCATCTCTATTAAGATTATGTAGGCGTTTGCAAATTTCCATCGCTTCCCTTAGCTTTCTCTTGCAGTAATTATCTTCTTTCAAAAAGTCATGGTGGGTTTTAAGTGAATGCGATATAGAAGTTTAAGCATTTGAGTATTGGAAAAAAATCAAGGTAGTATTCTTGTGTATAAGTTTTACTTAATTTAAGAATATTCACTTTAGTCTAAACTAGTTGGTTTCATGATTGAAAGAATATTCACTAGAGTCTAAACTTGTTGGTTTCATGACTGGAAGAATATTCACTAGAGTCTAAACTAGTTGGTTTCTTGATTGCCTCACAATTTTGTATTTATTTCTATGACCTGTGTCAATTTTTTGTGTTGCAATTCTGGTTTCTCATATTTAATCACAGGAGATGTTTAGAATATTTATAAATGTGAAGTGGAAAGTAGTTCGGAATCATGTTTTTGGACTAAACTTATTATGAATGTTAAGAAGGTTACCATTATGTACTGTATAATGTTTTAGAATGTATATTCTACCTCAGTTGCAAATATATAGAAGTACACATTTTTTGTTAGAGGGTTGAAGTAATTTCTTTTAATAAAGGTATTCAAGAAGGAAAAGTAAAATGTTTAGATTGTCTTTCTTACATAGAGATGAAGGTGTAGTGCATATATAGGAGACATGATTCTCAATTGTCAACAAAGTATGTGCTGCTACATTGATTTAGTGCCCATCTTGTTTGTCCACAATGTGCAAATATAGAATTTTATTTGCTTATGTGAACTAGTAGATTAGTGTTCAGAAATATGTGTCTAAAGTGTAATAAGGGGAACTCCAAGTGTTGAATTGGTGATGGTATCCACTAATGGAATTGATGTTCACAGGAAATTGGAACATACTTCATGGACATAGTTAATTCTTCGCATAGCTATGCCACTGGTGGAACATCTGTTGGTGAATTCTGGTAAGTAGTATGAAAACGAATAGTTTCACCTTCTGTCTTCCATTGAGTGTAAAGGTTGCCTTAAAATTTCTTTTGTAGTCACTAAATTTTATTCTTTCTAGAAAGCTACATATTCTATTTCTTTCAATTCTATAGTTGATTACATAGTTCCTCCAAATGGCAATCGATGGCAATAATTAATTGAACTAGAGGCATCTGTTTTTGTTTTCTTTGTCTTGTAAATGGGAAAAGAAATCTTAGAGATTGAGAGAAATGTTCTAGGTTCTTAGAAATACTTTTTTGTTTAATTATAACCCAATTTTTTCTCTTAGATTGATTTGATCATTCTTTGTCTAGCATGCTAAACTATGTCATCTTGTTGAAGGTCTGATCCAAAGCATCTTGGTAGCACACTTGAGACAGAGAATGAAGAGTCTTGTACCACCTACAACATGCTTAAGGTCTGTATTTATTCTCTTTGTAATGAAGACAAATGCATTAGACATACAACGAGAAATTCCATAGAATAATTTTAAAGCTACACATTTTTTTTTTTTGGTACAAAAAGAGAAAATTATTTCAAAAGAACCTTGTTACATTTTACAAGACAAAGATTTTTATATAGGTAGAGCCCTGAGTAAAGCAAAAATATGGAAAACCTAGATGGCTTTCTCACAAGCCCATTCGCAAGAACATTCAAGAGAACTCATCAAACAGCCATAAATTTTTATGAATAGGGATCTCTGATGAGCAAAGCAGATATAGACAGGGTACCAAACATGCCAAAGCAGCCAGTGAAGCCAATGAATCTAGTAGAAGAACTTTGTGGACAATTTCTAGGAAAAGTGACAATCCTCAGTTTGGAGCTGCCATAGAGGTGTAAGGGAATTATCTAAGTTGATCATTGTGAACAAGAAGAAGAAGTTGAGAGGCCTTATTAGGAGGTAGAGACCCTCACTTAGAAACATTCCAATTCCAATTTTCCTTAGTAGCCTGTTTGGCAAGACAATGTGCACGTGAGTTCCATTCTCTCGGAATATGAACATAGGGTATAGCTTCAAACTATTAAAATAATATTTATTATTTATTATTAATGCTCAATAATGTATTTTATCGTAAAGTATATTGATAAGATCATCTCTGATCTTATCCGAAGTTTTTTTTTAGAAACTTTCTGTTTTTGTACATTTTGTAAATTATTTATTGAAGCTTTCGCTTCATTGTTAATACATCAAATATTTTATCAATTACTTCTCATAATATGGTATAAGAGTTTGCAATCTTTTAAAATTCGAAAAATTTGCTTTTCAAAAAAAAAAAATCGAAAGTAATTTTTTTAGTGAATTTTTTGAAAAGTTTATTTTTTCTGAAAATGAATTTTAGAAGGGTTCTTTTTTTCTGGGCTCCTGTTAAGGTCGTGGGCTATTTATTTTTTTACAAGTCGCGATTGAGGGTTTAAAGGTTTGTTTTGTGGCCGTGTTCGTGCGTATGCCCACGCCTGTGCAATGCGACTTCATTTTGCTCGGGTTTTGTTAATCCCGCATCGCTTCTCTGCAACCCGCGACGAGATTTCTTCGCCCGTGTTTGTGACTGGAGTCTTTAGGCCCGCGTTTGTGAAATTCGACAGCTTGTGATAGTGACTTCAGCCTGTGTTTTTTGAGATCTGTTGGCTCTTCATCTTTGCAATTCAAGACTATATTATCTGCGATTTTCACCTTGTTTGGACACGTTTTTGCCTTCCTCAAGGTCGCCCGACTAGGGTTTTATGTTCTGCTGATTCTTTTGCTTGTATTTTTTTGATCTGAGTGCATTCATGGGCGCCTAGGGTTTCTTCAATTTCGGCTAGGGTTTTGACCTTTCATTTCAAGTCATTTTTTTTTTCGATTGCAGATTCTTGGTGGGTTTTTCAAGTACTTTTTTGGGTTGCGTTCAGTTTTTTCTAGGTGTCTCGAAGTTTGTGCCTCAAGATTTGTGCCAGTTGTACTTCATACCTTTTGAAGTCTGTACCTAAATTTGCCTCTATTTTTGCATTGGAATTTGTGCCTCAAGTTTCGTGCATTCAACATCTTCTCAGTACCTCATTTTTCGTGCCTTGAAAAGCGTGAAGATGGCTTCTTTGACCAACATTATGTTGGATGGCAGTCAGCGTTTCAACGACATAAATTATAATACCTGGAAGCAATGAATGATGACCATCTTTGAATATCGCTGCCTTGATCAGATGATTCTAGGCAATACTACTCGTCCCACAACGACAGATAAAACCCAAGAAAAGTTTGACGAGCAGAATCGTGAAACGGTGATGCTCATTAAACTTTCAGTTACAGATGATTAGTTGGCTTAGATTTTGATTGGTAAATCAACAAAGGAGATCTGGGATCATCTTAAGGGTCTTCATGAGACTTCCGACAAGAGCCGTGCTTTCTTCCTAAAGAACATGCTGTTTTCTATCATGATGGATGAGAAGACAACTTTGCAGGCACACTTGCACAAGATCTAGGAGATCAAAGATCAGTTGGAGGCTATTGGCTAGAAAATGGAGGAAGACATGGTTGTAATCACTCTGAAAAGTCTACCTAAGTGTTATGAACATTTCATAGAGACTCTCAACATTATGCCTGCTAATGTTGATCTAAAGTTTCCAGAGCTTTGTACTATCCTCTTGCAGCAGGATTGTTGGAAACAACAGTTTGGTAGTAGTGTTTCATCTTCTTCTACAGAGCAAGCTTTTGTAGCCAAGACTCAGTTTAAGAACAAAGGGAAAGGTCAACCTTCGTAGCAAAAAGGCTCAGGACAACCTCAGGACAACTCTAAGAAAAAGAACATTCAGTGTAACTATTGCCACAAATTTGGTCACATGAAGAAGGATTGTCGTTAGCGTTTGGTTTCTGAACAAGCAGGGAGGGTCTCAGCAGAACGCATATGTGGCCGAGCACACTGAGTAGAAGGAATCTGTCTTCTACGCTTTTATGGCTAAAAGGCCTGCAGATCATGTAAAGTCCTTTGCCTGGTGCATAGATTCAGGTGCTTCGCGACACTTCACACATCAATATGATTGGTTCACAAACTTCTCTCCTTTTACTAACTCAGTTATTTTTGGAGGAGGTGAAGAGTACACAGTTGTCGGTAAGGGCACTATTCAGATTCAGTCTAGTGGGAGGAATCTCATATTCCTCAATGTCTACTATGTTCTTGGCATGGAACTAAACCTTCTCTTAGTCAGTCAGATCATGCGACATTCTCCTCAGCTGGATGTTGTATTCAGTACTCACAAATGTTCCATTGTTGATCGGGAGACTCGCATTACTGTGGTTGTAACTAAACCTTCTCTCAGTCAGTTAGATCATGCGACATTCTCCTCAGCTGGATGTGGTATTTAGTACTCACAGATGTTCCATTGTTGATCGGGAGACTTGCACTACTGTGGCTGTTGGTATTGAGGATCATGGTCTTTACGGACTTGTGGATATAGGTAATTCTCCGGAGTTAGCCATGGTAGCCATAAAATCTGCTATTACCAATCTTTGGCATCAACGATATGGGCACTTAAATGTGCACTATCTCTCTCAATTAGCTTGTGAGGGACTACTCGCTGGTTTACCTGACATTTTGACTCAACATCATGGTGTTTGTGGAGCTTGTCAAGATGGGAAGCAGCACAAGACATTGTTCACGGATGGTGACTAATGGCGAGCCTCTAAGGTATTGCAGTTGGTTCACGCCGATGTATCTGGACCAATGACTACACCTTCTGTTATTGTTTGCAGGTATTTCTTGCTTTTTGTTGATGATTTGTCGTAAAATGTGGGTGTACTTTCTTAGACAGAAATCAAATGTGTTTATTGTATTTCAAAAGTTTAAGGCCTTAGTGGAAAAAGAGTCTGTTTGTTGTATAATCACTCTTAGGTTAGATAATGGGGAGGAATTTTGTTCTACTACTTTCTCCAACTTTTGTGATACACATGGAATCAAATGCTAGTTAACCACACCCTACATTCCTTAGCAAAACGGTGTTGTAGAGCGGCGCAATTGTACAATTGTTGAGATGGCTCGCTCCATGTTACAACATAGGAGTGCACCTAATAAATTTTGGGCAGAAGTAGTCTTCACTGCAGTCTATCTCCTTAATCGGTCTCCTACACACGTCGTTAAGGGAAAGACTCCTGAGGAAGCTTGGACTGGTAGAAAACCTAGGATCAGTCATTTGAAAATATTTGGCTCTTTCACATATGTATGGATTTGAGATGCCAAGCGCTCAAAGTTGGATTCCAAGAGTCAAAAGCTTATGTTCACAAGGTACATCGACAACCATAAAGCTTACTAGCTGATTGACGTAGACACTGATCGTTTTGTCTTTAGTCGAGATGCTGTCTTTGATGAAGAATGAGGGCCCTTTCACATTTCCTCGTCTACACAACATTCTGAGGATCAACCTTTGAAGGATTCCAATTTGGGTGTCTATCTTCTGTTAGGTCTACCTAATGGGAGGGATGATGAAGATTCTATCTTTGATGATGCTCAACCTGATTTTCCTTCGGATGATATTGATTTTCCACCTGATGAACCTGTTCTAGATCCACAACTAGTTCTAGCTCCTTCCGTTGGATTTGATTTTGGCACTTCTCCTCTCTGGCCTAAATGTTCAATCTCAATAACAATTTACATTTCAACCATACCAAGTTTCTTCCTGAAGTGTTCAACTTTAACTCTGGAGAGAGGCTTGGTGAGAATATCTGTTGTTTGATCATTTGTACTAATATATTCCAACTGGATCACATTCCTTTCTACCATGTCTCTCACATACTGGTAAGGGATCTCTATATGCTTAGATCTATCATGGAATACTGGATTTACTGAAAGCTCAATGCAACTCTGATTATCACAGTGGATAATAGTATGATTCAAGGGCTCACCAAATAATCCCACAAGCAATTTCCGGAGCCATACTACTTCTCTTGCCCCCATAGAGGCTGCAATATATTCAGCTTCTGTTGAGATTTGAGCCACTGAAGACTGTTTCCTGCTGATCCAAGAGATCATTGCCGATCCTAAAATGAAGCAACATCCTGATGTGCTTTTCCGATCGGTTACACTTCCAGCCCAATCTGAATTAGAGTATCCATTCAAATCTAGTTTGACATTTTTGAAATTAAGACCATATCCAATAGTACCTTGAAGGTATCTCAAAATGTGCTTCACAACAACAAGATGAATTTCCTTAGGCTCACACATGAACTATCTTAGGGCATTCACTGCATAGCAAATATCTGGTCTGGTGTTAACCAAGTACATTAATGATCCAATTATCTGTCTAGAGAGAGTAGGATCTGCAAATTTTGATTCTGTTACTGCTTCTTTCAACTTGTGTAAGTTTGTTTCCATAGGTGTAGACATGGGTCTACAGTCTAACATCCCAAATCTCTTTAGAATATCAATAGTGTACTTTCCTTGATTTAGGATGATGCCATCTGATTTCTGCCAGACTTCTAACCCCAGGAAGTAATGTAAAATACCCAAGTCTTTCATGTCAAATTTTGAAGTCAGGTCCTTTTTACCTTGAGCAATAAGGTGATCTTCTCCTGTTATCAGCAGGTCATCAACATATAAAATTATTATTAGCATATCACCTTTAATTACCTTAAAAAAGAGATTTGGATTTGCATCATTCTTGGAAAATCCTAGTCCCAAAAGATAGCTGTCGATTCTTTCATACCAGGCCCTGGGAGCCTATTTAAGTCCATATAGAGCTTTATTCAATCTGCATACATGTGAGTCAGTTTTATGTATCACAAAACCTTCAAGTTGCTCTAGATAGACTTCTTCTTCAATAGTCCCATTCAGGAAGGTAGTTTTCACATCCATTTGATGGATCTTCCAACCTTTAGCTACTGCAATAGCTATTACTGCTCTCACAGAGGTGTAACGAGCAACAGGTGCAAATGTCTCTTCATAATCAATACCTTCTTTTTGTGAGAAACCTTTGGCCACAAAACGTGCCTTGTGTTTTTCTATATTGCCATCAGCAGCATGTTTGATTTTGAAGAGCCATTTGGAAGAGACAACAAATTTCTCTTTTGGTCTAGGTACTATATCCCATACATCATTTTTCAAAATGGACTGATACTCTTCCGTCATTGCATCTTTCCACACTTGATGTTTGAAAACTTCCGTAACACTAGTAGGTTATGAACTAATGATCTCATTCATTAAGGCAACATAGCTTGAGAATCTTTTGGGTCTCTTACTTTCTCTAAAAGTTCCTTTGGGTGCTGTATGATCCTCAGCTTCTTTAATCATCTTCCTAGCCCAAAGTGGTCTCTTCTTGTTGTTGTCATTGGGATTCTCTTTTGGAGCAGTTTGGTTTTCACTTATGATTTCTTCAGGATACTCCCTCTGAATCTTAGGAGCAGGCTCCTCTTCTAAGACTTTAGGAGAATCTTGAATTTCTATCTCACTTGAACTCTTTGCCTTTTTGAAGGCAATGTCTTCCTCAAATATGACATCTCTACTTAGTTCAATTTGTTTCTGCCCGGATATGTATATTTTGTAGGCTTTTGAGGTTTCACCATATCCCACAAATACCCCTTTCTTTCCAAAAGGTTCTAGTTTGTATCTCTTTTCTTTAGGTACATGAATGTAGATAGTGCAACCAAAGATCCTTAAGTGACTTATGTCAGGTTTTATACTAGTAAATGCTTCTTCAGGAGTCTTGTTATTTAGATGTGAGTGAGGACATCTATTTTGGATGTAGACAGCTGTCCTAGAGGCTTCTGCCCAAAATGAGGTTTCAATGTTTTGGTCAAACAACATTGCTCTAGCAGCTTCGACAATAGTTCTATTTTTTCTCTCAACAACACCATTTTGTTGAGGGTTGTAGGCTACAATAAACTCCCTCTTAATCCCAACATTTACACAATTTCTTAAAGATTTCTGAGGTGTATTCCTTCCCATTATCTATTCTTAGGATTTTGATTTTCTTCCCGGAGAAGTTTTTTGTAAGTGCTTTGAACTCCTTAAACCTTTTAAGGATTTCTATTGACTCTTTACATTTAAGAAAATATATCCAGGTCTTCCTAGAGAAGTCATCTACAAATATTACATAATATAAGAATCCCGCCATGGAGGGTACATACATGGGTCCACATAAGTCAGAGTGTACTAATTCTAATACATTTTTGGTTTTACTCAAACTATTTTGGAAGGTCCCCTTTGTGTTCTTTCTTAGGGCACACCCTCTGCATGCTCCTTCATGAATTTGTGCAATCCTGTTACTAATTTTTCTATAGAAGGTAGGGCTCGGAAATGAAGATGTCCTAATCTTCGATGCCAAATTTCATTTGAATCAGAGGTTTCATGAATAAGAGCTTGTTTAGAATCCGTGCACAGTTTGTAGAGATATCCTTGTCTTACACCTATAGTTTGTGCTTTCTTTATAGTGGAGTTCTTTGGCCATGCCAAAACTTTTCCATCCATAGAGGTAACCCTATATCCATTATCTTCAAGAGCAGAAATGGATATTAGGTTCCATTTTGTTCCTAGTACAAACAATACTCCAGTGAGTTGTAGAGAGAGGCCAGACTTCAAATTTATGGTGCAAGTTCCAACCCCTCTTACTAGATGTGCAGAATCATCCCCAATAGTCAGTTCTTTGTCACATTCTTCTTTCATAGTATCTAGGTGTTCTCTGAACCTTGTGATGTGCCTAGATGAACCACTATCAATTACCTAGTTGTTGACTTGGTTTGATACTTGACTTGATAGTGATGAGTAGAAGACAAATTTCTGAGAGTCATAGTTTGTATTTGTTTTTCCAACTTTAGCAAAGGATGCTTGTTATTTTGTTCTATCAGGGCACTTCATTGCATAGTGTCCATATTGATCACATCTGAAACATTGTATTTGAGAGATGTCTTTCCTCTTCTTGAATGATCCTTTTCCATAAGAATTCTTCTTTCTTTTGAATGATCCTTTTCCATAAGAATTCTTCTTACCTTTCTTATGAGAATTTGTGTTTAGCACATGAATATCCTCATCTATGGGTTTTTGATTGTTTCCTTTTGTTATCAGTCTTGTTTCTTCTTGTAAGCAATCTGTTCTCAGCCTATCAAATTTAGGGAGTTTAGATCTTGCACTTATTCCTTGAACAAATGACTCCCTTGAGTTTGGTAGGCCTCCTGAGCTATTAGTGTTAACTCCTTGCTATCAATTTGATATCCAATTGTTGACAGTTGATCTCTTAGTTCAGTGATTCTCATGAAGTATGCATTAATAGATTCTCCCTTGTTTATTTGAACATGGTTAAGTTGTCTCTTTAAATCAAGGGTCCTACTGGTGTTGTTTATTTCAAAGGTGTTCTCAAGGGATTTAAACATTAGGTATGTAGTCTCATGTTTGGACAGAATAGGTACTATATGGTCCCTAACTGCATCTACTATAATTTTCATAGCTTTCTCATTGTTCTCAATCCATCGAGTTTTCTCCGGATCATCCTCTGGTTCTCTCTTGTTTTCTTTCACAAATGAGTCTAACTTATTTTCTTTCAAAATCATCATGATTCTGAATTTCCATGATGTAAAGTTGTTTGCACCTTCAAGACGATCTTCGAATTTGATCACACTTGACATTATGAAGAATGGAATGTGTTTATTATTTCAAGAGAATACGATTTTAAATAATTTGATATTTTAAATAAAATCGGATCTTCCTAACGTGGCTCTGATACCATGTTAAATTTGATTAAATCTATCAGATTATATACTTAAAATTGAACTAAAAATAATGAAGTTGATGTCAAGTTAATTCTGAATGAATATATGAAAACTAAGTCTGAAATTCTGTTGCAGATTTTTTGATCCTACAGGGCAGAGTATTTATTGATTTCAATTATCTGCTTAGAGGATCCGATCACCTATAAATATGGGTAAGGAAGGCACGACCCAAGATAGGGAGACACGACTTTTAGGGAGACACGAATTTTAGGGAGACATATCTCATGAGAGACATGTCTTCATGAGACACGTCTCATGAGCGAACGCGTCTTTAGTTATTAGTCCCTTCGTCTATTATAGTCGACGATTAGCCTCTTAACAATGATCAAACATAATTTTATATTTATGCATTTAGATTTAGTTCGATTTGAATATATATCATTTATATTTTTCAATGCAGATCGAAAACCTATACTTAGGATTTGGAGATTTCGATATAATTGATGATGATGAATAAATTCAATCATCATTTATATCTGACTGAAGCTATCTATCTTCAACAAATTGCCACAGTCACACAAGAGTTGCAATTCTATTTGAGGCCCGCACCATATTTATATTGGCATGACTTTTGTATTTGTTTGTTGCTGTGCCAACTAAGCCTTCCAAACTCACCACGTTTACTTGAGATATCCCTGCCACCTCACCTACTTAAGTCACAAATCGGGAGGACTCTTCTTTGTGGTTCGGCAACTCTGTTGCTAACTCACAACCCTTTTTGGTATGATGCAGACTAGTTTTCCTTTGATGTCCAGATCAAGCAACGCCCCTTAATTAAATTGATTTTAGCATCTATTGGTATGGCCTTAATAAATAAATATATATATATAAGTTCCATCGATACCTTCTAATACGGATGCATAGGTGCACTGTCTAAACTCCAAAATAATTTATGAAATTCTTCAAATTCAACAATTAAAAATTTGAAATTAGATCAATACCCTGAAATTTGTCTTTTCCCATAGACTTCACTAATTTCCATATATCCTTCAATTGATCCTTGATGCTCTATGTGAACCTTGGTATGAATCCTCTTGATGGATGAATTGGGTTTTTGTCAAACCCTCCAAATCAAGGGTTTTCGTCCTCGAGTCTCCTGAAAGCTATGCTCTCCAAAATACTTTCGATAAATTTTTTCACATGCTAATAATTTATTTCCTTTCTCCACTTTTATACTTCACCACCTTATTAAATATTTTGCATTTGTAAAGTGACTTTCATTTAATACTTGAGCACATCATTTAATAAAGTCACTTTAACATTTAATTTATTAATTAAATTTAAACATCCAAAATATTATTTCAAGACAATTTAATATTTAATTAATAAAATTGACTCCATGGTGACTATTTGGAAATTGGGGACATTACAAATTGGTTTAGCTAACAATAATTTTTAATATCACACTATCTCAAGGCTTTCAGATATTCCTGAAGTCTTTGGAATCCACATTACCAAGAATAATCTTTGTGAACAATCACTCATACCTTCTTGCCGAAGTCGTCCCAGTTTCTACCCAAGTTAAAATGCTGCCGAAGTGAATTCATGTTGCTGCTGAAGATGATTGTGCTGTCAAAGTTGTATAGGTTGTTGCCAAAGGTGCTACAAATTGTTGCCAAAGTGAAACAAGTCACTGTTAAAAATGCACAATGTGTTTTTGTTGCTGCTGAAGTCATCTGGAATGTTGTTTTGATTCATGACTCATCCAAACATGCTGTTTAGTCAAAAGCTCGCACACCAAAACTTTTTTTCTTTGGAACCTGCCTTTATTTTGTTGTTGTGTGATGCAAGATTGCTTTTGAACCTAGATGCTCTTGATCAATTAAACATTGTTTTTTGATGATTGGATCGAGTAGTTATGTTATTTTACTTGATCCGTTGTGACAGCCAATGTGGCTTCTTCTATTTGTATAAGGTCGAGTTTGGGATATTGGAAAACTTTCTCATTTTATCTGGAAGCACACTAATTATGTTTAAGGTAGCACTAGTGCTGTTTTCTCTCCTTTTGATGATGATAAAGATTATGGTTTTTTCCTATTTCACTCTTTTGTAGATCAATTCTTGTAGATCTGTTGTAGCTTTAGGTTTACTTCATATTTATGTTTGCTGTTTTGGGGTGTTGTGGTGGTGAATGATGTGTTGGTTTCTTTTTCTCTAAGCATTGATGTAGATGCCAAACAATGTTTGTTTCCAATCTTGGTCTCTAGATTTGAGCAATATTTGCTTATTGTTTCTCTTGCTGAGTCATGTCCTAAAGTTCTTTTTAACTTTAGTATTTTTCTCTTATTCCTAGATGTACATATGAGTTGTGTAGCTGGCCTATATTGGTTGCTTATGCACTTCAATATAATCCACATCTTTTGTTTTATGCTTTTCATCAAAAATGTTATTTGTGGCCTTATATGAGTACTGAAGCTTTGCATTATTTGTTATTTTGGATGCGTTCACCAGAATTATTGGATATAGCCTTGAATTTGTAATGCCTTTCTCCTTGTTGATATAAATACTCAAATTTCTAAGTAGCATAAAAATGACAAATATATATGTTATTGTAAATTTTGAATTAATTTTCTGTGGTCCTTTTGGCAAATCTTAGGTTGCTCGACATTTATTTCGTTGGACCAAAGCAATGCCATATGCTGATTATTATGAGCGTGCCTTGACTAATGGAGTGCTTGGAATACAACGTGGTGAGGAGCCAGGGGTCATGATTTACATGCTTCCTCTAGCTCCTGGAGGTTCAAAGGCTGTTAGTTACCATCGTTGGGGAACACCATTTAACTCATTTTGGTGTTGTTATGGGACAGGTAATATGATCTTTTTTTGTTGCTGTAAACTTAGGTGCTTGATTTTTTATTCATAAGATGATAAGGTTGCCAAATAATGTTCTATTTAGCCGCTGAAATGTAACTCATGCTTAATTTTTAGTGTTGATTTTTCCTTCTCTTGAATCATTTAGTTCTTGTTTCATTGGTTTCTTTTGGGTTTCCTTTCAACAACCATTGTGTTTGTTTAAATGACATTTACATTTTTGTTTCTTGTCTAACGGGTTTCTTTCTTATATGTCTGCATGCTCATTACTCATGCATAGAGTACATATTGAGGGGAACAAAGAAAAGCTAAATGATGTTATTTTCTAGTTGCTAGGTCACTATATATGAATACACGTCAAGGAGAATGGAGAAAGGCTAAATGATGTTATTTTCTCCACTAATTAATATTCCTTGTAGGTTTCTTAGTCATTTTCACTTTTGTTTCTTCTGATTTTTTGAAAGTGCCTGAAGTGTGCTTAGAATTTTGCACATTATGAAGCCAAACTAGACTAGTAATAGAGCCAAGAGCATCAGTATCATATTGATCTACCATGCTGAAGCTATATATATGGAGTAGACTTGCAAGTGTGCTCATGGTATTGATTTAAAAGCCATTGATGCATACTCATTATGTATTTCCTTAGCAATATTTGCCACATTAGATTTATTTTGATGCTTGCAGGATATATCATATTGCCTTTTCTTGCAATCATTCTTCACGTGCTCAAATTTCTAGCAATAGAAGCATTCTACCTTTTGTATGTGGTTGTGAATTGAGGTGTGTACCCTAAAAACATACAAGTGCACTTTTTGAACTCCTAGAAGAAACCTCACTCGATTCCTCTTGTCAAAATTCTTTTTGCAACATGTATGAACTAACATTATCTAAGGTCAAAGTTTGGCTTTCTACCAATAGGTTTAGAAATTTCACAAAAGTCTCAAAGGAGGGTGGTAGGATATTAATGGTTAGAGTAATTGTATCCTCATCGTCTATTGGTTTATTAATCATGGTGAGTTGATCCCTTAGATCTTTGATTTTTAGAAGATGCTTTGATAGAGTGAAATATACTCTCTCAATTTTTTTTTATTTTCAATAGCAATTACAATGTAACCATGCATCCGTTAAGGTTAGCTTAAAACCAAAACATGGCAGAAAAGAACTCTAACCAAGAATGCGCCCTAAAACCACTTAAGGAGGAGGGGCGGGCATATGGTCAGAGAATCCCTAGGATCTGCTGATTCAATAATTGAAATGGTTACAACTGAAAGAGAGAATCTAAACTCAACACCAAGAATGTGCACACAAGATCCTTTAGAAGGCGAGGTGCTAACATATGGTGGAGTGCTAAATACATAATTGAAAGGAAATAGGCGGATAACTAGCCATGAGAGAAATTACAAATAACAATTCATCTGCTGTGGCAAGCATCCACTCAAGAGTGGGAATTCTCCACTTTTCAGTGGGTAAGATAAGAGATACAAGTTTATTCTCCACACTGGCGGTAAACCATCCAGGGGTACTTAATGTTTGCTTGAGAAATTATAAGTAAATGCAGCAATAACATATGATTGGATTAGTACTACTAATTCACAACCTTACAATCAGATAATCTGCAATTTACAAGTATTACAATGATAGGCAAAGCCACAATGTGAAGAATAATTATCTCAAACTAGAAAGCTCTTAAACACTGAAAAATAAGCTAAAATTTGATTTCTTTTAAGTCTGATAATTAAAATCAGCAAACTAAAACTGTAAATCAGCAACCTATGAATAAATGAAAAGCTTATATCTTAATCAGATTACCTCCGAATTGCATGGAACCAAATGCAATGAACCTTTGGAGGATAGGCACCCATGTTATGATGAAGAAACAACTCCAAAAACCCAACATTTATTTATTGGCACAATTCCCAATGCACACAGGAAGGTACGGCCCTGGCAAGGGTGATTTTTCTAGTACAAATCATACACTTTGAAATAATATTTGGAAATTGCTAAGAGGGGTTGCCATAACCTTAGCAATGATATGATTGAATGCCCATAACAAAATTAAAATGATACAAGAAGCTGTGAATAAAATCGACTTTCAGCTGTGTAAATATCAGCAACTTGAAATCATGAAAACACACCAAAATTCTCCACTTTGAAGCTCTATCTGCTAGTCTGATTTGAGAAGCAACTTGCAATCAATTAGGTGTTATCTTGCAAACACGAAATTGAATTGATACTAGGAGGCCAGCATTCCTTGAAGTGCAAAATGAGTAGTCATTTCGACAACATAAGTTTGGCATAAACATGAGATGATCAAATGCTGGAGCAAACTCTTCTTTTAAAGAAAAGGATGCGACTTTACAAATTCAGTAACTCCCAAAGAAAGAGGGATGCCCCTTTCATCAATTGTGAAATATCAATATTAAAAAAACACTTTATTTCCTCCTTATGGCGTCCCACATACAAGGCATTATATTTTTATAAAAAACATAAATGATACTCCTTCATGAAGTGCCCACCCTCAAGTACCACTTTTCACCCCAACTTAAGTTGATGCACTAGGCCAAGGGGTCAACTAAAAATTAGAACATTAATGCCTTATATTCAAAATCTCACCAAATAATGTTTTTAAGCCAGATTGAAAAACACTTTATTGCTCCAACTGAAGAGGGACTTAACTGAAGAACTGATAATTGAGATACTGCCAAAAATATAATTTACTATAAATAGTAAATTCCGAGAAATACCACGAAAACCTCCAGTAAAGGAAACCCTAATTTTCCTTAACAAGCCTATGGGCCTCCAGAATAGGCTGAAGAGAAATTGAACTGGTTACTGATGAGAAGGGGACATTACATAGAGACCCTCCCACACGCAATTTGGTAGAAATCAACATAATTTTGAGATACAAGACTTGGCCTTTTTTTGGCATTTGATATTTTTTTTCTAAATTACCCCATAACGTACTAGTAGTCATAGCATTATGGACTTTAGGGATTAAATCATTTGACATTGACAACTTGAGAATTAGTATGGCTTCTCTATGACATTTTTCAATGTCACCTAGGTGAATAGTAGACTTGGTTTTTGTGCCTAACAAGATTTTGTCACATTCTTGATACTTGGTGATAGCTAGTCTCTTGTGACTCTAGATATAATAATTTTTATTGATGAGTTTTTGTGCCTCTAACAATACTAGATTTTGGATATTTGCCATTTCCTAGCAACTCTAGAAATTAAACTTTTCCTAGAAATTTTCAACTTTGATCCCAAAAATTTCCAACCCTCCAAATTTTTCTATAAACCCTTTTTTGATTTGACCTAGAAAGTAAAAAATTTTCCCAACTTCCTTTTAACAACTTTTTTTTTCAAAATCCCTTAAAATTCACTTCAAACTTTTCGGATTATAAATTTTTTTTTTTCTAGACTTTGAATGGAAAAAATAAAAAATAAGAAAATACTTGAAAAGTATTTTTGGAAAACTTGATTATCTATTTAGGAAAAAATAATGCTTAGAAAAAAACATAAAATGTGCCCAAGCTGTGACATTTGATAGATTTTCAGCAAAAAAGTAGACAATATGTCTTAGCAATTGCATAAACCTTTTGCTTGAGATTGAAAATCCTGATGTGTGTCTTAGCTGCATTTTATCCCACCATGGTTCTAATGAATTTCAGAAAAAAATTGATGAGTTATGGCTGTGTGGCTTGATTTTTCTCAGCCACGTCTAATAAAACATTGTAAATTAATTGTGATGTTATTGATATTCTTGGTTGCATACGATTGATAAAACAAGAAAATTTCTTCAAAAAATTATAAATGTTTGATGTGATCTTTTTATAAAGTATACTTTTTAAAAGCATTCAAATCCCTCGTTTAAATAAAGTCCACTTAATTCATTAATGATTTGCACTCAATAATTAATTATTATTATTATTTCTTTTTAGATTGTAGGAATTGGTCGGGTATCCGTCCTCCTATAAACTGCAGTGCGCCTAGTAAACCTTTTTCAGGTGATTGGTGGCACTGGCGCGACATGCCCTCCGGTACCACAGGTTTGGGGGGAGACTAGACCTCGTGACCTCTTGCCTACAACAGGATGCTTTAGCCAATCGAGCTATCCCCCCTGCTCCACTCAATAATTAATTATTATTAAAGTATAACTTTAATAATATTTATGATATTATAACTCCATCATTAATCATCGTAAATCAATTTTGACTTCACCAAGAGGTTGCCCACTGCATTCACTACTAACCAATGTGCCTTACTATAAATAGTAAGGTTGGCTTCTATCAACACATTGACTTACTATAAATAGTAAGTATATGAAAATAGAGCCAACACACCTTGAATATCATAACCTTTGAACAAGCTAAGGATTTAGAGATGAAAACATTGCCAACTGCCAACTGAGGAGCTAGCTAACTCCAACACTGGGCCCCCTAAACACCATTATTAGCCTACGAGGACCCGATGATAGGTTACCGTTAAACCACCAAACTTTGATGCGCGCTCAAAAAGGGGACATTACAATCCACCCTCCTTGAAATTGTTTGTCCTCAAGCAATCACAAATGAATATAAAACACCACTTGATCATAGGCCCAAGGGAAGAACTGTAGAATGACCCTCAAATCACCAAACAACTCTAGCAATGCGTAATGTCCCCTTGTCATCAGTGAGCAGTTCTGTAGCTTGCCAACCTATTCCGGAGGCCCCTAGGCTCGTCAAGATGAAATTAGGGTTTCCATCATTTGGAGGTTTTTGGCACTTCTTAGAATTTACTATTTTTAGTAAGTTCTAATGTTGGCAATGGTCCCGTTGACAACATCACAGTGAGTTTTCCATTTTAGTTGGAACAGTTGAGTATATTTGGTTTTGGCTTTTGAGGTGCAATATTTGGAGAAATAAATTATTGCAAGTCATTAGTGTTATGTTTTCAAATTGACCCCTTGGCCTAACGTTATGACTTGAAGTTGTTTTTAAAAGGTGGTTCTCTAGGGTGGATACCTCATGGAGGAATTAATTAATATTTTATAATGTTTTATTGTGCCTTGGAGTTTGGACGCCAAAATAAAGAGGAATTAAGTATTTTGAAAATTAAAATATTTCAAGGAGAGAATAGGCGTCCCTTTTTGGAGGGAAATTTGGAAATTCGAAAGGTCACCTCAAGTTCTATAAAAGAGAGGCTTTGCTCCAGCATTTGATCATCCATTGTTTATGCTATTGTTATGCTGTCAAAATGACTTGATGAATTTGGCTTCGAGGAATTCTTACCTCATAGCGTTTGTCCAATTTCGTGTTTGAAAGATAACACCTAGTTGGGTTTGTGGCCGCTTCTCATCCAAACTAGCAGATAGAGCCTCAATGTTGGAGAATTTTGATGTTATTTTCAGTTTATAGCTTGCTGGTTCAGTTATGGCTGAAGGATGTTTTTGATTGCAGCTCTTTGTGTGATTTTATTTTCATTGTGGGTGTTTGCTCATATCCTTCCTATGCTTGAGGCGACCCATTCTATGCATTTTCAGATTTTATGGTAAAGAATTGGATTTTATCTTGAAGTTTGCCCCTCTAGGCAGGTCGTACCTTGTTGGGCTTGTCTTGGAATGCTTGCACAATTAATGTTCAAGCTTTGGTTACCTTCTTAGAGTTGGAAATTGGACGCTTTCCTCCTTAAAAGCTTTTGCAATCAATTTCAGATCATTTGGAGAAGTTTTGAGGAATTGGTGAGCATTTTGGTGTGTTTAGCTTGTTGTTTATGAGCTTACAGTTTGCTGGTATTCATATCAGATTTACAATAGTTCAGATTTTTGCTTGTATTCTTGTAATTGAGAAGATTAGGGGTGTGAGAGATTATCCTTCATCATTTGGCACTGATTATCTAGCATTAATGCTTTGTAATTTGCAGATTTTGTACATTGTACGATTGTAAACAGTAGTACTATTCCAGTCATTTTCATTTCTGCATTTACTTTATGTTTAATTCAAACATTGTAACCCTTGGTCGGTTTACCACCAGTGTGGAGGGAAGAACAAGCTGCATTTCTCATTTCTCACCCACTGTTTAAGTGGAGAATCCCCACTATTATGTGGATACCCGGTGATAGCGAATGAATTGCTCTTTATTGTAATTATCTTTCCCCCACTAAACAAGTGGTAGCGTGGATTTCACATGGTTGGATCACCACCTGCTTTACATTTTCAACATTGAATTCAATTCAGTTGTTGTTACTGATCCTTTCCCATATGCCATCACCTCGCCTTCCATAGGATCCTGGTGAACATTCTTGGCGAAGGTTACATTCAGTTTAATTATCTTTGAGGAGCTAACGCTAACTTTTGGCATAGTGCTGATATGTGTTGTGGAAATGTTGAGAAAAATTTAAGGGGCTCATTTTAGTGGTATCAAAGCCCAAGATGCTGCCATCCTGTGACATTTTGGTTTTCGCCGTCAGATGAGTGACAGAGACAACAGATACTTCACTAGAAGTTAGGCAAGAACTCAACATTAGTTTCCACCAGTTCTAGAGGTAGAGACATTGTTAGAAGCTTTGAGGGAAATTGGTAAAGTAGTTGAGAGCATGTCAAAAAGTGCTAGACAATCCATGGAGGAAAGAGATTCTAGAATGGAAAAGAAATTTGATGGTATGATAGATTTGATGTTGCGATTGCTAGAAAGAATGGATCAACAAGTGACTCAAAACAATACACAACTCCAAAACAATCATATTGGAGAGAACAGTGGTGTCAATGGAAATAACAACCATAATGGTTTGGAGGTCAACGGACGTGATGGGACCATTGGACAACATGTTGCAATCACTAGAGGATCAACCTCTAGATCTCTTTTTCCCACCTTTACTCAAAGGGAAGAACCACCACAAGTAGAGGCTGTTGTACCGTTTGCAGATGATGCAAGACAAGCGTACATGGAGTATGTTGCCCTACCTCCAAATCTTAGAGATCAATGGACATTTGATCAATTCATGAATCAAAGGGGTAGAAGGAATGGTGGAAGAGTTGAGAACCGTCCTCCTTTGGCTCCCAAAACTGACTATCAACAAGCTCTTGGAAACGTGACCTTGGCCCATTTTGATGGGAGTAATAAGTTTATGACAAGGTCATGGGTGCAAAAGCTAGATAAATATCTTTCTTTGAGATCAATGCCTGAAGCGGATGCTATCAAGTTCGCCACCTTGCATTTGGAGGGAGCTGCTCACGAATGGTGGTACCATGGTTTGCTCACACTTGGCCATAACCTCATCCAGACCTATGAAAAATTCACCAATAGGTTGATCGAGAGATTCCATACCAAGGATCCTGAGGTGAGATTCCTTGAGTTGGCGCACTTGAACCAATATGGATCTCTTGAAGCTTATGTGGCTGATTTTCAAAGATTGTCAGTAATGGTGCCCAACATTACTGACAAGAGACTTGTGATCTTGTTTATTGAAGGATTGATGGAGCCGTCGAAAGGATGGGTCAAAGCCTTTGATCCACCAACCTTGGATGAAGCAATCAAGAAGTCAAGGAGCATGGAGTTGGCTACCCCAAGGGCAAAATTTCAGTCGAAGTCCTTTAATCATAAAAAGGATAAGAAACACTCACCAAGTCAGCCTAAGAAGTATCCTCAAAAGTTGTCTGAAGAGCTCTTAGAAGAGTTGAGGAAAGATGGCATTTGCTACACTTGTCGTGAGCCTTGGACAAAGGGTCACATATGTTATGGAAAAGGAAAAGCACAACATATGGAGGCTTATTTTGATGATGGATCAGAATTTGATTTTTCTGATCAGCAGAATGAATCAACAAGTAGTGAAGGTGAAGAAGCTCCAGAACAGAAGCCCAAAAATGTTGGAGATGGTAGTGCTTTGGCACAACTTTCAAGTTTTCAGAAGAATGAATCTTTTTCGGGTTTGTGGAGTGTTTGGTTCACCAAGAATTGTTGCTCTAATTGATACCAGAGCAACTCACAACTTCATAGATGAAGGATTGGTGGCAAAGAGTGGTTTGCATACAAAAGAGTTTGAAGGTTTGAAGGTGATGGTAGTTGAAGGCTTCACCATGTCTTGCACAAGGAAGATTCCCAACATCTCCATACAATTGGGAAACTATGAAGTAAGAGATGATTTCTATGTAGTTCACATTGGTGACACCGATGCTGTCCTGGGTATATATAATGGCTGCGATCTCTTGGAGAGACCACATTGAATCTACAGACAATGGAGCTGATGTTCCAATTGGATGGAAAGGAGGTTGTTTTGAGAGGGTTGTCAAATGGAGGCCGTCGAATAGTGTGCTTGAAGAGAATGGAAAGGCTAGTCCGCCATGACCAAGTTGAGTGGGCAGCAGAATGCCTAATCCTACTAGCTGATTCGATGGAGGAGAAAAGGCAATATCATCTAGATATTCAAGCCTTGCTTTTTAAGAAGAGCAAAGTTTTTGGAAGTCTACCTCCTAGAAGACCTCTTGAAAGGGGTTGTGAGCATGTGATTGAGCTCGAAGAAGGAGCAAAATCGATCATCACTACTCCATACCGCTATCTTAAGAAGCAGAAGGATGAGATTGAAAAAGTCATGAAGGAGCTTTTGGAGATGGGGTTCATTCGGCCAAGCAAAAGCCCCTTTGCTTTAGTAGTGGTGTTGGTAAAAAAGAAAGATGGTACGAGGCGCATGTGTGTTGATTATTGTGCGCTAAATTAGAAGACAATCAAGAACCAATATCCAATCCCTAGGATAGATGAGCTTATTGATGAGCTCCATGGTGCCATGTTCTTCTCAAAGATCGATCTCAAATCAGGCTACCAACAAATTAGGATGAGAGAAGACTGCATTTAGATGCCACTTTGGGCATTTTGAATTCCTTGTCATGCCATTCAATTTGACAAATGCTCCAACAACATTTCAATTTTGTATGAACAAGATCTTTAGGTAGCAGTTGAGGAAGTTCGTGGTCATCTTCTTCTACGACATTCTCATTTTCAGCAAATCTTGGGAGGAGCACCTCAAGCACTTGGAAGAAGTGTTTAGTATTTTGGAGGAGGAATGCTTGTTTGCCAAAGAATCAAAATGTGAGTTCGGGATGACGGAGCTGCTTTATCTCGACCACATTATCAGCTCTGAGGGTGTCAAAGTTGATCCTGAGAAGATTAAAGCCATCCTTGATTGGCCACCCCCAAAGAATGTATTTCACTTGAAGGAATTTTTGGGCTTGTGTGGATTTTATAGAAGGTTTGTCAAGGGGTATTCTCACATGGAAGCCCCCCTTATAGATCTTACAAAGAAAGGGGTTTTCCTATGGATGGATAAGGCTCAAGGCGTCTTCGATAAATTTAAGCACATAATGCGTTCATGTCCAGTGTTGGCTCTACCAGATTTCACGAAGCCTTTTGAGTTGCAATGTGATGCTTCAGGTGAAGGAGTACGAGTTGTTCTCATGCAAGACAAACACCCCATTGCCTTTGAGAGCAGAAAGTTGAGAGGAGCAGAAAAAACATATTCAATTTATGACAAAGAGATGCTTGCCATCATGCACGCATTAGCCAAGCTCCAACAATACTTGGTGGGAAGCAAGTTTGAGGTGAAGACTGATCACAACAGTCTTAAGCATTTTATGTGCCAAAAGGATTTGAATGAAAGGCAACAAAAGTGGGTGAGTAATTTCGAAGCTTATGACTTTGACATTAAATATGTCAAAGAGAAAAACAATATAGTGGCAGATGCTTTATCGAGAAGACTTCATTTGCATTCTCTTTGTGAGCTTACTGTAGATTGGAAAGAGTTGTTGCTTGCTGATTATGCAAAAAATTAGTTTGCAACCAGCATAGTAGGAGGTCATTTGCAAGATGAAAGGTATCAATTGGTTGATGGTTTGATCCTCTATAAAGGTAGAATCTTTCTAGTGCATGAATCCAAGCTTAAGAAGAGGGTTCTACAGTCTTTTCATGACATTTCCCTCGCTGGTCATCAAGGGTATTTCAAGACTTATAAGCAAATCCGAGAAAGATTTACTTGGAAAGGGATGAAGGAAGAGGTCTTGCGCTACATAAGGGAGTGTCCAACATGTGAAATGAACAAGAATGAACACTCTTTTCCACTTGGTTTGTTGTAGCCCTTGCCAATTCCTAATAAAAAATGGGAGACCTGTCATGTCCCCGAAATAGCAATACCATAAAGACTAAGTGTTAAAATACAAATAAATTAATAAATAAAATAAATAGCAATATTAATATTAAATATAAAATAAATGTGTACCATATCAATATAAAAATATATAAATATGAAATAACAAATATAATAATCATATATAGGCAAATTATTGTTATTACATTCTAGTATTAAATAACTTAATATCAAAAATAATAATAATAAATAAATATTATAATTATTACACATCAAAATTGTAATACATTAGAATAAAATAATAATAAGATATTAGCAAATTGGTTTTATTATTATACTTTAATGTTAAAATATGTTGAATGAAACATCAAAATAAAATAATAAAATAAGTATAATCTGAAATATCATAATTATTAATAATAATATGTAAAAATACATATTATTGTGATAATAAGCCTTTAAAGGCAGCAATTAAATCTAACAAAGTGATATGTTTTATGAAAAGTCACCTCTTTCACCAAACAATTCATTCCCCCCATGAGTTACCTATCTTGAATTGTATAAATAGAAGGAAGGAAAATAAGGAAGAGGGAAAAACATTGAGGAATACGATCTGCAATTTAGAACAGCAGCAACAATGATTGTAAATGCATTGGAATATAGAGGCATTTAATAGGCATACAAGTATATATGCATAGATATAGATAAATTTTATAATGAATAATATGCAATGAATAAATAATATATATGAATAAGGAAAGAATAATTATATATACATACACGATTATGCAATAATGATACTCATAGGAAATGATGACTCTTTAATATAAACATAAGTAGATTATGTATATTTATGAATTGTTCTCATCCTATGATCAATTCAGTATAAGGTTGAAGGAGGCGAGTAAGGAAACATGGAGAGATATAGCAACTCAGGTGATGTACTCAACAATAATATTTAGCATATTTTGAATATGAGAAACTAATATTGCTCATTTGATTATTGATGCAATGTTTTCCTTGGATGTTATCAATATTATAAATAGTTTTATGAATTGATGATGGTTCCTTTAGCATTATCATGATCATGAATGAAACTAAAGGGTATGATATAGCGACATTTAGTTTCCATCATTGTTAATATTACATTGGATAGTATCATTGATCATAGACAAACTAAATATGATGAGAATTGGCATTGTTGTAGTAATATAGATCCATGTACTTTTTTTCATTATGTTAGATTTTCATGCATCCATATAATACTCTCAAACATGATACAAGCATATAGATAATTCAATAGTGAATTCACAAGTGACTGTCCAAAGATTGTCTGCTCCGTGTTTGTACCCTATTTGGATGGGGGAAGCATCCGCCAAGTGGATTGCCTAAAAACCCCACCTTCAAGCCCGTAGGCCCAAGGCATGGGATTGGTCATGAAGGATGGGGGTCCCACTTGGGGTTTTGCCCTACATAGGCTCGAGACACGAGATTTACAATAGGAGGTGGTAGGCCGTAGGCCCTTCTTCCTTAGGGTTTCCCTCCTCTGCTAATAGGGCCAGTGTTTTCCGAGGTATTGCTATGTGTGGAGAATGCAGGTACTAAGCTGTTGGGAAAGGAGGATTGTGGTGAACAACCTCCCGTGCCTAACAAGAAGGCTTCAGGGCGGATCCACCCAGGGCACTCGTCATGTCTTCATAACTGCATTTATGACTATGCTTATATTTGGATATTTAGATATTAATGCTAACAGACATATGTATATGTGGAAATGTGGTTCATATGGTGAATTTAGGTTTCAATCCAAGATCACTTCGTTAAAGGAAACATTTATTTGAAAAGATGAGACCCTAAACCTAATCAACAAGCGAATTCTAGGTCAAATTGGGAAGGGACATTACAAGAGCATTGCAATGGATTTCATCACTGGATTACCAAAAGTGCAAGGGAGAGATTGCATTTATGTTGTGGTAGATAGATTAACTAAGTTTTCTCACTTTTTTGCTATCATAAGTTCATTTACAATAGCTCAGGTAGCTGAATTGTTCTTTAGAGAAGTTTTTCGTTTACATGGTTTGCCTAGAACTATTTTCGGTGATAGGGACAGCAAGTTCCTAAATGCTTTTTGGAAGGAAATCTTTAGATTGAGTGGTACAGTGCTCATTCCTAGCATTAGTTATCACCCACAAACAGATGGGCAATCCGAAATGTAAACAAGTGGTTAGAAGGCTACCTCAAAAATTATGTTTCAGGAAAGCAAAGAGCTTGGGTAAAATGGCTTCATTTGGGAGAGTATTGTTATAACTCTTCCTATGACATGTCAATTAAGATGTCTTCTTTCATGGCTCTTTATGGATATGATGCTCTTTAACTTTGTAGATTTGGTGTTTGGTGATAGTAGAGCTCTACAGGCAAAGGATATGTTGCAGCAGAGCCAAGACATCTTGAAATCATTGAAGGAAAATCTCCAACAAGCTCAAAACCAACAGAAGTTGTACGCTGATCAACAACGTGTTGAGCGTTCTTTTGAAGTTGAAGATATGGTTTACTTAAGGCTTCAACCCTACAGACTATCTAATCTCAAGAAGAGTGGTGTAGAAAAGCTCAAGCCACGATTCTATGGCCCATTCAAAGTCATCAAGAGGATTGGTGAAGTGGCGTATGAGTTGAAGTTTCTAGCCAATAGTAAGGTTCACAATGTTTTTCATGTGTCTCGCCTCAAGAAGGCGCTTGGGCACAATGTAGTTGCTACTTCAGAGTTACCTCCATCGGATGAAGAAGGATAATTGGTGTTGATTCCAGAGGAAATCATTGATACTAAAGAACGCTCTTTGAGGAGAAGAACAATCAAAGAGTACTTGGTGAAATGGAGGAACTTGCCAATTGAAGATGCGACATGGGAAGGTGAACACCTTTTGCAACATCCAAACTTGCAATTGCTTGAGGACTAGTAATCTCAAGGAGGGCAGACTGTAATGTCCCTTTCTCATCAGTGAGCAGTTCTGTAGCTTGTCAGTCTATTCTGGAGGCCCGTAGGCTCGTGAAGAGGAAATTAGGGTTCCCATCGTTTGGAGGTTTTTGGCACTTCTCAGAATTTACTATTTTTAGTAAGTTCTAATTTTGGCAGTGGTCCTATTGACAACATCACACTGATTTTCCTTTTTAGTTGGAGCAGTTGAGTATTTTTGGTTTTGGCTTTTGAGGTGCAATATTTGGAGAAATAAATTATTGCAAGTCATTAATGTTATGTTTTCAAATTGACCCCTTGGCCTAATGTTAGGACTTGAAGTTTTTAAAACGTGGTTCTCAAGGGTGGACGCCTCATGGAGAAATTAATATTTAATAATGTTTTATTGTGCCTTGGAGTTTGGATGCCAAAATAAGGAGGAATTAAGTATGTTGAAAATTAAAATATTTCAAGGAGAGAATAGGCATCCCTTTTTGGAGGGAAATTCGGGAATTTGAAAGGTCACCTTAAGTTCTATAAAACAGAGGCTTTGCTCTGTTAGGACTCAAAAACGCAAGTTTAAATCACGAGAGGTTGCCAAGCTCTCACAATGTTTCTGGCTAACGTACAAGGCTAATCAATGTGATTGGACCTTCTACTCTTTAGGCTTTGCTAAACCTAGGCTGGTGGACCTATATAAATGAGACAAACTTAAACAATACGCTTCCTGCTTGAACAATCTAACCTCAATGGCAATTGGAAGTGGAGAGATAAAATCTTAATAACTACTATTGCATAAAATGAAAATATATGTTGTTTTTGTGAATTTTGTTTTCTGGGGTATGACAAATCAGTGCTTTCTATCCACATGGGCAATGGAGTCAAAATTCAAGAATGATATGCATTTCCCTATTTTTGGCTTGGCTCAAGTTGCTAGGCACTTTTGGAAAATGAGGTTCTATGACTGGCATAAAACTCCACTAAATTTATGACTTGCATAAATTGTGCTGGAATATTTCTTTACCAGGTTCTTCTTCAATTATCCAAAAGAAATCCTTAATCATTGTGATTCATTCAAAAAAATTTAAATTTGACTTGCAGACACCAATTAATTAAATCACACAAAATCAAAATGCACTTTGATAAATCAAGAATATACTTGACATATTGATTTAAATGATTAAAAATCTCAAGTTGGAGACAACCAGATAAAAAAGTAGAAATAATTGCATCACAACAACTGAACACCAAAAAAGATTTCACCAGTTTAAACTATTATTTCCATTGCTTTGCTTCAGAAAAGTCTATACATTATATGCATCCCCAAGTTTATTTTCTCCTATCTTTTCACCGTTCTAACTTCTAACCCCTATTCTGTCGCGAATTCATGCTTTTATACCCTCAGAAAATCTTTCCTGTGCCTTTTAGTTTTAGTCCGTTCGCATTGCATGAAAGGCCAAAAGTCACATTGCTTCAGAACCACACACAATTGAAAGTAACAATCATAACTGTCGCAGCAGAAAGAACTACTTTACCGTGTTACCGCACGCCATCATTTCAACTGTTGCAGTACTGCAGTAGCATTTCATGTTACTCCACCGTCTACCGCTCTACCGCGGGCTCTGTTTTGATGCTTGCGGTTCCGTGGTGACGCCTGGCTCAACTCTCCCATACCGCTCTACCGTAGGCTCTATTTTGACCCCTGGCGGTATAGCGGTACCCTCCTTTTGTCATCGCTATCTACCGCTCTACTGCGGACTACATTTTGTCTTCCCACGGTATAGCGGTAACCTGCCTTGACTGTCACCTCCCCCGCTCTACCGTGGTCTCTCCGTCACCTCCCCACGGTATCGCGGTGGCTTACCCTGGCTGCCATCTTCACTGTCTACTGCTCTACTGCGGTCTCTCTATCGCCTCCCCATGGCACCGCGGTGGCGTACCCTGGCTGCCATCTTCACTGTCTACCGCCCTAGCGTGGGCTCCTTGTCAACCTTCTGTAGTATGGCGGTGCCTAACTTCTCCTCGCTCCGTTCCTTCCACCACTCTATCGTGGTCAAACCGTTCACTCTACGCAGTATAGTGGTATCAGGATGGACTGTTCTCCCTATCGCTCTACCGCGGTCCAAGTTCAAACCCCTTGCGGTATGGCGGTATACCTTTATAAAACGCCCTTCACTTCATCGTCAAGCCGCGGGCCAAACTTCTGCTCTGCACGGTATAGCGGTAAGGGTATGATGTGACTGTTCATAACCGTGATACCACGAGCCATTTTGCAAAGGGTAGTGGTAAAGAGTTAAAAGGCAAAGTTAAGTGGATGTTAAGGCAACAGTATGGCAATAAAAGACAATTTTAGCATTGTGGAGGGCGGTAAAATAATTTTTCATGAAAAAGATAGCGAAATACTTGTGTTCAAATGGAAAAAACCCTTAGAATTTTTTATGAAAATTCTGGTTCTAACATGCTCCAGCATTTGATCATCCATTGTTTATGCTATTGTTATGTTGTCAAAATGACTTAATGAATTTGGCTTCGAGGAATGCTTACCTCCTAGGGTTTGTCCAATTTCGTGCTTGAAAGATAACACTTAGTTGCATTTGTGGCTACTTCTCATCTAGACTAGCAGATAGAGCCTCAATGTTGGAGAATTTTGATGTTATTTTCAGTTTATAGCTTGCTGGTTTAGTCAGGGCTGAAGGACGTTTTTGATTGCAGCTCTTTGTGTGATTTTATTTTCATTATGGGTGTTTGCTCATATCCTTCTTATGCTTGAGGCGACCCATTCTATGCATTTTCAGATTTTATGTTGAAGAATTCGATTTTATCTTGAAGTTCGCCCCTCGAGGCATGCCATACCTTGTTGGGCTTGTCTTGGAATGCATGCACAATTAATATTCAAGCTTTTGTTACCTTTTCATAGTTGGAAATTGGGCAATTTTCTCCTTAGAAGCTTTTGCAATCAATTTTATATCATTTGGAGAAGTTTTGAGGAATTGGTGAGCATTTTGGTGTGTTTAGTTTGTTGTTTATGAGCTTACAGTTTGCTGGTATTCATATCAGATTTACAATAGTTCAGATTTTGGTTTGTATTCCTGTAATTGAGAAGATTAGAGGTGTGAGAGATTATCCTTCATCATTTGGCATTGATTATCTAGCATTAACGCTTTGTAATTTGCACATTGTAAGACTGTAAACAATAGTACTATTCTAGTCATTTTCATTTTTCTGCATTTACTTTGTGTTTAATTCAAACATTATAACCCTTGGTCGGTTTACCGCCTGAAATATACCCCTTAATTTTTCCCTTTAATTTTCAGTCACAACAATGCAAATCATGCACCCGTTAAGAATTAGCTCTAAACCAAAACACAGGTGAAACAACTCTAACCAAGAATGCGCCCTAAAACCATTTGAGGAGAGGTGGGCATATGGTCAGAGGATTCCTAGGATCTAATAACTCGATAACAACTAAAAATAGAGAGCTAAACTCAACACCAAGAATGTGCACGCAAGATCCTTTTGCAAGGCGAGGTGCTAACATATGGTGGAGTGCTAGTTATTAAACTGAAAAAAAACTTCTTCTGCTGATGCAGGCATCCACAAGCGGTGGGAATACTCCACTTATTTCGTGGGTGTGATTATTACAAACATTTAAAGGCGGCAAGCTAGCCAATTAACCTCACTTCCACTTAAACTGTGGGGGGTATACAATCCACACAACCACTTTATTACATGGGGGGAGGGGGGGGGAATACAACAAAGCAAATTGCAACAAACAAACAAATTGCTCTTAGTACTACTAAACAACTTACAAACGATTAATAAATTGTTGCAATGTATCAACCATGAATTCCCAAAATGAGCAATGGTTAGAGTATCACTTCCTCTAACATTTACAATAAGAATAGATGCATAAATGAAGCTCAAAACAACAAGATAATTAAACTTATCTAATCTGATCAGAAACAAAGAATACAAAAAATCAGACCAACAAGCTATAAATTCACCAATTTGGACGAAACTCCTCCGGAACAGCTCCGAATGCTTCCCTACCATAGTCGATCAACAGCTGGAAGCTAGACGTCCAAACTCCAATGGAAATTCGAGCCAAAAGCAGAAGATAACAATAGGCACGAATCCCAATGCAATAACCAAATGGTATGGCCCTTCAAAGAGGTTGACTTGCTCTTAAAATTCAGAAACTTGATATTAAATTCTGCAAATTTGTAGGAAAGGGCACCCACCATAGTAGCACAGCTTGGGCCAACACCCAAAACAAAACCAAAATCACAGTTGAAGCTATGAACAAAAAATAGCTTCAGCCAGGCCAAATCAACAACTTGCAAAAATAGGTTTTACATCAGCAACCTGTTCGATTCTATCAATTGAAGCTCCATTTGTATTTTAAGGTGAAATACAGCCATGATGATCCACCTAAGAAGCCATAGTTTTAGACCCGAAGGATGGATTGAATTCGCTAAGCTTCCCCTCAGCTAGGTTCTAGATTCAAACCAGCAGCATAACTTTACTATTGAATTTCCAAGATGAGAAACAAAGAGCAAGTCACCAATATATAAGTTTTACCAAGAGGACATGAAACATTTGTAACTCCCAAAGAAAACTCTTCCTCTTCCCAAAAGGGACGCCTATTTCCAAAAAGGCACCATTTAAAATATAACAATAAACTCTTCATTCAACCCCTTCAAGTCGTCCCACTTTAGATGATGAATAAAAATTTAATAAAACATTAAATGTATCACTTTATGGCCCCAACTTAAAAACAACTTAAAGTCATTAAGCTAGGTGTTGTTAGAATATGTTCTGCTTATATTAATGGTCATTTTGTATTGTTTTGTTTTGTCTTTTACTGTTGCTACAGTAATCGACTTTCTACTGTTGCTACAGTAGTCGACTTTCCTCTTATATATTTTGTAACTTCTCTTTTTTTAGTTTAATATGAAATCCTTTACCATTTCATGGTATCAGAGCATTAGGGTTTCTGGGCACCTTTGTTTTGATTTTTTTTTGTGAGTTTTTAGAGATTGTAATCCGAAAAACTCTAGGGCATTTTTTTCTGTAATTCGTGATTGAAAAAATTACATGGGGAGATTTTCTAACTACTGGGCGTGTTTTTTCCTCTCTGCCTGCACGTGTCCTTGGTTTCTGGTTTGCAGCGACCTCATCTATGCGTCCTGGGCGTCGTTTCCCTGTTGCACGCGACCTCCTATTGACCTTTTTTTTAGACACGTTTTTTTTTGTCATTTCTGGGCCCGCGTTTTTTACCTTTCTGGTCTTTTTTTGGTCGCGGATTTCTCCCTATTCCTGGGCGCACGTCTTTATGTCTTTGGCCGTGTGATTTCCAGTCCTTTACCATTTCATGTCGAGCTTCATTGTCACTACATCCGCAAGCTGGTAGAAGACGGATTAGTTCAGCTGTAGTATGTTCCCACGGCGGATCAGACTGCAGATATTCTCACCAAGTCTCTGAGCTCGGATAAATTTGTCAAATTTAGGGGGCAACTTGGTGTGTTTGACGGATTGACCATTAAGGGAGGGTGTTAGAATATGTTCTACTTATATTAATGGTCATTTTGTATTATTTTGTTTTGTCTTTTACTGTTGCTACAATAATCAACTTTCTACTGTTGCTACAGTAGTCGACTTTCCTCTTATATATTTTGTAACTTCTCTTTTTTCAGTTTAATATGAAATCCTTTACCATTTCAGGTGTGGGGTACAACTTCAAAACACAATTTTAACTAAGTATAAAACTTAGTCCAAGGAGACAATTATCACCAAACTGGAAACTGAGACATTACCAAAATCTGGATAAAGAACTGCACCACATTGCTGATGAAGACATTGCCAAAAATAGACTTACTAAAACTAGCCAATGCTAAAAATAGTAAGGTCACATCAAAACCACAAAAAACCAAACTGAACAGCCGCACTGAACTGTAAAAGGCTAAACTGTTGCTAGAATGGTACTGCTATAAATTGACTTACCAAAAATAGCAATTGCTACAAATAGTAAGTTTGTGAAACATCAATTGAACACCAACTGAACAGTAAACAAGACTTACTATAAATAGTTAGTGTTTCCAAACGCCTTCTGAGCACAAACCGGGAAGCCAACATGACTTATTATAAATAGTAAGTGTCTGGAAAGGTTATCAGATGGAGATGCATTTTACACCATTCCGAAGCTCTCTGAAAACCTATAAAACTCCCAGAAACACATTTCCAAACTCCTGCATGCAAGCCTTAAAAAATGCATTTGAAACCTCCTATAAAATAGGAAACCTTAATTTTTCATTCTGCTTAGCCTATGAGTTTCCAAAATTAGGCTAAAACCTCAAAAAGAGCGTAGGGCTAAATTGGGGACATTACAGTCCGCCCTTCCCAAAATTGCTTGTCCTCAAGCAATTCCGCTACACTCCAAGAAAACAGTTTGATCTTTACTATGCCAAGTAGGATCCCAGGGTCCCAAGTCCATCTCCAAAAAAACCCACCATGCTGATGCTGTGCCACACTGATCACACAATGAAAACCATCATACCCAAACAACATTGTCCTCCTCTGCAACTTTGAAAGATTACGTAACATATGATTTGAACTGAAAGACCAAGAGGAACAAAATTCAAAACATTGCAACATCTCACACGCCAAAGTCTTTGAGAAGTTAATATCATCAATGCCAATGATCAACATCATTTGGAGCGCAAGGAACAATGATCTAAGCAACTCAAAATTATTCGCATCAACAAAACTCCTCAAACTATCAAATAGAATCACAACTGCAAAGGTGACTCCAACAAGGATATTTGCAAAGAGGAAAACAACCCTTTGCAGATACATAATAGCCCCATCCTCAAAGCTTTGCAAGGATGTCCAATGCCTTCTCTGAAGATCACAAACATATATAAGAAGACACTTGAAATTTTTCACAGCTCTCTCTCCAAAAATCTCAAAAATACGAACCAAAACAGCCCAAGGTTCGCTGCCTTGAACATGAGTACCAAAGAATGTTCGCAAGTGACTACTGGAAAGAACTCCAACTCTATTCAAAGACTGGTTTGGATCAGTCCGAATCACCATTCTTCCCATTTGAGGCCAAAAATCATCTGGAAAGAAATTGTGAAGTGAAAATATGAGCGTACCAGCTGCCCATTAAGTTAAAATTGAATGACTCAACATCAGATTTAAGAGAAGTTTGCATGCTGGGAACGGAATAACAGCTGCAATACTGAAAATCCTTGTCCATTTTGACAATTCTGATCACATTCCAAGCTGGAAATACCCACTCTAACAACTCCATCATAGCAAAAAACCATTCTTTGCTCCCATTTCCTCTCCAAGCCATCAATAAATGATCAAATATAATCATCAATTGGCTGATAAAGAAGGTAGCAGCACCTCTAGCACTTAAATTTTGGCACTTATCACTCCAACATACCTTCTTTTCACACATAACAATCTTCATCAAATCATGTTGAAAATCCCATAATAAGATAAACAACCATGAAAATTTTCTAATACACCAAAACAATTTCTCTTTATGATTCCAAATGTTAGATAGAGCGAAAAATGATATCCAAAATCCGGTGTCCTTTTTAGTGTTCCATGAAAGCCACATCATGAAAGTTTCAACAACAAGAATACATGGAACAAGTAATGTCTTCAAATCCCATCCTGAGAAGAGATTGGAGTGAACTGAATTAACACTCAACTCAAAAGATGGATTATTGAACAAATAAACTCCTTGAATTGCAACAATTGCTTTCTTTACAAAATCAAAGGCATAATCCCGTTCGTTAATCCAACATAGATAATCGGATTTTATAATCTCCAAGGAGTCTTTGATGAATTGCTGCTTAAAGAGAATGGCTCCATCTCTAACTCTTCTTTGTCTCTCTTTAATCAAACTGTGTGGGCGGTCAACTTTGAATAAGATGTGCACCTCATCCTTAATGGATATCAAAAATGGACCTTCCCACTTATAAGCATGCAAGGATGGCGAACTGCTGGTAGGTTGCAAATCAAAATCAGAACTTTGTTTCTTGTCTTTGCTGCCCTCATAGCTGCTCCAAAACTCATGTCTTTCACCATCCGTCAACTGAAAATGAAGAGGATCAGATTTTACCAAATCTTCGAACCTTTGTTTATAATTAGCTTCATGAATTGGAAAATCAGATTTGTGTTTGAGATCCTCTTTAAACTGATCATCAGCAAGGACCTTTTGGTCTTCTAAAACTGCTTCCACCTCATTGATACTTTGATCATATTTTTTAGCAGCCCCCAACTTGATCATTATTATGGGGCTTTAACATGCAATCTTCTTCGTCAAAGACATCTTCTCCTCCCATGACCATCCCATAGCTTGCATTGAAATCAAAATTTTGTACTTTGTTGGGATCAAAGGGAAACTTATCCCAAACAAGTTCCTTGTCAACAGTAGGCGCCTTCACACCCACTTCCCAAACACTGAAAGGTTGATTATCATGATCAAAAGGAAAGTTCTTTTCATGCTGCTCTTGGAGTGTTGCCTCTTTCAACAAGACACCTCCCAACACACCAAAACTGATATCTTCACAAATATCTTTTCTCAAGAGCTTAGTTTGATGATCTAACTCAAATCCACCTAAACCTCCATTATTAAAATGAAGCAAGGCATCTTCATTGTTAGTTGGTTTGATGATTATATCCTTCTTACCTTCAATAAGCCCATCATATAAAGGTTTATTACTGATCTCTTCATTAGTAGTCACAAGCACACCAAGGAAGTTTTCTTGAGAATCCGCCATAGAATCATTGAGAAACAACATTTTATCTTCTACATTAATGATCACCTCATTAATCTGCTTTGTATTCTTCAAGTGTGGCTTCAATTTTTCCTCACACTGAATGAACAGATCTTTTATCAATATACTAGCTATAGATGAATTATTTCCTACTTGTTCATGAATGTTAAGCAAGAAAGAAAGGATGGATTTTGGGATTTCATCCATCTCATTGATAGTCAAAACTAAAATGTTTCTCATTGCTGCAACTACATCCTCCTCTTGTTCACTCCTAGTTGAAATGAAGAGGTAATAGATCAAATAATATATTCGATCTTGCATACCCAATTCAATCAACAATTTGTTTTGAGTTCTGAAAAGATCTTCAGTATAGCAACTCTTCTGGAATACTAATTGCTATCAGTTTCATCGAGATCTTGAAAGCTTTCTATGAACATATGAAGAACTCTTTCCATTGTTTTATCATCTTGGTGCCCAAATTCTCATCCCTTTACTGAGGCATGAAGTAACCAGCAGATTAATCTCATCATCTAGATGCCTCAACCAATAAGATCGTTTCAGAAAAGTCACTGCAGGCGCCAATGTTGTTTTAATTATCTTTGAAGATGACTGTTTCACCTGACTCAAACATTGTTCCAACATAAGAAGTAGTCTCACTTCTTCTTCCCTTGTCTGACATTCATAAATGAGCCTTGCACCCGCAAGGTGTAAAGATCTTGCCAAATCTTTTTCTTCATCTGAAGCCATAGCTTAACTGGCAAGACAAGGTTTCTTAAAACCTTTGAAACAGTGTCAACTTCAAAAAACTTTTGAAGCTGAAACTAACTCTGTTATGCTTTTTGATGTAGTATCGGTCTTCTCTAACTCTCATCTGATAACATGAAGCGTTGAAACTCACAGGATGGCAGCAAAACAGGCTCTGATACCATTGAAATATACCCCTTAATTTTTCCCTTTAATTTTCAGTCACAACAATGCAAATCATGCACTCGTTAAAAATTAGCTCTAGACCAAAACACAGCTGAAACAACTCTAACCAAGAATGCGCCCTAAAACCATTTGAGGAGGGACGGGCATATGGTCAGAGTATCCCTAGGATCTAATAACTCGATAACAACTAAAAATAGAGAGCTAAACTCAACACTAGTGCACACAAGATCCTTTTGCAAGACGAGGTGCTAACATATGGTGGAGTGCTAGATATTAAACTAAAAAAACTTCTTCTGCTGATGCAGGCATCCACAAGCGGTGGGAATACTCCACTTATTTCGTGGGTGTGATTATTACAAACATTTAAAGGCGGCAAGCCAGCCAATTAACCTCACTTCCACTTAAACTGTGGGGGGTATACAATCCACACAACCACTTTATTACATGGGGGGCGGGAGGGGGGCGGAATACAACAAAGCAAATTGCAGCAAACAAACAAATTGCTCTTAGTACTACTAAACAACTTACAAACGATTAATAAATTGTTGCAATGTATCAACCATGAATTCCCAAAATGAGCAATGGTTAGAGTATCACTTCCTCTAACATTTAAAATAAGAATAGATGCATAAATGAAGCTCAAAACAACAAGATAATTGAACTTATCTAATCTGATCAGGAACAAAGAATACAAAAAATCAGACCAACAAGCTATAAATTCACCAATTTGGACGAAACTCCTCCGAAACAGCTCCGAATGCTTCCCTATCACAGTCGATCAACAACTGGAAGTTAGGCGTCCAAACTCCAATGGAAATTCGAGCCAGAAACAAGAGATAACAGTAGGCACGAATCCCAATGGAATAACCAAATGGTACGACCCCTCAAGGAGGTCGACTTGCTCTTAAAATTCAGAAACTTGATATTAAATTCTGCAAATTTGCAGGAAAGGGCACCCACCATAGTAGCACAGCTTGGGCCAACACCCAAAACAAAACCAAAATCACAGTTGAAGCTAGGCCAAATCAACAACTTGCAAAAAGAGGTTTTACATTAGCAACCTGTTCGATTCTATCAATTGAAGCTCCATTTGTATTTTAAGGTGAAATACAACCATGATGATCCACCTAGGAAGCCATAGTTTCAGGCCCGAAGGATGGATTGAATTCGCTAAACTTCCCCTTAGCTAGATTTTGGATTCAAACCAGCAGCATAACTTTACTATTCAATTTCCAAGATGAGATACAAAGAGCAAGGCACCAATTTATAAGTTTTACCAAGAGGAGATGAAACATTTGTAACTCCCATAAAAACCTTTTCCTCTTCCCAAATGGGACGCCTATTTCCAAAAAGGCACCATTTAAAATATAACAACAAACTCTTCATTCAACCCCTTAAAGTTGTCCCACTTTAGATGAGGAATAGACATTTAATAAAATATTAAATGTATCACTTTATGCCCCAACTTAAAAACAACTTAAAGTCATTAAGCTAGGTGTGGGGTACAACTTCAAAACACAATTTTAACTAAGTATAAAACTTAGTCCAAGGAGACAATTATCACCAAACTGGAAACTGAGACATTACCAAAATTTGGATAAAGAACTGCACCACATTGCTGATGAAGACACTGCCAAAAATAGACTTACTAAAAATAGACAATGCTAAAAATAGTAAGGTCACATCAAAACCATAGAAAGCCAAACTGAACAGCCACACTAAACTTTAAAAGGTTGAACTGTTGCTAGAATGATACTGATATAAATTGACTTACCAAAAATAGCAACTGCTACAAATAGTTACGTTGTGAAACATCAATTGAACACCAATTGAACAGTAAACAATACTTATTATAAATAGTAAGTGTTTCCAAATGCCTTCTGAGCACAAACCGAGAAGCCAACATGACTTACTATAAATAGTAAGTGTCTGGAAAGGTTATCAGATGGAGATGCGTGTTACACAATTTCGAAGCTCTCTGAAAACCCAAAAAACTCCCAGAAACACACTTCCAAACTCCTGCATGCAAGCTTTCAAAAATGCATCTGAAACCTCTTATAAAATAGGAAACCCTAATTTTTCATTCTGCTTAGCCTATGAGTTTCCGGAAATAGGCTAAGACCTCAGGAAGAGCATAGGGCTAAATTGGGGACATTACACCACCAGTGTGGAGTAAAGAACAAGTTGCATTTCTCATTTCTCACCCATTGTTTAAGTGGAGAATCCCCACTATTATGTGGATGCCCGCTGACAACGGATGAATTGCTCTTTATTGTAATTATTTTCGACCCACTGAACAATTGGTAGTGTGGATTTGATATGGTCGGATCATTGCCTGCTTTACATTTCCAGCTTTTAGATTCAATTCAGTTGCTGCTACTGATCCCTTCCCAAATGCTATCACCTTGCCTTCCATAGGATCTTGGTGAACATTCTTCACGAAGGTTACATTCTATTTGATTATCTTTGAGGAGCTAATGCTAATATTTGGCGTAGTGTTGGTTTGTGTTGTGGAAATGTTTAGAAAAATTTAAGAGGCTTATTTCACAGCACGGGCATAAGCACAATTGCGTAAGGATATACATCATACCAACTGTCCAACTCATGTGCACAAGATTTGTGCATCGAAATCAGCTCATGTACATTTGGATCAAAGGTAAAAATCTATGCAATCCGCACAATGTACACACTGTAACACTCATCATTAAACTCTAACTGGAATCATGATGCACAAGTAGGATCCCACAACAATCTGTAGAGTGCCCAACTGTAATGTCCCTTTCTAGGTTTACCATAATTCTTGCCCCGATTTCTGAAGATATCTTTTATGATGGTTTAGTGTTCAAACTATGTTCTTTTTCTCCTTTTTGTGATCAATCATAAGATATAAACATTCATAAATTTATTCATTTTTATATCAAATAATCACAATTACTTATTAGGTTTAATAATTGCAACAAGCATCATTAGTGCATAATTGTATAATACATATACATATATATATAATTATTCTTTTATTTATATCCATTAGTATTCATATATATATGTTTATATAATTATTCTTTCCTTATTCATATATATATTTTTTATTCATTATAAAATTTATCTATATCTATGCATAAATACTTGTATGTGTTAATGAGATATAGCTTCAGTCAGATATAAATGATGATTGCTAAATAGCATCATCAACATTTATATGTGATCGAATTTAATCCTTAAATATATTTATGGAAATAAGTAAAACGAATTTATAAAGTATGTATAAATTCAAAATAATAAAATGATGATCAAATTTTGCATTGAATTAAATTCGGAACTCATAGTATATATATCTGCCATGTATGAAGGCACATGTGTTATGTTTACTAAACCTTGTGTTAGTCGGTTGCCTTTGGAACCCGCACGCCCAAAGGGACACATCCCATGAGCGGACGTTTCTCCACGTGTGGAGACACGTCCTCTCATGAGACGCGTCTCTTAGAGGCGGGTCTCCAAGGGTACTTAACATTGTTCCATCATTGATATGCAAACATCGAAATTATTAATGTTCTGCAATCAGCACATTCAGCATAAAGAGTAGAAATCTGGAAATTGTTTTTGGACTTAGAATTCTCACACAGAATTTCTGACCTTAGTGTTTGCTTAGATTTATTAGGATCCTATTTGATAAAGATTTGTTTACATTTACATGGTATCAGAGCCAAGTTCTGCGAATCCAAATCAAATCTAAATATCAGATTGCTCTAGAAAACACGTATTTTCTAAAATCGAATTCACATCACATTCTTCATAATGTCAAGTGTGATCAGATTTGAAGATCGTCTTGCAGGAGCAGACAACTTCACATCATGGAAATTTAGAATCATGATGATCCTTAAAGAGAATAAACTAGACTCACTTGTGAGAGAAAATAAAAAGGAACTAGAGGCTGATCCTGAGAAAACTCAATGAATTGAAAACAATGAAAAAGCCATGAAAATCCTAGTAGATGCAATTAGGGATCATATAGTGGCCATCTTAGCAAAACATGAAACTGCGTATCATGTGTTCAAATCTCTTGAGAGTACCTATGAGATCAACAACACCGGTAGGACTCTTGCATTAAAGAGGCAAATCAACAATGCTCAAATAAACAAAGGAGAGTCCATTAATGCATACTTCATGAGGATCATTGAACTAAGGGATCAATTATCCACAATTTGATATCAGATTGATAGCAAAGAGTTAACTCTAATTGCACTAGGAGGCCTACCAAACTCATGGGAGTCATTTGTTCAAGGAATAAGTGCGAGATCTAAACTCCCTAAGTTTGATAAGCTAAGAACTGACCGCCTTCAAGAAGAAACAAGACTCTCCACAAAAGAAAATAAATAGAAGAACATAGATGAAGACATTCATGTACTCAACACAACGTCTAATAAAAGGAATAAGAAAAACTCCTACAAGAGAGGATCTTTTAAAAGAAAAATAAATTCCAATGGAAAGGGATCTTCTAAGAAGAAAGACATCTCTCAAGTGCAATGCTTTAGATGTGATCAATATGGCCACTATGCAATGAAGTGCCATGACAGATCAAAGCAACAAGCATTTTTTGCCAAAGTAGGAAAGACAAATTTAGATCATGAATCTGAGAACTTTGTGTTCTATCCAGCCTTATCTAGTCAAGTATTTAACAACAGCCACAACTAGGTAATTGATAGTGGTTCCTCTAGACATATCATAGGATTCAGAGAACACCTAGACACTGTGACTGAAAATTTTGATGAAGAAGTAACCATTGGGGATGATTCTACACACCCTGTAAAAGGGGTTAGAACTTGCTCCATCAAACTGAAATCTGGTCTTTCTCTTCAACTCATTGGAGTCTTATTTGTACCTGAAATAAAGAGGAATCTAATATCCATCTCTGCCCTTGAAGACAATGGATATAGAGTTACCTTTATGGATGGGAAACTTCTAGCATGGCCTAAGAACTCAACGATCAAGAAAGCCCAAACCATAGGTGTAAGACAAGGGTACCTTTACAAACTATGCACTGAAGTTAAACAAGCCCTTACCCTTGACACTTTTGATTCAAATGAGATTTGACATAGAAGATTAGGACACCTTCATTTCCGTGCCCTACCTTCTGTGGAAAAACTTGTAACAGGCTTACCTAAGTTAAAACCATCTCATGAAGGAACTTGTAAAGGTTGTGCCTTAGGAAAGAATACAAAGGGGTCCTTTCCCAATAGTTTGAGCAAAACCCTAAATGTGTTAGAACTGGTTCACTCAAACTTATGTGGACCCATGTCTGTACCTTCTAAAGCAAGATTTCTATACTATGTCATATTTGTAGATGACTTCTCTAGGAAAACCTGGATCTATTTCCTTAAGTGTAAAGAATCAATAGAAATCCTCAAAAGGTTCAAAGAGTTTAAAGCCTTGACTGAAAACTTCTCCGGAAAGAAAATAAAAACCTTAAGGATAGACAATGGGAAAGAATACACCTCTGAAATTTTTAAGGAATTCTGCATGAGTGCTGGAATTAAGAGGGAGTTCACAGTTGCCTACAACCCTCAACAGAATGGGGCTGTTGAAAGAAAAAATAGAACCATTGTAGAAGCTGCTAAGGCAATGTTGCTAGACCAAAACATTGAAACTTCTGTCTAGGCAAAAGCCTCTAGGATTGCTGTCTATATCCAAAATAGATGTCCTCATTTTCATCTTGATAACAAAACTCTTGAAGAAGCCTTTACCGGCATAAAACCTAACATTAGTCATTTTAGGATTTTTGGCTGTCCTGTCTATATTCATGTGCCCAAAGAGAAGAGATTCAAACTAGAACCTTCTAGAAAGAAGGGAGTATTTGTGAGTTATAGTGAAACCTCCAAAGCCTATAGGATATTCATACCCGGGCAGGAACAAATTGAATTGAGCAAAGATGTCATCTTTGAAGAAGACATTGCATTCAAGAGGGCAAGAAGTTCTAGTGAGATAGAAACCTATTCCCCTAGAGTACTTGAAATGAAACCTGCTCTTGAGATTCAGAGGGAGCATCCTAAGGAAATGCCACATGAACTTCCTTCTACTTTAGATGAGAGTACAAATGACAACGGCAGAAAGGGACCACTTTGGGCCAGAAAGATGATCAAAGAAGCCGAGGATCATGCAACACCCAAAGGAACGTTTAGGGAGAGTAAAAGACCCAAACGCTTCTCTAGCTATGTTGCTCTAATGAACAACATCATAAACTTAGAACTTGTCAGTGTTACTGAAGCTTTTCGACATCAAGCATGGAAGGATGCAATGACAGAGGAATATCAGTCCATTCTAAAAAATGATGTATGGGATATAGTGCCTAGACCGAAAGAGAAATTTGTTGTCTCTTCCAAATGGCTCTTCAAAATCAAGCATGCTGTTGATGGCAGTATAGAAAAACATAAAGCACGTTTTGTGGCAAGAGGTTTTTTCTCAAAAGGAAGGCATTGATTATGAAGAAACATTTGCACTTGTTGCCCGCTACACATCGGTAAGAGCAGTACTAGCCATTGCTGCAGCTAAAGGTTGGAAGATCCATCAAATGGATGTGAAAATTGCCTTCCTAAATGGAACCATTGAAGAGGAAGTCTATCTGGAACAACCTGAAGGTTTTGTGATACAGAAACCTGACTCACATGTGTGCAGACTGAAGAAAGCCCTCTATAGACTTAAACAGGCTCCCAGGGTCTGGTATGAAAGAATTGACAGCTATCTCTTGGGACTAGGATTTTCCAAGAATGATGCTGACTCCAATCTCTACTTCAAGGTAATCAAAGGTGATATGCTAATAATTATTTTATATGTTGATGACCTGCTGATAACAGGAGAAGATCACCTTATTGCTCAAGGAAAGCAGGATCTAATATTTGAATTTGACATGAAAGACTTGGGCATTCTACACTACTTCCTAGGTTTGGAAGTATGGCAGAAATCAGAGGGCATTAGACTAAACCAAGGGAAGTATACTATTGATATTCTGACGAGATTTGGAATGTTGGACTGTAGACCAATGTCTACACCTATGGAAACCAACCTTCACAAACTGAAAGAAGCAGCAGCAAAATCCAAGTGTGCAGATCCAACCCTTTATAGACAGATGATTGGATCCTTGATGTACCTGGTTAACACCAAACTTGATATTTGCTATGCAGTGAATGTTCTCAACCAATTCATGTGTGAGCCAAAGGAAATTCACCTAATGGCTGTGAAACATGTTGGCGTAAGAACTAACACCTCTGGAGTGTGAGTTTGTACGGACAGCTATGCACACTACGTAATGAGTGCTCTTCAAATTAGGAGGGGAAGCTCCCTCGTTGTGCTGAAATGCATGAAATAGAAAACTAAACTAATGTCCTATCTTTTTGTTCTCAGCTGGTAGAGGCACAAGGTTAAGAAAACCTAGAACGTTGCAGCTAAGTATTTTCTGGTTTCGCAGATCATCTAACTACAACTAAGCTAACTTCTTTAAATCTATCCAGTTTCCTCAAGAAACAGAGCATGAGGAAATGGAGCAGGAATGTATTATACGATAAACTTCAGGTGCGGGCTCACAACATGAAGGCAAGGGAGGCGCAACTATTTGCTAATCCGGGAAGAAGTTTATTAAAACAAACAAATAAACGGTAAACCTGGTACAGCTTCACAACATGAAGGCAAGGTAGGCGCAACTATCTGCTTGGCTGAATGAGTCTACTATCACACACATCAAACGATAAGCTTTAAGTACAGTTTCGCAACATGAAGGCAAGGTAGGCGCAACTATTTGCTCTTCTGAATAGGCTTATAATAAACAAAACAAAAAGGTAAGCAACTGGGACAGTAGATTGTATAGACGCAACACGCATGCAATAACGATCAAACCAGCAACCCCATTTAACTAAGGTCGAATAAACACCATGACAATAACATGAAGGCAAGGTAGGCGCAACAATTTATTATAACAGCAATTACTCTTTGAACAGATACAATAATAGCAATACTACAGGCAAGGTAGGCGCAGCATGTATGCTATCAAGCAAAAGTTAAATTACAAATGAGCTTAAAGCTCTTATTTATAGACTTCAAGGTATAGGCAACCCTAAAATCACCTTGAGTCAACTAAAGTCTTGCAATGCATGCAAGATCTTATTCCTAAACCCTAATTGAATGAAACTATACAGTTAACTGGGAAACTATCATCAGTTAACTGAAACATCTAATCTAAATGGACAAGGTGCAACATGCACGTCCTTATTGAAAGCAAGTCAATTGGAATGCTATCATCAGTCAACTTAAAAATCTAATCTAATCTCCAAGTATATGTAGATGTTTACAAGAAAGACATGCATACAATGTATAACAGCAAGTTAACTCGGAAAGAAGCCTCGAGTTAACTACTTCTGATGACTCATCATTGTAAGCAACTGCATGGTCTAACTGAACATCTACTCCAAGTTTATCATCTCCTCCAGGAATTTATCAATAGTATCATCATCTGGCACTTTGACGCTGTCCACGATGATTAACTGCTTGTCCAACTCTTTGTCTCCATCTCGGATCTCCCTTTGACTATCTCTAACCTCTGTGGTCACCTTTTTGAAACTGATAGTCAGCATTGTAAACTCCTCCATCTTGAACGCCTCTGGCCCTCCACATAGGTTATCACGAACTAACTCTTCGAACTCAGCTTGAATTGCCTCTAACTCGGCGTAGGTACCATCCTCATGCCGATAATGACATGGGATCTGAGTGATGTACTCGCTGATGAAACGAAGAGCTGCAACAACCTTTTCCTGAATCATGCTCATCTTAGCAAAAATCCTGTCATATGTCTCCACCCTGCAAAGATATAATTCTCTCCAAGTGAAGACCTTCTTTTGATCTCCATCTGCTTCAATGGCGTCATAGATTCCTGCAAGCTGTGATATCAAAATCAGGTCCTTCGGCTTACGCTCGGCTATGCAAATCTCGAGCTCCTGAATTCTCTGGCGAAGACTATGTGCGTCAACCCTCAACTGATATAGCTCTATGAGGAGGTGTCGACCAGCAATGATAAAGTCTTCAATCCAGGTATCCAGTAGCTTTCCTCGATTAACCAAGTGTTGAATCTTTTGCTGCTCTGCGGCGGTTTCTCGAAGTTGTGGAAGTAAAGGTGCTTGACCCTCGTTGCCATGAAGCAAACCCGAGATGTACTTGCGAAGTTGTCTGATTTCAGCCTTGAGAACTGCCTTATCCTCACCATCTTTCATGACGCGCTCCTCTAGATTACTCGCGACGACTCTGAATAGATTCACGTCGGTGTGTCGAGTATTCTTACCCAGATTAGTTTTGACGAAGGTAAAATCACCAACATCAACTTCATCCAAGTATTTGTCTTTTGGAGGAGTAGCAACCTCTATGACGATCTCTGCCTCAAGATTCTTCTCAATATTTATCTGCTTTCTGGCCCTCTTATTCAACCTGTTCTGATAGGGCTCACCAAACTCAGACAAATCAAGATTATATGAAGGCATACGCCTCTCCCTCTCCAATGACTTCTCAAGCCAAGATGAATAAGGAATACTGTCCTCTCGAGGTGGAGTCGTTTCTACTATATTAGCTGCTGGCAAATCCACTGGTATGCAGGTCTCATGTACCGAAATCTCAGGCTCCGAATCAATATCTATGGGAGATGAGTGCGCCGAAAAAGGTGAACCTGGAGATGACAAACCGGCATCAGTCTGAATAACTGGCTCTGGAAGTACTGTCTCTGCAACTGGAAGTGTTGGCTCTTGAAGTACTGTCTCTACAACTGGAAGTGTTGGCTCCTTCTCAACCTGCTTCCTTTTGGTGATGCTTTTTCCTTTTGAATTAATTCCCATCTTAACCCCTTCAGGCGGCCTCATAGTAACCTTGACTCGAGGTTTAGCTCTAGAAGTAGAAGGTAAAGAAGAAGCCACCACTGTTGGCGGCTCTGTAACTGGGATCACCCTTCGCTTCCGCTTGCTCTCAAGGAAGTACATGGTGGTTTTGATAACAGACCTGGATAAGTCTTTCACTGAAGTGTTCAATGGAACATACCAATCAGGTTGGCGAAGTGGCTGGCGAGCAACTTGATCTCTAATGAATGAATGAAGTAGTATCTCGCCATCATCATCAGACAAACCTTCCACATCCTCTGATAAGAAATCAGCAATCTGTGGAACAGTAAGCCTACAATAATGACGACGGCGCACCTCAAATTCATCCTCACAATTGATCCAAAAGTCCTCAAACGCTGCCGAATGTGAAACATTTCGCTCCAACCTTGCTGAATAATGACCCAACGGATCATAGGCATGCTTCTGAGGAAAACACCCAAGCTGAAGTTTCTCTAACTCGTGTGCCATTAACTTGCAATCAGCAGCTGTTTTGCATTTGTAGATACCTAACTCAAACGGAAAGGTGAAAGTTGGCTTATGTCGATTGCGAAGAAAAGTGTGAACCTCATGTGCCTGTCTCATGAACTCCATGAAAAGAACCTTATCCGATGGGTACCTCGGTAGCATCAGAGGCTCTCCTGTATATCCATATACACGAATATATGTGAAAGTAGGAAATTGGATAAACCAATCTGCCCAACTCTCCATTGCTGATTGTGCCTCCGTAGAAATCCTCACATGCATCTCGTTATCTAAATTTCTGACTGTTCTCATAAGAAAGTGATCATTCATTGCTGTAAAGTCCTGTTCAGCTTTCGAAAACTCCAACTGAGGGTAGTATTCATACACTCGCTGAACACCCAGAACTCCATCGGTCTTTAATAATTTAAAGCTGCCTTGAAATGCAACTAAGTAAACCAGAAAAGTTACCATATGGAATTCATGAATCTTTAGGAACTCTGTAATCTGCTGGTGAAGACACTCGCTGATAAACATGGCCCAGTCAAATGTTTCTTTTTTATCAATAACTCGCGAGATGAGGTAGAACATCCATGTTCGGAAAACACTTGCATCTTCAGAACCTGCTAACCGGTTAAGGAAAGTTATCAAAATAGCAATTTCATCCTTGAAATCTCCACGTGCAATCTTCCTTGGCATGTTGGTTTTCTGAATTTTCAACCACCGTTGAGCTACTTTCTTCTGTGATCTATCCTTGTCCTCCTCCCATATTCTGTCACAATCTGAAATGGATACAGCGAAATGATCTGAACGTGGAGGAATAGAAAAACATTTTTCTACATCCCTCGGCTTCAGGCTACAAATAATCCTTCCATCTGTCGATCTGATTTGTCTGGTAGACGAGTCATAATGCTTGACACAAGCAAGTACGAACTCAAGATCAAAGACTGAGATAGGAATGGACGCCGCTGCAAATATCCCTGAACGTTCAAGATTTTTGATTGTAGTACTGCTGATACCCTCCAATGAGTTCAAATTGACGATGGGAAAAACATGACTTAAGTCGGTATCGGTAGTTTTCAGAAAGTTATGAAGAAAGACCTGTTTGGCCTTATAATCTATGGGATTATATTGCATTCTGAAAAACTAGACTTTTGACTGTAAAGTCGGGTATGTTTGGACAACTTTGGAAAAACTGAAAAAGCTCGAGGATAGGCTAAAAATAGCAAGGGGAAGTGAATTTTTTCGGACAAATTCTAAGATATGGGTTTTGTGCAGAAACAAATTCTAATGCAACCCAGAATGACAGAATTTCAAAAAAATGGGATTTAGGCTTGCATGCAAAAGGTTTTCGGTTGAGATTTGAACTGGCAGTTAGGGGCACTGGGGGCAATTTTTCCCGCGAAAATCTGGAACATGGGTTTTGTGTAGAAATGGATCCTAAAACAACCCAGATCAACAGATTTGCGAAAAAATGTGATTTAGGCCCACATGCAAAGAGAATTTTGGAAAAAAGCACAGTGCTTCTAGAAAAGAGGCAAAGGGGCAATTTTCACCAAATAACATAAGACATGGGTATTGTTGTTGATGCTGAAAAACTCGAACCCAGATGATGCTTTTCTGAAAAATCTGCCGTTTTCTTTGACATGCGAAGAAAACCTAAGACGAGAATAGAAGAAAGTAAAACAGAAGAATAGAAGTTTTATTTTTTGTTTTCTCTCTTCTTCTGTAAAAATTCGCCTATGCTTGAAGTAGAACTGATAACACCTGCATGCAAAATAAAAACCAAGTTTGAAATAATCTTCCTTTGAACAATCTGAATCTGTAGCTACGAAGAATATTGAAATCTGACACTTGTAGCACCTGCAGATCAATTTTATGCTCAAGAAAGATGTTTCTTGTCAACTCTGATGAAGAATAATGGACGCCATTAGCAAAATATATAGCAAAATATCTTCTAAGGCGTGTGAAATGCATGTCAAGCATTAGAAATGGCGCTTGAAGTACAACTGGTGCTTCAAAACTCACGCATGGCCTATATTTGGCTTCAAACTCAGTTAACTGGATGTAGAACAACCCCAAATTAGGGCGCCATCTTGAAGATTCTGTTAACTAATGCATGCAAACTAAGTTTAGCCAGTTATGACTAAAAATAGGTAAAATAGAAGTCGACATACAAAGAGTTTAACTGAAGATCTAAATTTGGTAAATTGAAAACTCTCTTCATGCGCACTTCTACTTTTGAATTTCAAAAAAGTCAACCTTTGACTTTAGGCGTCCTTCCTTACTTAGACATTTTTTGAAAATTTAGAATCTAAAACCTCAAACGAAGCTCATGTTCGATCACTGATTCTGGTTGACTGTCACGTCGGATCAACTGGCTGACAATCTCGATGAAGAGCAGGACCAAATCTGACAAGAAGATTCCTTGAGGTGGCAATTCAAAATTCAACCATCTGAGGCTTCAAAAAGATGGGCGCCCCTGGCCTCCAGGGGCGCTTTTGACCTCAGTGTTAGAATATTTTCAAGCATTTTCATCATTTTCACTGATAACTTGACCATATTTCACTTGACGTTTCTTGGTATTTGACAAAACTTCAAAACACGCCGACTGGCTCACTGCGGAGCAGACTGAATTCTAAGCAAAGGCTCCTGATGAACACTTTGTATAAAAACATCTTTAAACCTTCCTAAATCATGGGCGCCCCTGGCCTCCAGGGGCGCTTTTCCCAACCAATGTCATCCATTACTGTAACCGACCAAGAATTACTTAACTTCCGGCTGCGGATTGCCAAGACATCTTCTGAACTGGCTGAGACAGGGAACGGAAAGCTGAAGCTGACACGAACGAGACGAACATCTGAAATCATCAAACAGATTTCATTAAAGGTCTTAAAACCTTGGGCGCCCCTGGCCTCCAGGGGCGCTTTTGTCCTTTCTGAATAGTTTCTGATCAAGTCTGGAACCTCAAGTTTGACCACTGATGGCGGCAACTCGGCAACTCAGATTCACCTGCTGACAGATGCGTCGCGGAGCTGGACCAAAAATAAAAACAAACTTCCTGGGTGTCACTTGATCAAAAGACTTCATTTGAATCTTCCAAAAGATGGGCGCCCCTGGCCTCCAGGGGCGCTTTTTCTCTTCAAAGTCATCTACTTTGTATTTCCCTCGTTCTGTACTGAATTTACGTTTTCAGGCGTTTTACTCCTCCGTCGGACTGGCTGGCTAGCTCATTGCGAAGCTATCAGGAAACTGAAGAAATCATCTTGGTAGAAAATCTCACAAAAAGTTGAATACAGCTTCCATAATGATGGGCGCCCCTAGCTGAAAGTGGCGCTTTTGACCTCCAGACTTAGAATATTTTCAATCCAGACTTAGCCAATTTCACAGTACTTTTACCTCGTTGAAAATCTCCTCCGTCAAAAAGCATAATTTTCAACATCTTTCATCGTAGCGTGTTCTTCTTTGAGTTTCAGGCTTAGATATTAACACCTGGTACTGGCCAACTGCCATTAATGACCTCAGAGGTCCTAACTTTTCTCCTGAAAAAGTTATAGCTACCCACCAGCCTTAAACTGACTTTTAACTGAAACTGACTTCACCACTGTGATCGTGATGTGAAATAAGCCAATCAAAATTAATTTCAGCCAATTCTGACAAGTTCTTATTTTTTTGGGTTTCGGGCTAAAAATAGACTTCAAAAACCCTAATTTTCAAAATTTTCAAATTTTGCCAGTATCTTCCTGGCATCACACTGACTAAAAGCCCATACTTTATTTGCCCAAAAATTGAGTTTTGACCCCACTTCTACAAGGTTTAGACCATTTTAAGCAAAATGCCTTAATGAAGCAAAAATTTTGGTTTGGGTACAACAAAACATATTTTGAGATATCTTCAAGGCACTATTGGATATGGTCTTCTTTACAAAATAAACCAACTAGATCTACATGGGTACTCTGATTCAGATTGGGCTGGAAGTGTAACCGATCGAAAAAGCACATCAGGATTTTGCTTCAGTTTAAGATCGGCTATGATCTCCTGGATTTGCAAAAAACAGTCTTTAGTTGCACAGAGCTCAACAAAAGCTGAATACATTGCAGCCTCTATGGGAGCAAGAGAAGCAGTTTGGCTTCGTAAATTGCTTGTGGGACTCTTTGGTGAGCCCTTGAATCCTACAATTATTCATTGTGATAATCAGAGTTGCATCAAACTCTCTGTAAATCCTGTCTTCCATGAAATATATTTATGGATTAAATTCGATCACATATAAATGATCATCATTTATATTTGACCGAAGCTATATCTCGTTAACAGTATGCCTATTATATATATATATATATTAACTGACTATATTCCAATTCATAACAATCATTGTTGCTATTGTTCTGAATTGCAGATTGTATTTATCCATGTCCTTTTTCCCTTCTTTATTTTCCTTCCTTCTATTTATACCATTCAAGGTAGGTGACTCATGGGGAGAATGTATTGTTTGGTGAAAGAGGTGACTTTTCATAAAATATATCCCTTTGTTATATTTAATTGCTGCCTTTAAAGGTTTATTATCACAATAATATCTATTTTTGAAAATAAAAATATATTATTAATGATATTTCAAATTATATACTTATGTTATTATTTTATTTTGATGTTTTATTGAATATATTTTAACATTAAATTATAATAATAAAACCAATTTTTTAATATCTTATTGTTATTTTATTCTAATGTAATACAATCTTTGATGTGTAATGATTATAATATCTATTTATTATTATTATTTTTGATAGTAAGTTATTTAATACTAGAATGTAATAACAATAATTTGCCTATATATTATTATTATATTTCTTATTTCATATTTATATATTTTTATATTGATATGGTACACATTTATTTTATATATAACATTAATATTGCTATTTATTTTATTTATTAATTTATTTGTATTTTAACACTTGGTCTTGATGGTATTGCTATTTCGGGGACATGACAGTCCTCCCCGTCCAAGATTTCTTGCCCTCAAGCAATCATGATCTAAGATGTGTGATTTTAAGATGTTTCTTGTGGTGATGCTATTATCTTTGATAGGAGTTGGAAGTTCTAACCCAAGTGATGGTTACTTTGGTTATGAGGACAATGTATTGACTAATATTCTTAAGTTCTAATATTTCTCTATAACTTCCCAAAAGCAATGAGCTAGAGTTTGTGACTTAGTACAACTTAAAACCAAATGATTACAAAATTAGAGCAAACACTCAAGTAGCTCAACTAAGCAAACAAGTAGCTCAACCAAGTAGGCAAGTAGCTCAACTAGGCAAACAAGTAGCTCAAGCAAGCGGGTAACTCAAGCACACAGGCAAGTAGCTCAAGCATACAAGCAACTAGCTCAAGTAGTCAAGCAAGTAGCTCAAGCACACAAGCAACCAACTCAGGTAGCTCAAGCACACAAACAAGTAGCTCAAACATGCAAGCAACTAGCTCAAGTGAGTAGGCAACCAGCTCAAACACACAAGCAACCAGCTCAAACAAGTAGGCAACTAGCTCAAGTAGGCAAGCAAGTAGCTCAAGCACATAAGCAACTAGCTCAAACAAGTAGGCAACCAGCTCAAGCACACAAGCAACTAGCTTAAGCAAGTAGGCAACCAGCTCAAGCAGACAAGTAAGTAGCTCAAACATACAAGCAACTAGCTCAAGTAGACAAGCAGGTAGCTCAGGAACACAAGCAACTAGCTCAAGTAAACAAGCAGGTAGCTCAAGCACACAAACAACTAGCTCAAGTAAACAAGCAGGTTGCTCAAGCACACAAGCAACTAGCTCAAGTAGACAAGTAGGTAGCTCAGGAACATAAGCAACTAGCTCAAGTAGACAAGCAAGTAGCTCAATCACGCAAGCAAGTAGCTCAAACAAACAACCAGCTAGCTTAAGGAACTTGCCAAACAATATTTTTTACATTTTCATAGTTTTTAAGCATAAAATAGTCATAAACACAATGACAAGTTCCAAATACATAGTGATTAGCTCTAACATTCATCACATACACAATGGCTAACTAACACATCACAATGGCTGACACACATATTCCTAATGCATCTCCTATCCTTGGAGGGTTCAACCATAAGAGAGTATAGGAAGCATGACTTGATGGGGAGCCTAGGATCCATCATGCCAACTCTTTCCCTTCCTCTTATGATTTAGCCTTTTGGGTTTGCTTAGTTCCCTCCCTTATAGAAAAAGCTCTCCATTATCGGTCGCAATGACCGCCATTATCGGATGCAATGTCCACCATCGATCACAATGACCGCCATTATTGGATTTAATGTCCGCCATCAGTCGCAATGACTGCCATTATCGGACACAATGTTTGACATCGGCCGTAATGACCGCAATTATAGGACACTTGGTGCCTCAACTCCTCTAGACCTAAAGGCAGTACCCTCGGATGCCCCAGAGGCAAGTACCCCCTTGGCCCAAGTGGGTTCATCTTGTCCCCTCCTGGGTGGCATATCTAGAAGAGGTCTTCATTGTCTTGTTGGCTCAACTCCTATAGACCCAAAGGCAGTACCCTCAGATACCCCAGAGGCAAGTACCCCCTTGGCCCAAGTGGGCTATGTTGATGTTTAAAGATCAGATATACAGAAATGAAAGCAATCATAAAATGCAACACAGGAGACAATGAACACAACCAAATACCTTGGGAAAACCCTCCAACATGAGGGGAAAAACCCAGCAAATATCTCTCTCATATAATGAAGGAATAAGAGCAGAAATCTGCTTTACAATGCAGGCCTAACACATAGGCGAATTTGATACAATGAATAATAGCACCTCTCAAAGATACAAACAAATATGTTTCTCCTTGAATTCGGCCTGCTGTTGCAAGATGATAATCTTCTGCTCAAGTGCAAACTTTTGTAGGAATGCGAATTATAAGGAATGAACTTGATGATCAAATGACAAGGAATGACCTTGTATTTATACAAAATAAGGTATCTCCTTAATCAGGTCGGCCCAACTTAGAGAATAAATAAATTACAAAATAACAATGTAGGTCGGTCCAAGTAAGTTAATAAATATTATTTGTGTTTTTATTAATTTATCATTTAATCTTTAATTAATGTGTCTCTTCATATAGCAATTAACTCATATAAATTTAGATAGCAATTTGCTACATCAAAATTTATCTCTTGAAGTATTCGACCGGTAGCTACTTTCTTGAACAGGCTCATCTTGTCCCCTCCTGGGTGGCATATCTAGAAGAGGTCTCAACTCCTCTAGACCCAAAGGCAGTACCCTCGGATACCCCAGAGGCAATTACCCCCTTGGCCCAAGTGGGCTCATCTTGTCCCCTCCTGGGTGGCATATCTAGAAGAGGTCTTCATTGTCTTGTTGGCTCAACTCCTCTAGACCCAAAGGTAGTACCCTCGGATACCCCAGAGGCAAGTACCCCCTTGGCCAAAGTGGGCTCATCTTGTCCCCTCCTGGGTGGCATATCTAGAAGAGGTCTTCATTGCTATCTACCTTTGCAATACTCTTGTAAGGTCCTTTTGACTGCATTGGTGCCCTGGTTCTCATATAATTCTTTTTCCCACTTGTCATAGGTTGTTGCTTCTTCAAATGTTTGCATTTGAAATTCAAATTATTGTGTACAACTGTGAGGAGTATCCAAAGTTTTGTATCCTCTTGTTTGACTTTTCTTCCACAGGATGGCAGGATTATGCTCTAATACCACTGTAATGTCCCTTTCTAGGTTTACCATAATTCTTGCCCTGATTTTCTGAAGATATCCTTTATAATGGTTTAGTGTTCAAACTATGTTCTTTTTCTCCTTTTCTTGATCAATCATAAGATAAAAACATTCATAAATTTATTCATTTTTATATCAAATAATCATAATTACTTATAAGGTTTAATAATTGCAACAAGCATCATTAGTGCATAATTGTATAATACATATACATATTCATATATATATATATAATTATTCTTTACTTATATCCATTAGTATTCATATATATATGTTTATATAATTATTCTTTCCTTGTTCATATATATATTCTTTATTCATTGCATATTATTCATTATAAAATTTATCTATATCTATGCATATATACTTGTATGCCTATTAAATAATATATATATATTAAATGACTATATTCCAATTCATAACAATCATTGTTGCTTCTGTTCTGAATTGCAGATTGTATTTATCCATGTCCTTTTTTCCCTTCTTTATTTTCCTTCCTTCTATTTATACCATTCAAGGTAGGTGCATCATGGGGAAAATGTATTGTTTGGTGAAAGAGGTGACTTTTCATAAAATATATCCCTTTGTTATATTTAATTGCTGCCTTTAAAGGCTTATTATCACAATAATATCTATTTTTGAAAATAATATATTATTACTAATGATATTTCAGATTATATACTTATGTTATTATTTTATTTTGATGTTTTATTGAAAATATTTTATCATTAAAGTATAATAATAAAACCAATTTTCTAATATCTTATTATTATTTTATTCTAATGTATTACAATATTTGATGTGTAATGATTATAATATTTATTTATTATTATTATTTTTGATATTAAGCTATTTAATATTGAAATTTAATAACAATAATTTGCCTATATATTATTATTATATTTCTTATTTCATATTTATATATTGATATGGTACACATTTATTTTATATTTAACATTAATATTGCTATTTATTAATTTATTTGTATTTTAACACTTGGTCTTTATGGTATTGCTATTTCGGGGACATGCCACCAACAAAATATCCCTTGATCGCAAACCCATAATGGAAGTCTGCTATGCATAAAACCCACCGTTTTCCACTACACTACTCTGATATCAACTTCACCATGCTGAGAATGGTGAAGCATCATACCGGGATCCATCCAAACTTCAATGCCAACCCTGTCACCACTTGGATGCCAATACAACCGAAACTCACATCCATTAGTCACGAGGAGGTAAGAATATCCAAACATGTCTACACCACAATAACCCCTTTCATCCTCTTCAAAACTCCTATGGATGTGTTGACTATCCCACATAGGTGTTGGAAGATATGGAGTAGGTCCTGTCAAGTTGAGGAAATGATATAACTCTCCTGCATCACCACGGTAAAGACTAATCAAGCCATCATGCCTACAGACACTACGACCTCTCTGAAGCCATGTCTCCAAGGGAAATTTTTGAGAAAAAGAAGTTGGAAACTCTGTCTGGTGGACATGAGTATGTAAAGTGCCTTGCCAAATCTGATGGAAAAACTTTGTTTGCTGCCTTTAGACAATTTGACAAACACTTTGCATGTAACCTCTGTACTTGCTGGTTTATACTTCAGTCTGCTTTGTTTTTGGTTTTTGATGTTTGCAATGATGAAATAAGGATAGAAATAACTTCTAAAATGCTTAAACAATTTCCTACAAGGCAAATGCAACTCTTTTTGCGTTTTGAATGCACATACATGAATTGACAATGTAAAATAATCATCTACAATAAGAAAGCATTTTGCCAAACACTTGGTATACAACCTTAATCAAGTACAATATAGAAGATGAATGCAATGCCCTGTCCCATTAGTATTAATTGAAATGCATCAATGAACAACAACTCCTTACCAAGATCATTGGCATACAAACAATATATGCAAATTTCATAACACTTCAATGGCAGCCCCTGGACATCTGATATATCATGTTTACAATCTGATTTGAGCAATCACAAAGCATAGGATTGAGATGACATCCTTACTAGCTAATGCAGACCCCTAACATGAAATACAAGCATAAATAAAGACAACTAGAAGAAATCGATGGAACCTGGGATATGAAGGCAGCCTTCACAAGATTGTTCGATTCTCTTATTTCATGCAATCTTCACCTCCAAAACTAATGGGCCTTTGATCTTAGGCCTGCTGGGAACCTCCATGAATTTTATTGGAATTTATGTGGCCCTCTACACATGAAATCACACCTACTATTTGGCCGCCCCTGTTCTGAACCAGCAATGTGAAATATAAATTATTATCTCCAGAATCGGCCTCCTCTCAATATCATGAATGATCTCTAAGTCGCCAAGAGGAGGATGATGCAAACCTCCAAACCATTCGATGAAGATACAAGCTGTGATGAGTGGAATCGACTATCCCCAAAGGTGCAAATGGACTGTGATAATGTCAGATTTCAATCACCCAATCTATGAATCCAAAATTGGCCCTTGGCCACAAATTTTGCCCAATGAGAAGAACTGAAATATCCCTCTCTCCAAACTCGGCTAGGATTGATATCTCACAATTGAGCCCGACACCTTAGAGTCTTCAAACCCTCAAGCAATTCGTTAAGCAATCAAGCTCTCCAAATCTGATAATGAAGATGTATATTCAAGTGATGATGATTGCTGAGATGAAAGCTCCTTTTAAAGATTTCACTAGCCTTTCCAAGAAGCTTCTAGAAGTTCCTTTTAATAAAGTGACTTTTTATTATTAATTTATTGTTATATTATAGTCACTTTATTATTATTAAATTAACTATTATAAAGTCATCTTAGAATATTGCATCGTGAGACAACTTTATAAATAATCAACTTAATAAATATATTCCCCTTATTTCTCCGGTTTAGCCTTCGGGAAATGAATAAGGCTAAACGAATAACTGAGTGGCTAAGATGAGGGAACATTACACAGTATGATGGCAAATTGATCTCTGACCCTGCAAGTAATCCTTTGAATATAACTAAGTTAGACACCTGCAATCTTTAGTTCCATCTTTTGTAGATGGCAACTCTTCATCCCACCATGGATGGTAAAAATCCCGAGCCAAACCACACCTACACGCCATCAAGTCATGAGGGTGTGGACTAAATGAGAAGTGATGAGCACTCCCTCACTATGCAGTCAAGATAAAATGCCCCTGCCTCTGTCAATGGTTGACGATCATAGCTATGGGGAACACACTCCTCATCACTCTCATCACTTGAATCAGATGATGGCTCATGTCTTTGATCCTGAATAGCTAATTGGGTAGATACTTTGCCAACCCTCTCTGCATACCCAATAGCATACTCTCTATCATGAAACAATTGGAGATATTCTGATTTTATCTCCTCTAAAGCACTCCTAATGAAATGCAAATCACGAATGTGAGTACCAGCCGAGACCCCATATCGTGTCTCCTTATGTTCAGCTGTCCAAAGAAGGTACTCAACATACTTATGAGTGCAATCAAAACGAGATAAGTTTGAATCAACCTTCTCTCCTGTAACCTTCAGTTGATCTCTCCATCTTTGTGGCTCAATAAGTTGTTGGTCAAAATCAGCTACATGGAATGTAATTTCTGATTTGCTTCTAGGAGAGGGAAACAAATCTACACAAGAACCAATCTCCCCACTGGGTGACGCCCCGCATATCTCCTGCGAAAAAGATGGAATAGTGTTGTGATCAATCACACAACTCTCTGCAGAATCCACCATTTCATCACAAGAGCTATCAATAACCCGCTCTGCATCACCTGTAATGGGACTATCCTCAGAGACACCTGATGCAACATATGGTTCTTTGCTAAACTCATCCAAATTACTCATCCCATCTGTGTCACCTGCACCTGTAAATTAAATGGATGTAGCCACATCCTCAATGTGCTCCTTACCACTACTTGTGAGTGTATACACATCACCAGTAATTGTCATAGATATCGAAACTGTATATGTTGGTGATGAAGATTACGCTAAGCTCAACTCCATGTTAAGCTCATCTATCCGTAACTTTGACTCTTGAAGGGCTTTTTGAGTGCTCTTCAAAGAGTTCGTGGTGACCTCAAGCTCATAGGTGAGCTCATCAACCTCCTCTTCCTTTCCTTTAAGAGCATCATAATAGATGCCATCGAGCATGAGAAGATGATGTCTATTTGATAATAACTGTAGGTAATTATGTAATATTCCCCCTTAATTTTTTTTGGATTTTATCAGCACAACACAGCACTGATTAGCGTTAGCTCCAAATGATAACCAACAAGAATAGTAACCCTTCACCTTTTGATCACCAAGTTCCCAATGTGGGCGAGGTGAGAGCATACAGTGTCGGGGATCGTTAGCAAATTGGAAATGAATACAAAGCTGCTAGGCGGCTAGCCGACAATGAATGAAAGTAATTACCAGAAAATACAAAGAGTAGGCGGATAAACGACCATAAAGCTCTACCACTTATTTATGGGGAGCGAAGTTATTACAATTTATAAGGTGGAAAGCCAACCATGAATCCACACTTCCACCTATTCAGTGGGGGGGAAATAAACAATAAGTGCCGAAAATAAAATATGACTCGACCACTTCTTCAGTGGGAGTAATTGCAAAATATTAAAGTGTAGAAATATAAATACCTATTAGTACTACTAAACTGACTTTACAATGATAGTTTCAGCTGCACAACAATGTAAATATATATCATCAAGAACCTCAGTATGTTAGAGAATTAATCCCTAACTGATAAAATATGCTATAGAATAGAAAATATAGCATACACCAAAATTATATCAGATTTGATTGGAAACAGTAAACACAAAAAATTAGACTAGCAAGTGAGAGAATCACCAATATGGACACAACTCCTTTAATTCAGATCCGAATGACTTCAAAAAACAGTCCAATGAAGTCATTAACCAAGGCATCCAATCTCCAATTACCAAACTATGCCAATATAGCCTCAAGAACTTGGGACAATTCCCAATGCAAACAACAAGATGGTATGGCCAATTGGCCTCTTCTAGAAATTTAAAGACTCAGTAATAAATTCCGAAACTTTACAAAACTGGGCACCCTACACAATGGAACAACTTGAGCAAGTACCGAGAACCAAATAAAAATCGGTGGCGAAGCTACTATTAGAAATTTGCTTCGGCCATACACTTCAGTAGTAGTACAAACAGACTATACATCAACAATCTGCCTGTAATAATCAGAAATAACAGATTATACAACAACAATCAGCTATGGAAAACACGATTAAGCTCTATCCGCACTCCTGAATGAAGCACGGTCTTCAGTAGCCACCTAGGAAGCTATTGTTTCAAGCTCGAAGAATGGCAAAGTAAGGGTGCTAGGAGGGATCTCTTTGAAGCGGCTTTGAAATCAATTCAGCAGCATAACATTATGATAAATTTCCAAAAATACAAATCAAGGCACAAGGCATCATTAAATAAGCTTCAATTGGGTAAATGAATCAACTGTAACCTCCAAGATCGAACCATTTAGCTTCCTCAAAGGGACGCCCATTTCCACAATGCACTTTTTAAAAATACATTAACATCACCTTCCTTGGTGTCCAAATCTAAGAACATTTAAAACATTAATAAAATATTAATTTCACTTAGACGTCCACTTAAAGGCCCCACTTTAAAACAACTTAAAGTCATCGACTAGGCATTGGGTCCAAAAGCCACAACTGAAAAATTGACTAAGATTGAAACTTAGCTCCAAAAGAGAGAGAGAAGCCAACGCCAAAACTGTATTACCTCACTGCCTGAAATAGAAAGATGAATTGGAGATGATTGTGCTGCTATTGGAATGATACTACTATAAATAGACTTACCAAAAATATCAAACTGCTATAAATAGTAAGTTTGCAAAACTTCATCTGAAAATCAATTGAGCAGTAATCATGACTTTCTATAAATAATAAGTGTTTGGAAAGGTTGACTGATTCTAATGCATGTCGTACCACCTTGGAGATCTCTGAAAACCTAAAAAACCCAGAAACCTTTTCTACATGCAAGGCACCCAAGAGAAATGCATGCGATTTTTTCGACATGCATGTTACCTTACCCTTAAACTCTCCAAAAACCCAAAAAGCTCCAAAGAATAGACTTCCAAAAAGCTTGCATGCAAGCCACCAAAAGCCACGCTTAAACCTCCTATAAAAATGGAAACCCTAATCTGCACTTTTGATTAGCCTATGGATTTCTGGAAATAGGCTATCAATCCACAAAGAGATCAATGTTGAGAAAGGGACATTATAGTTTGCCCTTGCCAAGATTGCTTGTCCCCAAGCAATCGCAAATTAGGATGCTGTAATATCTATTCATTCTCCCAAGTAGCATCCTCGAACGAAAAATTCTTCCACTTTACCAAGTACTCTTTGATTGTCCTCTTCCTCAAAGAGCGTTCTCTGGAATCAATGATTGCCTAAGGAACCAAAATTAGCTGACCTTTCTCATCCAATGGAGGCAATTCAGACGATGCAACAACATTATGCCCAAGAGTCTTCTTAAGCCTAGACACATGAAAAAATTTGTGCACCTTGCTACTCACTGGTAGCTCTAACTCATAAGCCACTTCACCCACTCTTCTGATGATCTTGAAAGGCCTATAGAAACGTGGCTTAAGTTTCTCAGCTCCATTCTTCTTGAGAGTAGACTGTCTCTAGGGTTAGAGTCTTAAATAAACTAAGTCACCAACCTCAAAAGAGTGGTCAGTATGCTGCTGATCAACATATAACTTTTGTTGACTCTGTGCATGATGAAGATTGTCCTTCAAAGCCCTCAAAATGTCTTGACTTTGCTGCAACATTTCCCTTGCTTGAGGGGCTCTATTGTCACCAAATAATAGATCAACAAAGCTTGGAGCCTCGTATCCATACAAAACTATGAATGGAGACATTCTAATAGACATATGGTAAGAAGAATTGTAGCAGTACTCACCCAAATGGAGCCATCTCACCCAAGCATTTTGCTGCCCCGAAATATAGTTTTTGAGATAGCTCTCCAACCATTTGTGAAAAATTTACATCTGCACGTCAGTTTGAGGGTGATAACTAGTGCTTGGAGTAAGCACTGTACCACTCAATCTGAATAATTCTTGCCAAAAAGTGCTCAAGAACTTATTATCTCTGTCACTTACTATATTTTTTTGTAGCCTGTTCAATCTGAACACTTCATGAAGAACAAATCAACAACTTGAGCTGCTGTAAATGTGCTTGTAATGGCCAAGAAATGAGTGAACTTGGTCAATCTGCCTACAACAACAAAGATGCAATCCTTCCCTTGCACCTTTGGCAATCTCGTTGTGAAGTCCATGAAGATACTTTCCCATTTCAAATTTGGAATGGGTAGGGGCTGCAAGTATCCCGCTAGAAAAGTATGCTCATTTTTATTCATTTGACAAATGTGACATTGCTTGATGCAGCACAAGAGTTCATCTTTCAGCCCTTTCCATGAAAATCTTTCACGGATTTGCTTGTTAGTCTTGAAAAAACCTTGATGACCAGGAAGAGGAATGCCATGAAAGGTTTGTAAAATCCTCTTTTTTATCTTTGAATTTGTAGTCAAGAAGATTCTACTTTTATAATGAATTAGCTCATCAATCAACTTTTATCTATCATCTTGCAAAGAACCATGAACAATGCTAGTTGCAAATGATTTTTTTGCATAGTCAGCCAAAATTTGCGCCTTCCAATCAGCAGAAATCTCACATAAGGAGCTCAAATGAGGCTTTTTAGACACTGCATCGGCAACTATATTATTTTTTCCTTTGACATATTCAATGTCAAAGTCGTAAGCTTGAAGCTTACTTACCCATTTCTACTACCTCTCGTTTAAATCCTTCTGATGCATAAAGTGTTTAAGACTGTAATGGTTAGTCTTAACAATGAATCTACTTCCAACCAAGTATTGCCTGAACTTGGCTAATGCATGCATGATTGCAAACATTTCTTTGTCATAAATTGAATAAGACTTTTCAACTCTTACTTTTCTGTTCTCGAAGAAAATGGGATGCTTGTCTTGCATGAGAACAACCCCAACTCCTTTGAAAGCATCACATTGGAACTCAAAAGTTTTGGAGAAGTTTGGTAAGGCCAACACTGGACATGAGCACATGATCTGCTTGAACTTATCAAAGACAACTTGAGCATTTCCTGACCATGCAAATGCCCCCTTTTTGGTAAGATCAGTCGATGGAGCAGCCATCTGTGAATAGCGGTTGATGAACCTTCGATAGAAGCCACAAAGACCCAAGAACCCCTTCAAATGTGACACGTTCTTAGGCGGAGGCCAATCCATGATTGCCTTAATTTTATTGGGATCAACTCTGACTCCCTTATAGCTGATTATGTGGCCAAGGTAGAGCAACTCTGTCATCCCAAATTCGCATTTGGATTTCTTGGCAAAAAAACATTCTGATTCAAGAATACTAAGCACTTCATCCAAGTGCTTAAGATGCTCCTCTCAAGACTTGTTGTAGATAAGAATATCATATAAGAAAATCAATACAAACTTCCTCAACTGCTTTTGGAAAATTTTGTTCATACAAAACTGGAAAGTTGCAAGAGCATTAGCCAGACCAAAAGGCATGACTAGAAATTCATAATGCCCAAAATGACATCGGAAAGTAGTTTTCTCAATGTCTGATTGCCTCATTCTGATTTGATGGTACCCAGATCAAAGATCAATCTTAGAGAAGAACATAGCACCATGTAACTCATCCAGTAGCTCATCAATTCTAGGAATTGGGTACTGGTTCTTAATAGTTTTCTGATTTAACGCGTGGTAATCAACACACATGCTGATGGTGCCATTTTCCTTTTTCACAAGAACTACTACTGAAGCTAAACGACTCTTGCTTGGGCGGATGTGACCCATCTCCAATAGTTCTTTGATGGTCTTTTCAATTTCATCCTTTCACTTTTTGGGGTACCAGTAGGGAGTAGTGATGACCGGTTTGGCCCCATCTTCAAGTTCAATAATATGTTCAGTCCCTCTTTCCAGAGGTCTTCCATGTAGTATATTGCCAAACACTTTACTCCGCTTTGTGATTAAAAATTGAACATTAGGGCGGTAGTGCCCTTTGTCTTCCACTGGATTGGATGGTAAGATTAAACATTCTGCTGCCCATTCAACTTGATCATGCCGAATCAGCCTTTCCATTCTTTTGAATGACACAATACGAGGACCCACATTAGACAATCCTCTCAACACCACCGTTTTTCCAATTGCTTGAAACTTCAGCTCCATTGTTTGCAAATTCAAAGTGATCTCTCCAAGTGATCGCAACCACTGAATTCCAAGCACAACATCGGTTTCTCCAATGCCAACTACATAAAAATCATCTTTAATATCCTAGTTCCCCAATTGCATGGATAAATTGGAGATCTTTCGGTTGCAAGATATTGTGAAGCCATCCGCCACCATGACTTTGAAACCTTCAAATTCTTCTGTCTTAAGCCCTCTCCTTTCAACCAATCCTTCGTCAATAATATTATGCGTTGCTCCTATATCAATGAGAGCAACCATTCTTAGCCCACCGAGCATTCCACGAACTCTGAAAGATTCATTCTTTTGAAAACTTGTTAATTGAGCAAATGCATCTCCACTTCCTTGGCCTCTTTCAGGTTCAACCAAAACTCTTTCATCATCACTATACTCATAATCACAACGCTATTTTGAAAAATCAGATTCTGATTTGTAATCAGAATAGGCTCCCATGTGATGTGAAAGACCTTTACCATAGCATCTATGCCCTCTAGACCATGGTTCATGGCATGTATAACAAACCCCCTCTTTCTTACCTTCTCATGCAACTCTTAATCCATCTTTGTGGGAATTTTTTTGGATGAAAGAGGTAGATGTTTCTTTTCTTTTTTATGTGCAAGGGGTTTTGAAGGAAACTTAGGCCTTGGAGCAGCCAATTCCATGCTTCTAGCTTTCCGTATTGCTTCTTCAAGACTTGGTGGATCAAATGCTTTAACCCACCTTTTCAATGGCTCCATAAGACCTTCTGAAAAGAACACAACAAGCCTTCTTTCGGTGATGTTGGGCACCATTACAAAAATTCTTTGAAAAACTACAATATAAGAATCCAGTGAGCCATGTTGTTTCAATTGAGCAAGCTCACGAAACTTGATTTATGGATCCTTGGTATCAAACCTATCGATCAACTTGTTGGTAAATTCTTCATAAGTATGAATGAGGTTATGGCCAAAAGTGACTAAACCATGGTACCACCACTCGTGTGCAGCTCCATCCAAATGCAAAGTTGTAAATTTGATGGTGTCTTCTTTTGGCATAGGCCTGAGTGATAGGTAATTGTCCAGCTTTTGGACCCATGATCAAGCTATGCACTTGTCACTTCCATCGAAATGAGCCAAGGTGACTTTGCCAAGTGCTTGTTGATAGTCCATTTTGGGACCCATAGGAGCTCGAATATCCTTCTTTCCTCCTCTTCCCTTCTTCTGATTCATATACTGATCAAAAGTTAATTTCCCTGATTTCAAGTGGAAGAGAAACATACTCCATATAACTCTGTCTAACTTCATCCGCCATAGGGACTTCAGGCTCGACAGATTCTTCCTCCCTTGGAGTAAAAATAGGAAGGAGAGGTCTAGGGGCTGATCCCCTTGAATTGGCAACATGTTGCCCAACTGTTCTCCCTATTGGTTCTAAATTGGAACCACTAGAATCTGACTCTTGCTTTGGATGGGCTATGGTCACTTGTTGATCCATCTTTGCAAGTAACCTCAACATCATATCCAACATGACATCAAACTTTCTTTTTGCTCTAGAGCCACTATCATTGGCCTCATAGGTTGGTCCCTTTTCCCTGTTAGCCATAGACCCAACTGGTGTTTCCTAGTTTCTTAAAACCTCTGAAAACCTATCAACTTCGAGAACTTTTGAAATTTGAAACTAAACTTTGTTTCCTCTGGTATAGTACCAAAATTCCCTATCACTCATTTGACAATTGGAGCATTGAACTCACAGGATGACAGGAAAACAAGCTCTGATACCACTGTAATATTCCCACTTAATTTTTTTACGGATTTGTTGTTCTCAATTTTGAATTTTCAAAATTGGACAACCCATATGAAATTTTGCCTAAAATTTCTTCATAAATCTATATGGCACACATTTCGAGGTACCCAAATGCTTCAATTGAATTGTGCAACCATTGGTCTCTTTCCTATTTTGCCTTGTGCAAAATTTGGGAACATTTCGACATGTTTTTCCTCTTGTTTTGTTTAATTTCGGGATTTTTGATCACCATTGCAAGTAGGGATCTTTGTGTGTTAAGGCACGTTTTACAAGGTGTTGAGGTTGTAAAACTTTGGATTTCAATTGATGGTTCCCTTGGGTATCCTTTCATCAGCTCCCTTTTTCGTTTTTGTAAAATTCCGAGTCATTTTTCTTGTGTTTTTTGCCAATTTCGGGTTTTTAAGACAGCATAGCAAAAATAGGAAGTTTTAAGTCATAAAGCAAAAATTGCTAAAGTGTCAAAAAGTTCCTATTCTGCTTTAAGTGAAATTGTTGAAACTCCAAAAAGTTCCTATTTTTGCTGAAGTGTCAAAAAAGTTCCTATTGTGCTTTAAGTGAAATTGTTAAAACATCAAAAAGTTCCTATTTGGCTTAAATGACAAAAATAAAATTGCAAAAGTGCCAAAAAATTCCTATTGTGCTTTAAGTGAAATTGCTTAAGTGCCAAAAAGTTCCTATTTTTGCTAAAGTGTCAAAAAGTTCCTAGGTGCTTTAAGTGAAATTGCTGAAGTGCCAAAAAGTTCCTATTGTGCTTTAAGTGAAATTGCTAAAGTGCCAAAAAGTTCCTATTGTGCTTTAAGTGAAATTGTTAAAACATCAAAAAGTTCCTATTTTGCCTCTTTGTCAAAACAAAATTGCTAAATGAGCCAAAAGTTCCTATTTCTTCCACGAGTAAAGAGAATTGTTGAAAGAGTCTAAAAACCCGATTTTGGTCTTTTTTGTGTTTTTAAATTTTTTTTTTTTTTCTTTGTTCTTTTTTCACTTGTCTTTGTGTTGGAAAAACCCGATTGGAGAAATTCGCCCCATTTTGAAGAGAAATTTGAGTTCAAGTTGGATTGTCTACCTTTCTTGGTGGAGATTCTATAAATTCTTCAATTGAAATCACATCTTCTCAGCTTGATTAAGGAAGTTATCTAGGGTTTTTCCTCCATTTTTCGTTTTCAGCTTCACATCTTCAGGTATGTTTTTATATTGTCTTGTTTCCTTTTGTTTGGTTCTTCCTTTTACTATCAAAATCTCATCTTGTCTTTTGGTAAAATGTTTTTTTTATAAATTTGAAAGTCTTCTTCAACCAAAAACGTGTTTTATTATGACCAAATTGCGATTTTGTTTCAAACGCCTTTCCATTTGATGTCTTGCATTGGTTGTTTTTAGAAATCACGTTTTTGTTTGTGGTCATTCTCTTCATGTCAACAAAACGTCATTTCTGAAAATTTCTTTTCAAACAGCAAAAACGAGTTTTCTCTCAGCAAAACCGCGGCCCTCTTGAAAACATGTTTTTGTCCAAAACATTTTTGCAGCTGAAAACCATATCTATTGTGTCTAGAAATATCATTGCCTCAAAGAGGTATTTGAAATAAAAACGTGTATTCTCATGGAGGAATCGTCATTTCTTCAAAAATGTCTTTGCCTTGAGTGCAAATGCATTTTTCATCATCTCAAAGGTCATCATCTCAGCAAAACACCACTTCCATTTATCTTCACCAAGTTCACCTCACTCATTCACACTCATCTCCGTTTCATCCTCATTACCATTTTTACAAAATAGGGCTTTGACCTAATTTCGGGTTTTTATCATCCAATAGCATTTCGGGATTTTTCATTAAAATTGCAAGTTTGAAGTTGCAAATTGAAATTTGCAATGACTTCTTATTTTTCCTACCTTGCACTTAAAACTTGCAATCAGCGTTTCAAAACCCGAAATTGAACTTTGGCCTCACTTTTGGAGCCCCTTTGTTTCATTCTCGTTACTCTTGTTTGCACACATGACCTACCAAATCAATAATATAAGGCATGGGCCTTATTATTCAAGCAAATTCCAAGGCTGGAGAATGATGCAAAGAAAGAACAGCAACATGACGAAGCCACACAAGGAGTTGAATAAGTGACATGATTGAGCATATAATGCTTTCAAGACAGAGATGGAAGGATGTTTTCCAAACAGTAGTATGAAGACCCAATCAAGGATGATGTAGTTCAAGTCGTGTCTTCAGACACTTAAATAGTTTCAATTATGTACCTGTAATTTAGTTTTGACAAATTACATGTAAAATGGAAAAATGTAATTGCAAGTAATCATATCACTTGCAAAGTTTTAAAATGTAATTACATGTGATTACATTACAAGTCAAATTACAATAGGACTTATAATGTTGAATAAGTCAATTACAGTTAGTTAGTGGTTGAGAGAATTTCTCAAGTTTGTTGGGATCCTCCCACCTTTTTCTCAAGGTTTCTCTCCTATAAATACTTGAGGGGGTCTATTGTAATATCTATCTTTTGGCAATGCAAAAAAACTCTGCCAGTTTGTATGTGCACTCAAAGACTTTGAGCTTAGATGTAAATCAAATTACAGTCAATTAAAAGAGGCAAATTGCTCTCAAACTTTGTGTTGATTCAAGGTGTTATACAAGAGGGATTCAAGCTTAACTTTGTAGACTTTGAGTTGCTTAATGTGTTTGGAGTTTTAGATTGGTTTTCAGATTTGATACTACAGACTTTGAGTTGTTTGTCGCATTTGAAGCTATTGTAGAATGCTCAAGCAAAGGGGGTAACTTGCAAACTTTGTGCTGCTTTTATTTTTTATGTTTGTGCATACAAAGTGCATCATGTAATTAGAATTTGAGCTGCTACATATTGTACTTGGTTACCAAAAAAAAATCATCTAAAAAGATTGATAGGAGAGTAAGTTGTCAAAGACTTTGTGCTTTCAATTTGTTTCCCCGTCTCGGAGGAGCAAAGAAGGACTTTGCGCCTTTATGAAAACTTTGCTTCTTTATTTATTTACTTCATTAATCATACATGCTTTCAATTGTAATTCTTTTTCTTTTAAGAGAAAAGAATAAGTGTCTTTTCTAAAAAGAGAGAACAAGACAGATTTTCACCCAGATTTAGTGTAGATTTATAGTTAAAGTTTATTTTTGAATTGTTGAAATAGAAAGCAAAGGGGGAGCCTTCCCTTTGAAAATAAGAGAGTTTATCTCACGTATTGTGGCTGAAACCACAATTTTTTACGTTTTCCCAAGTATACAAAATTTTCAACCAATAGGATTTTATCAGCACAATACACTACTGATTAGTATTAGATCCAAATGATATCCAACAAGAATAGTAACCCTTCACCTTTTGATCACCAAGTTCCCAATGTGGGCGACGTGAGAGCTTAAGGTGTTGGGGATCGTTAGCAAACTAGAAATGAATACAAAGCTTCTAGGCGGCTAGCCGACCATGAATGAAAGTAATTATCGGAAAATACAAAGAGTAGGTGGATAATCGACCATAAAGCTCTACCACTTATTCAACGGGAGCAAAGTTATTACAATTTATAAGGCGGCAAGCTAGCCATGAATCCAAGTTTCCACCTTTTCAGTGGGGGGGAAATAAACTATAAGTGCTGAAAGTAAAATATGACTCAACCACTTCTTCAATGGGAGCAATTACAAAATATTAAAGTGCAAAAATATAAATAGCTGATAGTACTACTAAACCATCTTTACAATGATACCTTTAGCTGCACAACAATCTAAAAATATATAATCAAGAACCTCAATATGTTAGAGAATTAATCCCTAACTAATACAATATTCTATAGAATAGAAAATATAGCATAGACTAGAATTATTTTAGATCTGATTAGAAACAGTAAACATAGAAAATCAAATCAGCAAGTGAGAGATTCACCAATATGGACACAACTCCTTCAATTCAACTCCAAATGACTTCAAACAACAGTCAAATGAAGTCATTAACCAAGGTGTCTAGTCTCCAATCACCAAATTGTGCCAATAAAACTTCAAGAACTTGGCACAATTCCCAATGCAAACAACAACAAGATGGTACGACCTCTAGAGAAGTCGTCCTCTTCTAGAAATTTAAAGACTCAATAACAAATTTTGAAACTTTGCAAAACTGGGCGGCTTACACAGTGGAACAACTTGAGCCAATACCCAAAACCAAATAAAAATGGTGGCGAAGCTACCAACAAAACTCCACTTCAGCCATACAGTTCAACAATATTACAAATAGACTATACATCAGCAATCTGCCTATAATAATAAAAAATAACAGATTATACAACAACAATCTACTATGGCAAACATGATTAAGCTCTATCCATACTCCTGTATGAAGCACGGTCTTTAGTAGCCACCGAGGAAGCTATCGTTTCGAGCTTGAAGAATGGTGAAATAAGGGTGCTAGGAGGGATTTCCTCAAAGTGGCTCTGAAATCAATTCAACATCATAACATTATGATAAATTTCCAAAGATACAAATGAAGGCACAAGGCATCATTAAATAAGCTTCAATTGGGCAAATGAATCAACTGTAACCTCCAAGATCGAACCATTCAGCTTCCTCAAACGGACGCCCATCTCCACAATGCACTTTTTTAAAATACTTTAATATCACCTTTAGTGGCATCCAACTTTAAGAACATTTAAAAGATTAATAAAAATATTAATTTCTCACTTGGACGTCCACTTAAAGGCCCCACTTTAAAACAACTTAAATTCATCTACTAGGCATGGGGTCCAAAAGACAATTGAAAAATTGACTAAGTATTGAAACTTAGCTCTTAAAGAGAGAGAAGCCACCGCCAAAACTGTATTACCTCACTGTCCGAAATAGAAAGATGAACTGGAGATGACTGAGTTGGTGCTGGAATGATACTGCTATAAATAAACTTACCAAAAATAGAAAACTGCTATAAATAGTTAGTTTGCAAAACTTCATCTGAACACCAACTGAGCAGTAATCATGACTTACTATAAATATTAAATGTTTGGAAAGGTTGATTGTTCTGATGCATGTCCTACCACCTTGGAGATCTCTGAAAATCTTGAAAACCCAAAAACCTTTTTTTCATGCAAGGTACCAAAGAGAAATGCATGTCATTTATTCGACATGCATGTTACCTTACCCTGAAGCTCTCCAAAAACTCAGAAAGCTCCAAAGAACAATGTACCAAAAAGCCTGTATGCGAGCAACCAAAAGCCAAGCTGAAACCTCCTATAAAAATGGAAACCCTAATCTGCACTTCTAATTAGCCTACGGTTTTCTGGAAATAGGCTATCAGTCCATAAAGAGATCAATGCTGAGAAAGGGACATTACAGTCTACCCTTACCAAGATTGCTTGTCCCCAAGCAATCGCAAATCAGGATGCTGTAATATTGCTCATTCTCCCAAGTAGCATCCTCGAACATCAAATTATTCCACTTTACCAAGTACTCTTTGATTGTCCTCTTCCTCAAAGAGCATTCTCTGGAATCAATGATTGCCTCAGGAACCAAAATCAGCTGACCTTCTTCATGCAATGGAGGCAATTTGGATGATGCGACATTATGCCCAAGAGCCTTCTTGAGCCTAGACACATAAAAAACGTTGTGCACCTTGCTATTCATTAGCAGTTCTAACTCATAAGCTAGTTCGCCCACTCTTCTAATGATCTTGAAAGGCCCATAGAAACGTGGCTTAAGTATCTTAGCTCCATTCTTCTTGAGAGGAAACTGTCTATATGGTTGGAGTCTCAAATAAACTAAGTCACCAACCTTAAAAGAGTGTTTAGTACACTGCTGATCAGCATATAGCTTTTGCTGATTTTGTGCATGATGGAGATTGTCCTTCAAAGCCCTCAATATGTCTTGACTTTGCTACAACTTTTCCCTTGCTTGAAGGGCTCTACTATCACCAAATAATAGATCAACAAATCTTGGATCCTCGTATCCATACAAAGCCATGAATGGAGACATTCTAATAGACATATGGTAAGAAGAACTATAACAGTACTCACCCAAATGGAGCCATCTCACCCAAGCTTTCTATTGCCCCGAAACATTGTTTCTTAGATAGCCCTCCAACCATTTGTTAACAATCTCCATCTATCCGTCAATTTGAGGGTGATAACTAGTGCTTGGAGTAAGCACTATACTACTCAATATGAATAATACTTGCCAAAAACGGCTCAAGAACTTACTATATTCTTTTGTAGCCCGTCCAATCTAAACACTTGATGGAAGAACAAATCAGCAACTTGAGCTGCTGTAAATGTGTTTGTAATGGCCAAGAAATGAGAGAACTTGGTCAATTTGTTTGCAATGTTTGCAACAACAAACATGCAATCCTTCCCTTGCACCTTTGGCAATCCCATAGTGAAGTCCATGAAGATACTTTCCCATTTATGATTTGGAATGGGTAGTGTTGTGACCTATTTCACACATCGCCCCATTACAAATGGGGACCCCCAAGTTTTGGTTTCGCCCTCTGCGTTGCCAGTTTAGAGTCCTGAATTTGAATAAATTTTTGAGAGTCAGTCCGGCCAAGTTGAAATTTTGAACCCATTTGTGTGCTCAAACGTCATTGAAATGCTCAGAAGACCTGGTAGACGAGGAATGCCATTGCTTTCGGTCAATTCTGACACTTCCTATTTTTTAGGGATTCTGCTTTTTTGCTTTTTTTGATTTTTGGCATTTTTAGGCCATTCCGGAGTTCCTATTTTTTAGGGATGCTTTTTTGCTTTTTCTATTTTTGGAAAGTTTATATTTTTAGAAAGTTTCTATTTTGGGAAAAAGTTTCTATTTTCGGATCCCACAGAGCATGAAATCAACACGCCTTCAGAAATCATGAAAATCAAGGTAAAATGGCAAAAGTTTGGAAAAATGGCTAAGTCTGAGAAGGGCGCCCATGAGGAAAGAATGGCAGACAAGGCATGAAGTCTGCCCTACCTTTGGCATGCCAAAGGTAGGCATTGGCGAGCCAAGGCTAAAGTCCGCCCATGGCAAAGAAGAAGCCAAGTCCGCCCTTGGCAAGGAAAGGTCAAAGTCTGCCCAAAAAGGTCAATGACAAGGAGGCTACCAAGTCCGCCCAGCAACATGCAAGGAAAAAAAATGGCTAAGTCATGAGCAAGTCCACCCCAAGGAAGATGGCATGAAGGCTAGCAAGTCCGCCATATGTTGAATGGCAAGAGGCATGTGAAGTCCGCCCCAAGAAGGTTGGAGAAGGGTGGAAGTGTGAAGAGGTCCACTCCAAGATGTTCGGAAGTGGTGAAATTGCAAGGAAAATTCGCCATATGTTGAATTAAATGTCAAATTACAAGTGAAGTTCGCCATTGGACAAGGCAAGGCTAAAATTCGCCATGGCAAGAAAAGGTTGAAGTCCGCCCTGGACAAATGGAAGATAAAATACGCCATTGGCAAGGAAATGTGAGGAAATTCGCCCAGCTTAGGAAAATAAATTTTTATTTTTCTGAGGCATGAAAAATGGAGAAATATCTAGAGGGAGAAGAGGTTAGGCCGGCACGAAAATCACTCCTCGGCATAACAGAATAAAATTCTTTGACACAGAATGAAGAATGGCTGGCAGAGCAAGTATGAAGTCCGCCCCTCTCAGCTTGGACAAATTCCTAAGGCACAAATAAAAAAATGGCAAAGTGGTAGAGAAATCTCCAAGTTTGCCCAACCCAGAAGGAGAGAGAAAATGAATTATTGGCTAATTAAAAATGTCTAGAGAGGCTAGAAGTCCGCCTGGAGAGTTGGAAATTGGCAGACAAATTATTAAGCCCATTTGGCTAGGCAGACAATTGGAAGATAAAATATTTGGCCATGGACAAACGAATTTAGCCATGTATCAAGTTTAAACGGGTTGGAATTTTAAATATTTTAATATTTTTAATTATTTCCAACACTTGGGAAAATTTTAATTAAAAATTCGAAGTCTGGAGATTATTTGGAGAATTAAGTTATTCTGCCTTAGGTAATTTTAAATTTGCCATGATTCGAAGTTTTAAAACATGTTGGAAAATTAATTTTAAACAATTAATTTAATATATTTTGATATTTTCTCCAACACTTAGGCAAATTTTTAAGAAATTTGAAGATCTCAGATAGAAGTGGCACAGAGATAAAAATTGGAAACTTGCCTCAACGACTGAAAGAAAAATTAGAAACATGCCAATCAGAGAGGGAAAAACGTTTCTAAAATTGAAAGAAACTCAAGAAAAAGAAGGCAATTTCTTGAGAAAATCGCACTTCTCAGCCATAAATGAGTCTCAACAACTCATTTCTCACAATTTCGATTGAGAAGAAGTTATCTCTCTTGAATCTTCAAGGAATAATATTGCGAAGGACAAGATAGTGAGAATAGCATTGAGAAAAGTTATTTTGTGTTGAAAGGCGTGATCTTTAGAAAGAAATAATTTATTTCTTTGCTGAAAATCACATTTCCCAGCAGATTGGCGCACTTCCTCTGTCAAATTTGGCACACTTCCTCTGTCAAATTTCTATAAATTTTGATTCGTTTGCAGCCAAAGGTCAATCTCAGAGGTTTGGAAATTGATTGGCAAAATGTTTCTACTCTTTTCTATCTTCCACGTTCTTACCGGCACAAGTTTTATTCAATGATTGGTGAATTTATTTACTTTCAGCTTGCTTTTTCACATAAATTTTTACTTCAAACAAGCTGAAAGTACGATTTTGGTCCAACAACACCCCGGAATAAATTAATTTTAAAAGGTCTTGTTTTAATGTGAAGTATTTTACTTGCAAGTTGATGATCGATCAGGGAGAGACGTCTAGGCAAGCACAAATGAAATTCGCAAGCAAAGGATAGCAACCGGAGACCGGAATAAAGTCAAAGTGGAAAAACATTTCGGACAGCAATCTTGGCCATATCGACCTCGACAAATTCAAGAGAAGGATATACGGTCACAATGGACCTTTGCCAATGCCTTTCGCCAGAAGAATGGTGAGGAATGGAATTTTTCAAGCTGCCAGATTCCCGCCTGCGCTTGAATGTGCTGAGCTAATGGTGGAATGCGCACTTCATTATAATGCTGAATCAAGACAGATTGTGGCACCCGATGGGAGAATATTGGCTCATCTAGGAGAGTTGGCCATACAAGAGGCTTTCGGCATTCCTACATACCTTAAGACAGTCTACAAAACTAAGGAAGATGCCCAGAGGCTGTATGATGAAGAGCCCGACCTTTGTGCCGCCAACCTCAACAAGTCATGGCTGGATAAGCCAAGACCTTCCTTCAGGAAAATGCCTAAGAAGCTGTTACGCACAGACTTCAAAGAGGATTATGGAGACATCATCATCTTGCTAAACAAGACAGCGGGCAATCCTTTGGGGGCGCCTTTCGAGCCATGGATGTACTATTTCATTGAGGACATCACAGAAGGCGTGAAGATGTTCAACTGGTCTCGTAAGATAAGTAACAATCTCCACAAGCAGCTTATCGACCTGGAGAAGACTAAAACGTTCTACATGAGCTCCTATGTCATCTATATGTTGGCTAGGACGTACAAATATGCAGGCTTGATCTGCAAAGGCACAGTGGGTAGTGGAGTAAATGAATTGAAGGCATATGACTATTATCCACAGCTGCAGTTGAGAGAGAAGGCACATTTCCGGCGAGCTCACGATGCCTTCCTTATGTACATCACAAGGATTCTCCAGGGAGGAACACATCAACGGCTAACTCCTGAGGCCAAGAGCCTGATTGGCAAGTACGGATCTTCGTTCATCCAATATCCAAGGTATACTTACATCAGAATCCAGGGATTCACCAGAAACTCGTACTGATTGCCAATCTTCCCCACGAACAAAATGGTCCTGCTTGAAGTTCTGAGGCAGCTGGAAGAGTTTCAAGGCTTCCAAAGGGCAAAGTAGAAGGCGGCAGTCACCTTTCCCTGTTTTATAGGGAACATGCTCGAGTCGTGTCCATCATCCCAGGCCGCCGATAGTGCCAGGCTTGAGATACAGAATTATCCTTTTACCACTTATCAATCCAGGGGCAATTTTGACCCACACCATCGCATCAAGACAGTGGATGGAAGGAGATACAAGCACAGGGTTGAACTGGAGGATTTCTGGGCAGATGTCACGGATGAGTTTGAAGTTAGGCGAAGGATGTGCTCTAGACTGCCTGTCAGCTTGATTAGGGCAACGAAACTTTGTCGAGTGCCAGATCAGTTGGAAGAGGATGAAAAACAAACACAACCATGCTTCGATGGGAGTTTGCCTTTGCCCGCTGTTAAGTGGTCGGAACTAGAGCATGCTGATTTGAATACTCTGATGAGGCCTATCATCAAGTATACACAATGGTGGGTCGATCAGCAGATTCAGGAGCTAAGACGAAAAAGGATAACGTTGACTTATGATATGTTGAGTGAGGCGGAATCCTATTCTTCTAATGCAGACGCATCCCAAGACATAGAAGTAATAAAGGCCACCACTTCCAAGAAAAGGAAGGAGATAGTTGTGAGTAAGGAGCCGGTTCAGAAACAGGCAAAGCTAAAGCCTTCACGCTCAGCCGCATCTAGGAATATTGAAGAGATGTTGGCTACTGTCGATGCTTCACTGGCCGACATTAGAGATCCTTCTCCAATTCCTAAAAACAATATGGAGCCTCAGTCGGACAATGATGCACCACCATCTCCCACGGGCACGGAAATATTGGAATCCGATAATGATAATGTGGGTGCTCAAAATGACGATTTCCAGGAAGGAATGATTTCAGCCCTTAGAGGAATTTTGGACGTTCCTGACAGGGAAGACATGTCGGAAGAAGATGGCGTAGAACAACCCACAATCACGGACTGGCTGAGGGAAAGGCTTAAAGTACAGGTGCCAATGGAAGAGCCACAAGAGAATGATACTGCGGACTTCTTAGCCAGGCTTACACAAATTGCAGCCAAGAAATCGACAAAGAAATTCTCAAGCATACAGAGAGATGAGGCTGGCAACCGAACTATACAACTTGCAGTGTCTACAGTGGACAAGCCGCAAGAGGACATAGCCCCGCAGGATTATGCCATCACCACCATTGACTTGGGTCCAACCACAAAGGGCCAGGAAATTGAAGATTTGGAAAATTCTGTGTCCACTATCAAGTCAAAGGTTGGCAAAAGAAGTGGCAAAGAGGAAATAGTGCCAATTGGAAATTGAGCGCTTGAAAGAGTATATCCAACATTTGATCAAGCCACTTGATCAGGATAACATGACAACTCCTCTTCTCCCAAACTCTTCGCACGAGGCAGCCAAGGAAATGGAAGAAAACAGGGTCACAGTTCAAGAGGCCAAAGAATGGATATCGGTCAAGGGCTTGGAAGCTGAGGCGTTCATGGAGAGGTTGACCTTAGCTTACGGTCAAGCCACTTCACTACTCTCTAGACTGGCCGCTTTGGCGGAAGTAAGAGAGAGCCTTCTAGATGTGCAGGATAGAATAATTCCTTGCCTTAGGATTTTGAAAGGGATTCCAAAGCAAGAATTGATAGACGGAGGCGTCATTGCAGCAGGTGCGGCTTATGACTTCCATACTTGGTATTGGGCACTAACGGCACGAGGTGAAGTCTTGGAAAGGGTAAAGGTTGACGGTCTCAAGCTGGAGGATCAGGTCAAAGAAGTCCAGACCAGTATTCTCAACATGATTTCCGACATCCTGGACAAGGAAGCTCTACGAGAGAGAGACTTACAGTTGGAGGTTTTGAAGGGAAAAGTCCAGGAAAACATCTTTGCTATCACTGGACCCATCTTGAAGCAGGATTGGGCCAAATTGGTGAACTTCCTGAGCATCCGAGAATCCTTTGAGAAGATTGAGCTGGAGTGGGAAAATACTTTTGTCAGGTGCGCCGAGAGCGTGGATGGACTAGAATTCAGGATCGGAATGCTTCCACAGGTCACCATGGATGAAGTTGCCTCAATCGTGTCTAGATTCGTCGAACACACAGCAACTCGGGAGGATCGAGATGTGATTCCTTGAAACTAGCTCTGGGCGCCAGCTCACTGCTGTTAACCCTTAGTTCACTGAAGTTATTTTGGGAAACCCTAATTAGGGTTTTATTTGTTTAATCTTGGCCGTTGGCTCATTTTCAATCTGAGCCGTTTATTCAATTTTGTGAACTCTATATAAAATTGCATACACTCATTTGTAATTTGTGAAATGAGTTGTATAAGATTGTTGCGACAAAACTATTTCCGTTTATAAAAGCTCTTGTGCATGATTTGCTAAGAACCACTTTTATTTTCAAGTAGTGTGCAAGGTTTTCATATTTCTCCTTCAACACTTAGAGTAGAATTAAATTAGCATTTCATTTATATGTTTGTTAGTGAATGATAGATTTGATAGCAGTGGTGGATAAAATTTAGCTCATACTTTTGTCGAATGGATGATTTGCATTCGATGTGTAAAGTTAGCTTTAGCCATTAATTTGTGGATGCTTAACTTCTGTTTGTTTTAATTATCAAACATGAAAATTATTATCACTTCCGTTGAAGATTGCACCCACTTTGCGTAGTTGTCCGAAAGAGGCGAAACAAAGTGTGGTTACCCTATTTAATCTCATCACTGCCGTCTCTTGAATTCTTAGATATAGTTTAGATCTCTAAACCCTTATCCTTTTTGCCTTTTTTCGGAAAATTCAAAATATCCGATAGAAAGAGCCTTTAAAGATAAAACCGTCTAAGTCTTCAATTTGCAAACAGATTATAATGTAAGTCCCCTTGTGATTACCAGCAAATCACAATGCCCACTGGCCTTATCCACATGTCATGACCTGACCAAAAGAAACATTGGAGTTATTGTATTATCTTCTAGGTATTTGCAATCACTTTTCAAGCTAAGTTACCGGTTCGGGTTCGGGGACGGGTTCGGGTACGAGAACCCGGTACGTGGGTACGTGAAAATTTTTTTTAGGGGTTTGGGTACGTATGGGTACGTGTATATATATATATATATAAATATATATATATACGTATTATATATACAAAAAAATAAGAGAAATATACAGAATTGTAAAACTAAATCATTTCATAGTATGATACTTGATCATTGATCAATGCCAAATGCCAAAGATAAATATTAAATGTCAATTGATAGTTGAAAAATATTCAAATACGCCATATCAATGATATCAATTATGGAAATCATCACAATTACAATATTACTGAATTACAAAATGTAGTTCATGAAAGTTGAAACATGATTCAATTTCAATGTTCATCAATCATCAAAAGGATTATCAAAAAAGTCATCTTGATTTGGATTTTCAGTGGCTTCAACTTCAAGATCATCATCATTTGAACCCAAAGCGGTTCCACTTCCACTTCCAGCACCATGCATGTCATGATCATCATTATCATCCACATCATCCATAGTGGCTCTAGCAAGATCCTGAATGGTTGCATCCAAGTCAGCAGACTCGGGTGCTACATCCCAAAGCTTTGCTGCCCCTTCCTTGTATTGAGGTTCCTTACGTGATAGAAGACGCAAATTAGAATGAATATACACCAAGTCTTCAGCTCTTTTTGCAGCCAACCGGTTACGCTTCACTGAGTGGATAAAGGAGTATGTACTCCAATTCCGTTCAGCAGCAGAAGAGCTTGCAACCTAGAGAGAAAACCAACAAAATTAAAAATAAAAAATGCAAGATAAATTCAAGAATGTTAAGTGTTAAATTCTACAATACAAGTGGCAAAAAAAAAAACTTACTTGTGAGAGGATCTTGATTGCAAGAGGTTGGAGGTACATATAAACTTGACCATGGAGGTACCACCATGTAATAGCATCCATTTTGTATTGGTCTTTGGCAACAGAAGAGCTAAGATTTTTTCCTATGATAAACATTCCAAATTCTTTCATAACACTTGTCTCCATTTCTGGATCACTGAAGAGTCTCTTAAATGCACTCTTATACCCTCTAGCAACTTCAAGATCTCTATATGGCGGTATTCTCCCTGGGATAGAAAGTACTTCTCTAGTATAGTACCTTGGAGATAGGGCATATGCAAGGAGGTGCAATGGTGTTGTCATCTTGTTCCAACGATGAAGAACGATTGCTTCCACCCTTTTGTAAAGGGTGTCTTCAGGATCATTCTCTCTCTTTTGTATTTCAATTTTTATTTTCTCCAACATTGTGTCCATGCTATCATAGACATCCCCCAAGCATGGTTCATCTGTATCAGCAAACCGAAGCATAGACATGATAGGTTCGGTCATCTCCAATACATAATTCACACGATCCCACCAATTGTCATCCAAGATCAATGCCTTGACCTTTTGGGCCCTCTCTGAATTTGATTGCTTCCATATACCCCATTGGTTGCTAATAACCATTTGACTCAATGCCCCTTTCACCTTCACAAGTCGTCTCAGAACAATTGTGTGAGATGCAAATCGGGTCTCAGCAACCTAAGAACATGTAAATAATTAAATAAGTTAAAAAAAAAATTATTCAATTATGTAAAACATGACATAAATGAAACTAAATAAATAATAAATTAAATTTACCTTCAACAATTCCAATCTTGAAAAAATTCTGAAAATTGCTTGTGACATATGGTGGTTTGTCACAAACATCTGGATCTCCTCGGCCTCCTGGTATATTTCTTTCACCCACTCTATTTGGTTTCCAATTGCTTGCATCACCAAATTGAGGGAGTGTACGGTGCAAGGTGTCCAAAAGATGTGCTCATATCTAGCCTCTACCAAAGCACCTGCAGCCCTGCAAACTTTTGCATTGTCCGTAATTACTTGGACAACATTTTCATCACCCACCATCTCTATGGAGTCAATGAGAATCCTAGAAATGAACTCTGCATCTTTCACTTCCCCTTCACAGTCAACTGCCTTCAAAAACATTGCCCCCTTGGGGGACACTGCAATAACATTGATCAATGGACGGTTTTTGCAATCTTTCCATCCATCGGAAACAATAGATACACCTGTTTCAATCCAAGAATCTCTAATTGGTTTTAGTTGGGCCTCTAAAGATTTTTTCTCTCTTTGCAATAAGGTGGTACGCACCTTTTCAAACCCAGGACTTGTGAAACCAGGAGGTGCACTATTTATTGCTGACACCATGTCCCGCCAATATGGTGATCTCACCAAGTTGAATGGAAGACCATTGGCATAGAGGCAACGTGCAATTTTTTCTTCAGCAATATCTCTTGCCTCCATTTTAAATGCCCTCTCCAATGGACCTCTCTTGCGGGTGGTGATTTGTTGTTCATCTTCATCTTCCTCTTCCGTAGAGGGCATAGGCAAGAAGGGATGTTTGGAGGCCCTAACTGCTTGAGAGGGTAATGTTGGTGTTTTTTTCTTTCCGGAAGAATAACTACTTTCTTTTCCTTTTGCAATTGATTTGTCAGCATTTTCTTGTTCTTTTATAAATTCTGCTATTTGTACAGAAGACAACCCCTTCTTATTTGGGCCCACACACATATTAATCCCTTTGCCACTAGGGCCCATAAAATGAAGTTTCACTCGGTAATAGGAGCTATTATATTGTACATTGCATAAATTACACTTCCAAACAAAACCCCCACCTCCAGGAATTTGTGAAATTCTTGTGGTATGTGCCCATAAAGGAGATCCTTTCTCAATTTTGAACTTTTGACTTCCTTCCCCACCCACTGAACTTTGACTACTGGCCATTGTTGCAATCTATAAAAAATATGAAAAATAAATAAATAAATTTGAAAAAATTCTTCACAAACTTGAAAAAATTCTTCACAAACTTGAAAAAATTCATCAAAAACTAAGAAACTTGAAAAAATAGTTCAAAAGATCAAAGAATAGGGTTTAAATGCATACCTTAAACACTTAAATCTCCTTTGTAGAAGCTATTTGGCACTCCACAATCGATCTCCTTCGAATACAATCACCTCCTTTCAAAATGCCAAGATGTAGAGAAAATATGGTGAGAGCAAAATGAGAAGTAGAAATGAAATGTTTTTGTGTTGAAAAGCCTCATATTGGGCCGGATTAGGGTTAGGAAATAAAATAAAATTAAAAAAAATGCTTTTAATCTCTATTTAGGCGAACTTTATTGATGCTGGGCCGTGGGTTCTTGAAGGTTCGCCCGGGTTCGGGCCTGGTACCTTCGGGTCCACGCACCAAACACCCGGGTGCGCCCTGGGTACGCACAGGGTGCGTGCCCAGGCCTGTGGGTTCTCCCGGGTCCGCGCCTGTGGGCACGCACCCTGTGCGTACCCAGGGCGTACCCGCAGGCGAACCCGTACCGGGTTCGCACCCGAACCGGGTTCGGGGCCTCCGGGTACGAATCCGGTAACTTAGTTTTCAAGAGAGGATAAAGTGTTCGGTTACCCTATTTAATCTCATCACTGCCGTCTCTTGAATTCTTAGATATAGTTTAGATCTCTAAACCCTTATCCTTTTCGCCTTTTTTCGGAAAATTCAAAATATCCGATAGAAAGAGCCTTTAAAGATAAAACCGTCTAAGTCTTCAATTTGCAAACAGATTATAATGTAAGTCCCCTTGTGATTACCAGCAAATCACAATGCCCACTGGCCTTATCCACATGTCATGACCTGACCAAAAGAAACATTGGAGTTATTGTATTATCTTCTAGGTATTTGCAATCACTTTTCAAGAGGGCATTTTATTCTGTGTTCGGTGGCGTGCTCAAAACACACACCAACAGGTAGGGGCTGCAAGTATCCCGGTGGAAAAGTATGCTCATTTTTATTCATTTGACATATGTGACACTCCTTGATGTAGCATAAGACTTCATCTTTCATCCCTTTCCATGAAATTATTTCATTGATATGCTTGTAGGTCTTGAAAAAACGTTGATGACCAGCAAGAGGAATGTCATGAAAGGTTTGTAAAATCGTCTTCATCTTTGAATTTGTAGTCAAGAAGATTCTACTTTTATATTGAATCAGCCCATCAACCAACTTGTATCTATCATCTTACAAAGAACCATCAACAATGCTGGTTGCAAATGAATTTTGGCATAGTCAACCAAAATTTGCTCCTTCCAACCAGCAAAAATCTCACATAAGGAGCTCAATTGAGGCTTTCTTGACAATGCATCAACAACTATATTATTTTTTCCTTTGACATATTCAATGTCAAAGTCGTAAGCTTGAAGCTTACTTACCCATTTCTGCTGCCTCGTTTAAATTCTTCTAATGCATAAAGTGTTTAAGACTGTTATGGTTAGTCGTAGAAATGAATTTACTTCCAACCAAGTATTGCCTGAACTTGGCTAATGTATGCATGATTGCAAGCATTTCTTTGTCATAAATTGAATAAGACTTTTCAGCTCCTCGTAATTTTCTGCTCTCGAAGACAATGGGATGCTTGTCTTGCATGAGAATAGCCTCAACTCCTTCGAAAGCATCACACTATAACTCAAAAGTTTTGGAGAACTATGGTAAGGCCAACACTGGACATGAGCACATGATCTGCTTGAATTTATCAAAGACAACTTGAGCATTTCCTGACCAGGCAAATGCCACGTGTTTGGTAAGATCAGTCAATGGAGCAGCCATCTGTGAATAGCGGTTGATGAACCTTCGATAGAAGCCACAAAGACCCAAGAACCCCTTCAAATGTGACATGTTCTTAAGCAAAGGCCAATCCATGATTGCCTTAATTTTATTGGGATCAAGTCTAACTCCCTTAGAACTGATTATGTGGCCAAGGTAGAGCAGCTTTGCCATCCCAAATTTGCATTTGGACTCCTTGGAAAAAAGGCATTCTGATTCAAGAATACTAAACACTTCGTCCAAGTGCTTAAGATGCTCCTCCCAAGACTTGCTGTAGATAAGAATATCATCAAAGAAAATCAATACAAACTTCCTCAACTGCTTCTGGAAGATTCTATTCATACAAGATTGAAAGATTGCAGGAGCATTAGTCAGACCAAAAGGCATGACTAGAAATTCATAATGCCCAAAATGACACTGGAAAACAGTTTTCTCAATGTTTGATCCCCTCATTTTGATTTGATGGCACCCAGATCTAAGATCAACCTTAGAGAAGAACATAGCACAATGTAACACATCCAGTAGCTCATCAATTCTAGGAATCGGGTACTGGTTCTTAATAGTTTTCTGATTTAACGCACAGTAATCAACACACATGTGCATGGTGCCATCTTTCTTTTTCACGAGAACTACTACTGAAGCAAAAGGACTCTTGCTTGGGTGGATGTGACCCATTTCCAAGAGTTCTTTGATGGCCTTTTCAATTTCATCCTTGTGCTTCTTGGGGTACCAATAGGGAGTAGTGGTGACTAGTTTGGCCCCATCTTCAAGCTCAATAATATGTTCAGTCCCTCTTTCCGGAGGTCTTTGATGTGGTATACTGACAAACACTTTACTCCGCTTTGTGATTAAAGACTGAACATCAGGGTGGTAGTGCCTTTTGTCTTTCACTAGATTGGATGGTAAGATTAAACATTATGTTGCCCATTCAACCCGATCATGCCGAATCGACCTTTCCATTCTTTTGAAAGACACAATACGAGGACCCCCCCATTAGACAATATGAGGGCCCCCCCATTAAAGACTTAGTAATAAATTCTGAAACTTTGCAAAACCAGGCACCCTACACAGTGGAACAGCTTGAGCTAGTACCCAGAACCAAATAAAAATCGGTGGTGAAGCTACGAACATAAATTTACTTCAACCATACACTTCAGCAGTAGTACAAACAGAGTATACATCAGCTATCTGCCTATAATAATAAGAAATAAGAGATTATACAACAACAATTTGCTATGGCAAACATGATTAAGCTCTATTTGCGCTCCTAAATGAAGCACGGTCTTCAGTAGTCACGTAGGAAGCTATCATTTCAAGCCCGAAGAATGGCGAAGTAAGGGTGCTAGGAGGGATCTCCTCGAAGCGGCTTTGCAATTAGTTCAAGTTGAGTATAGCAGCAAAAATCGTTTGGGGAAAAAATCGGCAAACCAAAAGTCAGGATTTTTTGAAAAAATCGTGAAAATATCGGGAAAAAATCGGATTTGAAAAAAAAAGTAAAAAAAAGTAGAAAAAGAGAAATGCTACTCGATTTTTAAATTTAAGGTCGTTCCCATAGCATAGAGATATAGAGCAAATAAAATAGAGATTTTAACCCATGAATTGTAGAAAGCTTGCATGTTGTTTATCAAGTTTATGTCTGTTGATCTTAAAGGCATCTTTTTCTTGCTTAGGTTGTAAACTAAAGATCGTTTGGAGTACCTCATACAATAGAGTAGTGTATATGTGAGATATGGAATCAATTGTAATGTAAAATCTTTGCAGAAATGACAACTGAGAAAAGCGGAAAAGGCTAGTGTATGGAGTCATAAATGATACAAGTGACCAAAAGCTTTGAAAAGGCAATGACATGAATGAAATAAAGTGGAGGATGAAAAAGTGTGATAGTCATAAAAAGTGTGATAAAATAAAGGATTGGCTAAGGGTTAAAATCTTAGGCAGATACTCTTTAAAGTTGTGCAAGCCTCAAATCAGAGATAGTGCATTACTAGCCCAAGAGAATGGTTAAAATCTTAGGCAGATACTCTTTAATGTTGTGCAAGCTTGAAATCAGAGACAGTGCATTACCAGTCCAAGAGAATGTTTTAAATCTTAGGTAGTTACTCTTTAAAGCTTTGCAAGCTTGCAATCAGAGAATGGAGTTTGAATTCAGGGTAATGCATTGTCTCTGATTTCAAGCTTGCAAAATGATGTCTTTAAATTATAGGCATAATCTGCATGCTTGGCATAAAAATGGGTGCGAGATTGAAATCTTTCAAGAACTATTTTATAGGTTTTGAACATGAAGTGAAATTATTAGTAATATTCTCTATGTAAAGTAAAGTTCCTATAGGCTATGCAGGTTATAGATTTAGTATTAGACATTTACATACTTTCATTTCATTGCTGCAGTCATCATCAATGAGGAACCTCATCATTTTTCATTTTGGAATAGTACAACTTGGACATTTTGCAAGAGTTGGCTAAAAAACTAGACCAAAACATGACAACCTTGCAACCTGATAGGGGGAAGACTATAACTGATTTGACTTGACATTTAAATGACTGATTAATCTATGACAAAAAGAGAGACAAAGTAGTATGATCATTGATTTTTGTATAGGTACCACAAATTTTTTTTTTTGGGGACCTTGGGACAAACTTGGGCCATATGGCGACTTCAAAATCTCTGGGAAAAATCCGATCAATGTTTTATCTGAGGGCAATAGAGTCAAACCTATCACCTAACATTTAAACATACAATAAACTTAAAATGATACAATAAAGTTATTTACAATTTGGACTAATTTGGTGTAGACTGCTCATTCTTTTTGCATGTTTCATATGTAAAATTTTGACTAACTTGGTCAACAAAGTTAGCTCCTGAAGTTTTCTTGTCATGGAGGTGGTAAATGCTATAACCATTTATAAGGTCACCTTACATAGGCACGACTAGTGAAAATGGTTGGAATTGCTTATTTTGATTAACGAAGAATCCCTTGCTTTATTTTACTATTGTTTACTTTATTTTAGGGCGTATTGACAAGACTGCAAGCTTAAAGTTCAAAGCAAAAAGGAACTTGTTCACCTGTGTATGTTGGGCAGACTGTAGAGTCAACGACGGTCACCCTTAACTTATCGCGACCTTGATTTATAGCAGAAAAGACACCAAATTTAGAGTTTTAAATGCGATTTATGGCAATTTTTTCATGATTTTAATGCGAAAAAAATTGCGTTTTTCAACGATTTTTTGTTAGTCAACGGTCTGCAAAAAATCCCAAAAAAATCGGGGAAAAAATCGGCAAGCCTAAGGATTTTTTAAAAATCGTAACATCACAATTTTTTCAAGATTTTTGCTTCTTTGAGTTTAACAACATAACATTATGATAAATTTCCAAAGATACAAATGAAGGCACAAGGCATCATTAAATAAGCTTCAATTGTGCAAATGAATCAACTATAACCTCCAAGATCGAACCATTCAACTTCCTCAAAGGGATGCTCATCTCTACAATGCACTTAAAAAAAATACTATAATATAACCTTCCTTGGCGTCCAACTTTAAGAACATTTAAAACATTAATAAAAATATTAATTTCTCAATTGGACGTCCACTTAAAGGCCACACTTTAAAGCAACTTAAAGCCATCAACTAGGCATGGGGTCCAAAAGCCACAACTGAAAAATTGATTGAGTATTGAAATTTAGCTCCAAAAGAGAGAGAGAAGCCAATGCCAAAACTGTATTACCTCACCCGCCCGAAATAGAAAGATGAATCGGAGATGATTGAGCTATTGCTGGAATGATACTGTTGTAAATAAACTTACAGAAATAGAAAACTTCTATAAATAGTAAGTTTTGCAAAACTTCATTTGAATACCAATTGAGCAATTATCATGACTTACTATAAATAGTAAGTGTCTGGAAAGGTTGACTTATTTTGATACATGTGATACCACCTTGGAGATCTCTGAAAACCCAGAAAAACCTAGAAGCCTCTCCTGCTTGCAATGTACCAAAGAGAAATGGATGTCATTTTTTCCACATGCATGTTACCTTGCCCCAAAGCTCTCCAAAAACCAAGAAAGTTCCAAAGAACAGATTGCCAAAAAGCTTGCATGCGAGCCACCAAAAGCCAAGCTGAAACCTCCTATAAAAATGGAAACCTTGATCTGCACTTCTGATTAGTCTACGAATTTCCGGAAATAGGCTATCAGTCCACAAAGAGATCAATGCTGAGGAAGGGACATTACAAATTATTCTTCATTACCCCAACTGCATCTTTTAAGTGCTTGAAACTCTGCAAGGGAAAATCCACTGTCATGGTGCTTATATATACTTGGAGTCCAACAATAGTGTGCCATTAGCTGCTGAACAACATCAAAGTGTTCTAACGCTGAAGCAATCATGCCTTCGTTTTGTAGCGTTCCACCACTTTGCTGATTTATTTTCACTGAGTTTTGTAGGTCTGATTTTTGTTTTTAGTTTTAAATTTTAAATTTTCTTCCTTCTTGTTTTGAGTTTGTTTGCCAATAATGCTATTAAGGTACCAACAAGCATATACATACAATGGAAACTTCAAATAAACTAAACTACTGAAACAACTTTGAGTACATTGCTTAATTTAGTGGCCAAATATGATTTCTTCATTACATAATAAGATGCATACACCATATAACTTACATCAGATTTAAAACTACATACATCTTATACCATATTTTTACTTATAGCCATATAACTCAATGTGTTTACTCGATTAACTAACTTCAATGTATGCAAAGAGTAAACGGAAATAGTTGCCAAAGCATACTAACGTTCTAACAAGTAAAACACAAGATCATCATTGTTGTCTTTATTTATTCACATATGCCAAGTATAGATAATTCATAACCATTATAACAGCAATAATTCCCCCTAATGACTACATGATCCCGATACATATAGCGGCGGAGTTGGTTGAGTACCAACCATCGCGTCGCTTCATTACAATAAGTAACCTTTCAAGAACTAGTCTCCGAACTACCAACAATTAAGACAAAACATCCAACTAATTACCAACTAACTTATTCATTTTATTGCTGGCCGACTAATTACATTATGGCCAACTACACAATGAATAGTAACTTGCTACAGTACCGAACCCCAATGAAGTGCTCATGTCTCTTGGTAACCAAAATTCTCCCACCCAAATCTCGTATGTGAAGCCTCCTTGGACTAGGGCGCCCCTTTTGGAGAGCTAGCAGCCTCTTAAGAGAGGCGTTTCTTTTCTTTGGTGCTGTTGAAACCCTCAAGGGAGGGATGGTTGGCTGGAGCTTCACAAATCAGTCCAAAAGTGCTTCAAAATGCAAGCAGCTCTTAGCAAAACAATGTTGAAGACGATGGCTGCCAACCCCACTCAGAAATCAGCTCAAAAAACTTGTTAATCAGCTCTTAAATTCACCAAATGTGCATTCAAATTCAACCCAACAACCTTAAGGTGGTGTTTCACACCCTCAAATAGCTCAAACGGAAAACCAAGCCCACTCCAAGCTTACCCACTGCAAGAAATCAGGAAACCCTAGCCTCCCTCTTCCTCCAAAGCCCAAACTCACAAGTCAAAGAAGCAAAATGATCAATGCATGAAGAGGGTAGAACTTTTCCTTCTAGTTATATGTTTTTGCATTGAAATTACTATTCATTAAAGTGAGCACTATTCACTTAAGTTTAACATTTTTCATTTTAGGAATGCATAGTAACTAAAAGATATAAAGTGACCCTTTCGTTTTAAAGACACATGGTCTCTAGGCCAAACATGGTGAAATAAAAGGTGAGTATTATAAATTTAAGCACAAGTATCATGCCAAATGCAACAATTCACCCTGTCACCATACTCCGAAGATCCACACTGCAATTTGACGACCAAGTGCTCGTTCAAGAGACCCTCTGTCCAAAACCATTAGGCTACAAGGGTCGACATGATAGGCTAATCCATTGATTTTTCGGAAGACTAGCTAGAAGGGGACATTACACGTTCACCTTCAATTGCCCTGCCAAATGATGAGACCCTTGTGACAAATCTTCTCCACACAAATTTCCCGATTTGTAATCTGCACTATAGTAAGAGGCTGAATCATCATCACTCACTGTTTGATAAGCATCATTGTTGATCAAAGGTAGCTTCGGGCAGATATAAATGATGATTGCTGATTGCATCATCATCATTTATATGTGATCAAAATTACTCTTAATAGAAATATTTCTGGAAAATAAATAATTCGAATTTATAAGCATGTATAAGATTCGAAATAATAAATGACGTTCAAATTCTACATTGAATAAAATCGGAACTCATATAATATATATCTGTCACGTATAAAGGTTATATGTGTGTTAGTTTAATAACCGAATGCTAATTGGTTGTGCTTGGAGCCTGCGCGCCCAAAGGGACACGTCCCATGAGCGGACGTGTCTCCAACATATTAAAGGTGGTTCCCTCATTGATATGCAAACATCGAAATTTATAAATGTTCTGCAATCAGCACATTCAGCGTAAGAGAATTAAATCTAGAAACTTAGAATCTTGACTTAGAATTCTTACACATAATTTCAGACTTAGAAATTCCTTAGATTTCTTAGGATCCTATCTGATAAGATTTGATTAGATTTACATGGATTAGAGCTAAGTTAAGTGAATCCAAATCAAATCTAGATATCAGATTGCTCTAGAAAATTCGTATTTTTAAAATTGAATTCACATCACATTCTTCATAATGTCAAGTGTGATCAGATTTGAAGATCGTCTTGCAGGAGCAAACAACTTCACATCATGGAAATTTAGAATCATGATGATTCTTAAAGAGAATACAATAGACTCACTTGTGAGAGAAAACAAAAGGGAACCAGAGGCTAATCCTGAGAAAACTCAATGGATTGAAAGCAATGAAAAGGCCATGAAAATCTTAGTAGATGCAGTTAGGGATCATATAGTGCCTATCCTAGCAAAACATGAAATTGCATATCAAATGTTCAAATCTCTTGAGGGCACCTATGGGATTAACAATACCAGTAGGACTCTTGCACTAAAGAGGCAAATCAACAATATCCAAATAAATAAAGGAGAAACAATTAATGCATACTTCATGAGGATCACTGAACTAAGGGATCAACTATCCACAATTGGATATCAGATTGATAGCAAAGAATTAACTCTAATTGCACTAGGAGGCCTACCAAACTCATGGGAGTCATTTGTTCAAGGAATAAGTGCGAGATCTAAACTCCCCAAATTTGATAGGCTAAGAACAGACTGCCTCCAAGAGGAAACAAGACTCTCAACAAAAGAAAATAAACAGAAGAACATAGATGAAGACATTCATGTACTCAACACAACGTCTAATAAAAGGAGTAAGAAAAACTCCTACAAGAGAGGATCTTTTAAAAGAAAGAGAAATTCCAATGGAAAGGGATTTTCTAAGAAGAAAGACATCTCTCAAGTACAATGCTTTAGATGTGATCAATATGGCCACTATGCAATGAAGTGCCCTAACAGACCAAAGAAACAAGCATCATTTGCCAAAGTAGGAAAGTCAAATTCAGATCATGAATCTGAGAACTTTGTGTTCTATACAGCCTTATCTAGTCAAGTATCTAACAACATACACAGCTGAGTAATTGATAGTGGATCCTCTAGACATATCACAGGGTTCAGAGAACACCTTGACACTATGACTGAAAAGACTGATGAAGAAGTAACCATTGGGGATGGTTCTGCACACCCTGTAAAAGGGGTTGGAACTTGCTCCATCAAACTGAAATCTGGTCTTTCTCTTCAACTCACTGGAGTCTTATTTATACCTGGAATAAAGAGGAATCTAATATCCATCTCTGCCCTTGAAGACAATGGATATAGAGTTACTTTTATGGATGGGAAAGTTCTAGCTTGGCCTAAAAACTCAACTATCAAGAAAGCCCAAACCATAGGTGTAAGACAAGGGGTACCTTTACAAACTATGCATTGAGGTTAAACAAGCCCTTACCCTTGACACCTTTGATTCAAATGAGATTTGGCATAGAAGATTAGGACACCTTCATTTCCGGGCCCTACCTTTCGTGGAAAAACTTGTAACAGGCTTACCTAAGTTAAAACCATCTCATGAAGGAACTTGTAAAGGTTGTGCCCTAGGTAAGAATACAAAAGGATCCTTTCACAATAGCTTGAGTAAAACTCTAAATGTATTAGAACTGGTTCACTCTGATTTATGTGGACCCATGTCTGTACCTTCCAAAGCAGGATTTTTGTACTATGTCATATTTATAGATGACTTCTCTAGGAAAACTTGGATCTATTTCCTTAAGTGTAAAGAGTCAATAGAAATCCTCAAAAGGTTCAAAGAGTTCTTACTGAAAACTCCTCCGGGAAGAAAATAAAAATCTTGAGGATTGACAATGGAAAATAATACACCTCTGAAATTTTTAAGAAATTCTGCATGAGTGCTGGAATTAAGAGGGAGTTCACAGTTGCCTACAACCCTCAACAAAATGGGGTTGCTGAAAGAAAAAATAGAACCATTGTAGAAGCTGCTAAAGCAATGTTGTTTGACCAAAACATTGAAACTTCTGTCTAGGCAGAAGCCTCTACGATTGCTGTGTACATCCAAAATAGAAGTCCTCATTCTTATCTTGACAACAAAACTCTTGAAGAAGCCTTTATTGGCAAAAAACCTGATATTAGTCATTTTAGGATTTTTGGTTGTGTTTGTCTATATTCATGTGCTGAAAGAGAAGAGATTCAAACTAGAACCTTCCGGAAAGAAAGGGGTATTTGTGGGATATAGTGAAACCTCCAAAGCCTACAGGATACTCGTACCCGGGCAGAAACAAATTGAATTGAGCAGAGATGTCATCTTTGAAGAAGACATTGCATTCAAAAGGGCAAGAAGTTCTAGTGAGATAGAAACCTATTCCCTTGGTGTACTTGAAATGGAACCTGCTCCTGAGATTCAGAGGGAGCATCCCGAGGAAATGCCAAATGAACTGCTATCTACTTCAGATGAGAATACAGATGCCAACGATAGAAAGAGGCCACTTTGGGTTAAAAAGATGATCAAAGAAGCCGAGAATCATGCAGCACCCAAAGGAACGTTTAGGGAAAGTAAAAGACCCAAACGGTTCTCTAGCTATGTTGCTCTGATGAACAACATCATAAATTCAGAACCTGTCAGTGTTACAGAAGCCTTCAGACATCAAGCATGGAAGGATGCAATGACGGAGGAATATCAATCCATTCTAAAGAATGATGTATGGGATATAGTGCCTAGACCGAAAGAGAAATCTGTTGTCTCTTCCAAATGGGTCTTCAAAATCAAGCATGTTGTTGATGGCAGTATAGAAAAACATAAGATACGTTTTGTGGCAAGAGGTTTTTCTCAAAAGGAAGGCATTGATTATGAAGAAACATTTGCACCTGTTGCCCATTACACGTCTTTGAGAGCAGTGTTAGCCATTGCTGCAGCTAAAGGCTGGAAGATCCATCAAATGGATGTGAAAACTGCCTTCCTAAATGGAACCATTGAAGAGGAAGTCTATCTGGAACAGCCTGAAGGTTTTGTGATACATAAACTTGACTCACATGTGTGCAGACTGAAGAAAGCCCTCTATGGACTTAAACAGGCTCCTAGGGTCTGGTATGAAAGAATTGACAGCTACCTCTTGGGACTAGGATTTTCCAAGAATAATGTAGACCCTAATCTCTACTTCAAGGTAATCAAAGGTGATATGTTAATAATTATTTTATATATTGATGACCTATTGATGATAGGAGAAGATCACCTCATTGCTCAAGGAAAGAAGGATCTAACTTCCAAATTTGACATGAAAGACTTGGGCATTCTACATGTTGTGACCTTTTTCACACATCACCCCATCAAGATGGGGACCCCCTAAATTTTGCTCCATTCTGGTCTTTTGGCTTTGGTTCGCTCTCTCTCTGGTCTCTGGTCCTTCCGGGGATGTCCTGTCGTTTGACCCAGGTTAAAGTATTGGTTAAGTCTGTGTAATTAGGGTTTTCATCCTTCAGGCTTATTTAAGGTCAAACCGAGTCATAAAATTGAAATCTAAGCTTAGTGCAGCAGTCAGAAGACTTCCAGCAGAGTCCCCCTAAATTTTCACTGTATTCCGGCAACTTACTATTCTTAGTAAGTATTCAATTTGGGAATTCTTTCCTCAGGATTTTGGAATTAACTGCTTCCAACACATCCAGCAGCCTACACGTAAATTTTGAGCCAGATCAGACGACTTGCTATTTTTGGCAGTTCAGGCTTCAAGAGCCATTTTCAGGGTTTCCACATGAGCTTTTCAGATGCATGTCTGGAGAATCCTTCTGGGTTTTCCAAAACCTTCGCAGTGATGTAACATGCAAACCGAGACAACCACTTTCAGAGTTCAGCCTTCGGAGGCTATTTTTAGGGTTCGCATGCAGTGTTTTTCAACGCATGTCGGGTTTTTCTTTATGGGTTTTTCGAGAGCTTCGCAACGGTGTGACTTGCAAGCGGAGAAGATCAAGTTTTGAGGACTTACTATTTTTAGCCAGTGCATGCATGTAGACCAGTTTTCTGGGTTTTTCTGGGTTTTTTGAGATCCCACGGGCAAATTGACATGCGAAAAACCATCCGGCAGTGGATGAGTCACTTTTCGTGCAGCCATTTTAGTGTGCGTACACTGGCACTTCCAACACTCCAGCTTTCTTAAAAGCGTAACGAAGATGCGTAAGGAAATCGAGGACAAACGGGAGACCGCTCGTGGATACATGCAAGTCAAATTAGGGTTTCCACTTTTATAGGTAAAATCCAAAATAGCCGAAACGGCAATTCACCCAGCGTCGCTAACATTAATTTCAAGGTACCTGCTGGCAAAATTTGAGCGAAATCGGACAGCTTACTATTTTTAGTAAGTCAGGGCATGGCTATAAATAGCAGGTCTGCACCCGAGGTTGGCATCAGAGTAACACTCAAGCTATCAAGATCAGGCGTTGCAACTTTCAGGCAAAACGGAGCTACTGAAGTCAGAAAGTCAAAACTTACTATAAATAGCATGTGGCTATAAATAGCAGGTCAGGACAGAGGACTGGCAAAACGGGTTCACCAGGCAAAGAAGATCATATGATGAAATTTTCAGGCAAAACGGAGCCTTAGAGGTTGAAAATCAAGGGACTTGCTAAAAATAGCACAACTTGCTAAAAATAGAATGCATAAACAAAGACAGGCAGAGGCATGGGAAATATTCTAAGTGTGGGAAAATGAAAGTATCTCCTTCAAAATGCGCCCACCTCACAGATTGATAGCTTGAAAATTGTCTAAGGCAGAATTCAAAGTTGAGCATAGCAAATGCGCACACCTTGATGGAAGCCTTGAAAGTTTCTAAGGCATAAAACAAAAGCTCATACCTCAAAATGCGCCCAAGGAGAGGTGGAGACTTCGAAAATTTTCTAAGGCATAAAACAAAAGCTTCCTAGCTAAAATGCGCCCACCTCAAGACTGATGACCTGAAAATATTCTAAGGTAAATGGAAGCATGGGGGTCAAAATGCGCCCAAGGAAAAGCAAAGGGGTTTGAGGGTCTACAAAATTTGTCTAAAATAAAAGCCACACATGCTAAATGCGCCCAAGGTGAGTTGAGGGGTTGGCAAAAAAATGCCTAAGGCAAAAATGGAAGCTTGGCCCTCCAAATGCGCCCAAGGTAACATGGGGGTCTTGAAAAAATTTCCAAGTGTTGAAGATAAAAGTGGACATGCCTGAATGCGCCCACCTTCAAAATAAAAGCTTACACATGGGAATGCGCCCATATTGAAAATGAAAGTTTGAGGTAGTAATTGCGCCCTAGGAGAAGTAAGAAGGCATAAAATTTGTCTAAGGCGTGGCAATTTTCTTAGACATAAGATGAAAGTATCACATGTAATTTGCACCCAGTAAAGGTAGAGTGGAAGTTGGCTATGCTAAATGCGCCATGAAGTCCCTCTAGCAAATGTCAAATGCGCCCAAGACTTTTCCCCCTCATATGTTATTTGCGCCTAGGGTAAAGGTGAGGATGGTGTGATTTTGAAGTAGATTAAGTGCGAAAATGCCCCCATCATGTGTGATATGCACCCTAAAGAGTTAAGACTTGAAAGGGGAAAATTACTGGATGTGAGATAAAATTGCTAAGGCGTGATGCATAAAATGGAAGTTCACACCCTCAAAGGCGCCCCTCATGGGTAAGAAATTAATTTTAAATTTTTCTCTAAGGCATTGCAAGGAAAATACAAACAATACGCCTAGAGGTGATGATCAAATTTTCTGAAGACAAGGCGAAATGCGCCCAGAGCATGAAGGGAGAATTTCTTCAGGAAATAAGGAAAGCGCCAGGGCATAGAAAAAATGAGGGTTGCAGACCTGGAAGAACATCCAGAATTAAAAGTGGAATAAACCTTAGAATTTATTATTTTCAAAAATAATAAAAAAATTAAACTTACCCCCTTCGTCTGGATACACATGGAAACGATGATTTTTGAGGGGAAATTTCTTCTGGGTATTGAACATTTTCCACTAGGAGATGATTTAAAATTGTTCCTCACCTCGCTCAAGCTTTTTCAACAGATATTTTTGCCTGGCACCCGTTTAATGGATTTCCTAGGTGAAATAAAAAATAAAATCTCTAAGGCAAATACGAGAAAAGTTTCTACAAAAAAATGCTTTGGCTTGTAAAGCAGGTAAAATTGTCTAAGGGAAAATGGAGCAACAGGGGGTCAAATACACTCACAGGGAAGAAATTTGTCTAAGGCATGGAGGAATTTGAAAATGAACTGAAGCTCGAACATCAAGCGTTCAAATGCATCCTCAAGGTGAAATATATTCTAAGGCACAAACTCCAGGCAAGGTGGTGGATATGCCCATGATGAAAGTTTGCTAGAAAAGTGATGAATTCTACCAGATCCGGAGATCAAGCAATCAAAACGTGAGAATAAGGTAAGTGAAGTGAGTTTATATTATAATGTTCTGATGCTCTTCTTTTTGTTCGTTTTGCAGGAAGAAGATGTTGAAAGAAATGGCTAAGTGTTGGGACAAAGTTGAAAACGTTCCCACGAAAAGAGGAATGGCAGTGAAGATTTGGCTAAGGCATCAAGAACGTGATGCAAAAGAGGCTAAGTGCGCCCAAGGCAGTGAGCTGAAGAAATATGAAAGCTACAAATGCATCCAGGAATTGAAACGACTAAGCGGACGAACTCTGGAGACAATCTTAGAGACTCTTTTACCCTCCTCCTAGCGCAACAGAATTGGCAGGCAGAACAGTGGGAACGCATTTCCGGACGAGAATCTTCTAGAAGAAGATAATGGGCATTAATTGCAAATAATGGTTCCTGCAGAGGAGTGGAGAATATTCTGTGCATTCATTGCCCCACTCCTCTCTGTGGCGGTTTTTAGGGCAAAAACCCTAATTAGGGCATATGTGGCTCGATCTGAGCCCTTTATTGTAATTCAATCTAAGCCGTCCGCTGGACTAGGCCAACTATAAAAGGGGCATCCCCCCTCATTTGTAATAGAGATTAGAAGTAGACATCAGATCAGAGAGTAGAGTAGATCAAGAAGTTAGAGTAGATAGGGAGATAGCTTAGAAGTTAGCTTAATTTGAAAAGGAAAGAAAACTTTCCCTTTGAAAGTTTTGTAAGAGGTTGTTGTGGAAAACCCTCATAATACAAAGGTTTATCATTGCATGGTGGTTTTATCTTTTATTGTGAATAGCTAGCAAGGCCTTTTCGTCTTTCCAATTCAGATTGATAGAGTAGAATAGACTTTATTTTATGCAAGTAGTTGTTAATTGTGGAGTGTGGCGTCATGGTTTGAGCGTATCTTCTTTCATCCATACCACTAGCGGGCTTGTTGATGGTAAGTTCGCCTGCGTGGTCAACTGGAATATCAGTACCTAACTTCGGTTGTGATTCGTGTGTTCACTTGCATCGTTGTGACGGAGTGCACATGTCGAATCACAATTTGAACATCTTATTCATCCTTTGAAGATTGCATCAGCTTTGTCAGAGTTGTCCGAAGGGAGACGAAGCGAAGTCTGGTTTGGAGATTGTTTAAGCCGATCCTCGTCCTCCACCCTTTAGGAGTAGATGGTAGCATCTCTAATCCTTATATCCTTTTACATTCAGCATTATCCGGTTAGTTTAAGAACCCGAGCGTCATCGACAAATCTCCTGAAATTTGAGAATCCTTTCTTCTGAATGAGCAACTCACATAAGTCTCCTTGAAATAACCAGCATATTCACATCAACCAACTGAGTCTATTCGCACTAAAAGGAACCTTGGAGTTGAACGCATGAACTTTCACGCAATCTTAGCATGCGGAATACTTTGATCAAGAGGGAATAAAGTGACCGTTGGACAACTTTATTCTGTGCTGGCGTTGTCATAAAAAGCACGTCAACAGGACTATTAATGCAGCCCCTCGCACATCTATCATTCGATAGATGGCCCTCCCTTCGAACGAAGAGATTGGTAGAGTATTCGGCTGTGACAACCCAACTGAACATAGTGCTGTGTCCTATACATCCAGAACTTGCTATTTCACAATCTCGAACTAGCATGAAGGATCACAATGAACTGACAGTGTAGTCTCAACTATCTCACATCTAAGTGGATGTCGTACATTCCACTACTTTGGCCAAAGTATTCTCATTCAGTACTTCGATTGAAGGTCATCTATCATATACACTCAGGGCCAATTTGACTTAAGGCTATCTTACACTACGCATAGGTATTGTCCTTTACTTTTGGATAATCTTTTATCCCAGACTAACCTACAACATATTAATCTACTAAGTAATTACACAAGATAGGTATATCTTGTTTCAGATAACCTACCTTTAAACAATCTACTTCAAATAGTTACATAAGAGAGGTATATCCTGTTTCAGACAACCTACCTTCAAACAATCTACTTAGAAACGAAACAGTTTACAAGTGTTTTATACCATACCTCATAATTAGGAAATCTTTATCCTAGGAGTACTTTAGCTTACCTCAGTTACCCTTATAACTTAAGCTGAAAAGACCTCACTAGACCACTATCTTCATTACATTCCTAGTATCTAGTATTTACTTCAAACATATTCTCCTTATATGGAGATCATACAAATTATGCAATTTCATACTAATATGCATTTTTACCCTTCTCATAAGTTCACTTCTTAAGCACAACTAGGTAAACATCTCTTATAGTAGCTCATTTTCTCTACATTCTAGAATGCAGTTCAAGAAATGACCACCTACCTTTGCACATACAACAAACACAAAGAAGCACATATATATCAATCAAAAACAGAATTAAAAGATGAAGAATATTTCATGCCTGATTATAAGCTTTCCTTCAAATGACGCAATTTCAGTCTTCCTCTTAGCATAAACCCTCAATGTTGATAGAATTCTCACTCAGATTTATACCCTGTTTCCTCAAGCTAGGCCTTCTTGCTGCCTTTGAATGCTCCTGATCCAACTTGTAACAGCTCCTCTATTCTTTTCCCTTAAAGAAACTCTCTCCTAAATGTCCTACTCAGATGCTAAACTCTTAGCTGAAGCTCAGAATGTCTGGAAATCAATCACTGGTAATTGCTGGTTACTGTTATTTCAAAATGGATTCTACAGCAGGTGCATACATAAGAATATGCAGCAAAATGATAATCTCAAGACTTTCCACAAAATTATAATGGATGATTGTGAATTGCAGAAAGCAAATTTCGAAATTGGTGAAAGCAAATTGTGAATTGGTGAATTGATAAGTAAGTGAACTATTATTTATAGAGTTCGGATTCTCATGCCATCCTACAAATTTGGCATGAGAATCGACACCTCTATCCATTTGAAAGTGTCAAACTCACGGTGGCAGCAGTTTAGAACCTTACTCAACATTTAAAAGATGAGTCGACCCTTCTCAGTGAAGAATGATTCAAATAGCACATGATGAAAATGGTTCAATTGACACCTACAGGCGTCCTCCAGCATTGGTGTCAAAACTGGCGGGTTTATTCACAGTGGGAAAATCTCCCAACCTAATGGCGTCCTACCTGGCCCTTGTTTTAGGCTCTTCCAAATAGTTTAAGAATCGCGTCCCTTGCATTTTTGTGACCGGGTCTCTTGCGCGCGTTTGCAGCAGTGCATTATTTCCCATTTCAAAAGTTTAACTATATTGCCTTATGAAATATTTCCAGTTTGAAGTTTGGCGTATTATTCCCAACTCTTTACGATGAATAAAATACTTAATTAATTCAAACGAATTTCATAGTTTATTTCCCATGGTGAATATAATCGGTATTTACCAAATGACTTAATAAAGTTAAGTCCTTTATTTTCCAAATAAATTTCTTTTATTTAACATATATATTCTTATATATATATAATGTATTATCTTAATATATGTTTTATTTCTCTTCAAAATAAATATATATATATATATATATAT
>CM021100.1:434261483-434347998 GCA_007115665.2 Sequoiadendron giganteum
AAGGTACCAACAAGCATATACATACAATGGAAACTTCAAATAAACTAAACTACTGAAACAACTTTGAGTACATTGCTTAATTTAGTGGCCAAATATGATTTCTTCATTACATAATAAGATGCATACACCATATAACTTACATCAGATTTAAAACTACATACATCTTATACCATATTTTTACTTATAGCCATATAACTCAATGTGTTTACTCGATTAACTAACTTCAATGTATGCAAAGAGTAAACGGAAATAGTTGCCAAAGCATACTAACGTTCTAACAAGTAAAACACAAGATCATCATTGTTGTCTTTATTTATTCACATATGCCAAGTATAGATAATTCATAACCATTATAACAGCAATAATTCCCCCTAATGACTACATGATCCCGATACATATAGCGGCGGAGTTGGTTGAGTACCAACCATCGCGTCGCTTCATTACAATAAGTAACCTTTCAAGAACTAGTCTCCGAACTACCAACAATTAAGACAAAACATCCAACTAATTACCAACTAACTTATTCATTTTATTGCTGGCCGACTAATTACATTATGGCCAACTACACAATGAATAGTAACTTGCTACAGTACCGAACCCCAATGAAGTGCTCATGTCTCTTGGTAACCAAAATTCTCCCACCCAAATCTCGTATGTGAAGCCTCCTTGGACTAGGGCGCCCCTTTTGGAGAGCTAGCAGCCTCTTAAGAGAGGCGTTTCTTTTCTTTGGTGCTGTTGAAACCCTCAAGGGAGGGATGGTTGGCTGGAGCTTCACAAATCAGTCCAAAAGTGCTTCAAAATGCAAGCAGCTCTTAGCAAAACAATGTTGAAGACGATGGCTGCCAACCCCACTCAGAAATCAGCTCAAAAAACTTGTTAATCAGCTCTTAAATTCACCAAATGTGCATTCAAATTCAACCCAACAACCTTAAGGTGGTGTTTCACACCCTCAAATAGCTCAAACGGAAAACCAAGCCCACTCCAAGCTTACCCACTGCAAGAAATCAGGAAACCCTAGCCTCCCTCTTCCTCCAAAGCCCAAACTCACAAGTCAAAGAAGCAAAATGATCAATGCATGAAGAGGGTAGAACTTTTCCTTCTAGTTATATGTTTTTGCATTGAAATTACTATTCATTAAAGTGAGCACTATTCACTTAAGTTTAACATTTTTCATTTTAGGAATGCATAGTAACTAAAAGATATAAAGTGACCCTTTCGTTTTAAAGACACATGGTCTCTAGGCCAAACATGGTGAAATAAAAGGTGAGTATTATAAATTTAAGCACAAGTATCATGCCAAATGCAACAATTCACCCTGTCACCATACTCCGAAGATCCACACTGCAATTTGACGACCAAGTGCTCGTTCAAGAGACCCTCTGTCCAAAACCATTAGGCTACAAGGGTCGACATGATAGGCTAATCCATTGATTTTTCGGAAGACTAGCTAGAAGGGGACATTACACGTTCACCTTCAATTGCCCTGCCAAATGATGAGACCCTTGTGACAAATCTTCTCCACACAAATTTCCCGATTTGTAATCTGCACTATAGTAAGAGGCTGAATCATCATCACTCACTGTTTGATAAGCATCATTGTTGATCAAAGGTAGCTTCGGGCAGATATAAATGATGATTGCTGATTGCATCATCATCATTTATATGTGATCAAAATTACTCTTAATAGAAATATTTCTGGAAAATAAATAATTCGAATTTATAAGCATGTATAAGATTCGAAATAATAAATGACGTTCAAATTCTACATTGAATAAAATCGGAACTCATATAATATATATCTGTCACGTATAAAGGTTATATGTGTGTTAGTTTAATAACCGAATGCTAATTGGTTGTGCTTGGAGCCTGCGCGCCCAAAGGGACACGTCCCATGAGCGGACGTGTCTCCAACATATTAAAGGTGGTTCCCTCATTGATATGCAAACATCGAAATTTATAAATGTTCTGCAATCAGCACATTCAGCGTAAGAGAATTAAATCTAGAAACTTAGAATCTTGACTTAGAATTCTTACACATAATTTCAGACTTAGAAATTCCTTAGATTTCTTAGGATCCTATCTGATAAGATTTGATTAGATTTACATGGATTAGAGCTAAGTTAAGTGAATCCAAATCAAATCTAGATATCAGATTGCTCTAGAAAATTCGTATTTTTAAAATTGAATTCACATCACATTCTTCATAATGTCAAGTGTGATCAGATTTGAAGATCGTCTTGCAGGAGCAAACAACTTCACATCATGGAAATTTAGAATCATGATGATTCTTAAAGAGAATACAATAGACTCACTTGTGAGAGAAAACAAAAGGGAACCAGAGGCTAATCCTGAGAAAACTCAATGGATTGAAAGCAATGAAAAGGCCATGAAAATCTTAGTAGATGCAGTTAGGGATCATATAGTGCCTATCCTAGCAAAACATGAAATTGCATATCAAATGTTCAAATCTCTTGAGGGCACCTATGGGATTAACAATACCAGTAGGACTCTTGCACTAAAGAGGCAAATCAACAATATCCAAATAAATAAAGGAGAAACAATTAATGCATACTTCATGAGGATCACTGAACTAAGGGATCAACTATCCACAATTGGATATCAGATTGATAGCAAAGAATTAACTCTAATTGCACTAGGAGGCCTACCAAACTCATGGGAGTCATTTGTTCAAGGAATAAGTGCGAGATCTAAACTCCCCAAATTTGATAGGCTAAGAACAGACTGCCTCCAAGAGGAAACAAGACTCTCAACAAAAGAAAATAAACAGAAGAACATAGATGAAGACATTCATGTACTCAACACAACGTCTAATAAAAGGAGTAAGAAAAACTCCTACAAGAGAGGATCTTTTAAAAGAAAGAGAAATTCCAATGGAAAGGGATTTTCTAAGAAGAAAGACATCTCTCAAGTACAATGCTTTAGATGTGATCAATATGGCCACTATGCAATGAAGTGCCCTAACAGACCAAAGAAACAAGCATCATTTGCCAAAGTAGGAAAGTCAAATTCAGATCATGAATCTGAGAACTTTGTGTTCTATACAGCCTTATCTAGTCAAGTATCTAACAACATACACAGCTGAGTAATTGATAGTGGATCCTCTAGACATATCACAGGGTTCAGAGAACACCTTGACACTATGACTGAAAAGACTGATGAAGAAGTAACCATTGGGGATGGTTCTGCACACCCTGTAAAAGGGGTTGGAACTTGCTCCATCAAACTGAAATCTGGTCTTTCTCTTCAACTCACTGGAGTCTTATTTATACCTGGAATAAAGAGGAATCTAATATCCATCTCTGCCCTTGAAGACAATGGATATAGAGTTACTTTTATGGATGGGAAAGTTCTAGCTTGGCCTAAAAACTCAACTATCAAGAAAGCCCAAACCATAGGTGTAAGACAAGGGGTACCTTTACAAACTATGCATTGAGGTTAAACAAGCCCTTACCCTTGACACCTTTGATTCAAATGAGATTTGGCATAGAAGATTAGGACACCTTCATTTCCGGGCCCTACCTTTCGTGGAAAAACTTGTAACAGGCTTACCTAAGTTAAAACCATCTCATGAAGGAACTTGTAAAGGTTGTGCCCTAGGTAAGAATACAAAAGGATCCTTTCACAATAGCTTGAGTAAAACTCTAAATGTATTAGAACTGGTTCACTCTGATTTATGTGGACCCATGTCTGTACCTTCCAAAGCAGGATTTTTGTACTATGTCATATTTATAGATGACTTCTCTAGGAAAACTTGGATCTATTTCCTTAAGTGTAAAGAGTCAATAGAAATCCTCAAAAGGTTCAAAGAGTTCTTACTGAAAACTCCTCCGGGAAGAAAATAAAAATCTTGAGGATTGACAATGGAAAATAATACACCTCTGAAATTTTTAAGAAATTCTGCATGAGTGCTGGAATTAAGAGGGAGTTCACAGTTGCCTACAACCCTCAACAAAATGGGGTTGCTGAAAGAAAAAATAGAACCATTGTAGAAGCTGCTAAAGCAATGTTGTTTGACCAAAACATTGAAACTTCTGTCTAGGCAGAAGCCTCTACGATTGCTGTGTACATCCAAAATAGAAGTCCTCATTCTTATCTTGACAACAAAACTCTTGAAGAAGCCTTTATTGGCAAAAAACCTGATATTAGTCATTTTAGGATTTTTGGTTGTGTTTGTCTATATTCATGTGCTGAAAGAGAAGAGATTCAAACTAGAACCTTCCGGAAAGAAAGGGGTATTTGTGGGATATAGTGAAACCTCCAAAGCCTACAGGATACTCGTACCCGGGCAGAAACAAATTGAATTGAGCAGAGATGTCATCTTTGAAGAAGACATTGCATTCAAAAGGGCAAGAAGTTCTAGTGAGATAGAAACCTATTCCCTTGGTGTACTTGAAATGGAACCTGCTCCTGAGATTCAGAGGGAGCATCCCGAGGAAATGCCAAATGAACTGCTATCTACTTCAGATGAGAATACAGATGCCAACGATAGAAAGAGGCCACTTTGGGTTAAAAAGATGATCAAAGAAGCCGAGAATCATGCAGCACCCAAAGGAACGTTTAGGGAAAGTAAAAGACCCAAACGGTTCTCTAGCTATGTTGCTCTGATGAACAACATCATAAATTCAGAACCTGTCAGTGTTACAGAAGCCTTCAGACATCAAGCATGGAAGGATGCAATGACGGAGGAATATCAATCCATTCTAAAGAATGATGTATGGGATATAGTGCCTAGACCGAAAGAGAAATCTGTTGTCTCTTCCAAATGGGTCTTCAAAATCAAGCATGTTGTTGATGGCAGTATAGAAAAACATAAGATACGTTTTGTGGCAAGAGGTTTTTCTCAAAAGGAAGGCATTGATTATGAAGAAACATTTGCACCTGTTGCCCATTACACGTCTTTGAGAGCAGTGTTAGCCATTGCTGCAGCTAAAGGCTGGAAGATCCATCAAATGGATGTGAAAACTGCCTTCCTAAATGGAACCATTGAAGAGGAAGTCTATCTGGAACAGCCTGAAGGTTTTGTGATACATAAACTTGACTCACATGTGTGCAGACTGAAGAAAGCCCTCTATGGACTTAAACAGGCTCCTAGGGTCTGGTATGAAAGAATTGACAGCTACCTCTTGGGACTAGGATTTTCCAAGAATAATGTAGACCCTAATCTCTACTTCAAGGTAATCAAAGGTGATATGTTAATAATTATTTTATATATTGATGACCTATTGATGATAGGAGAAGATCACCTCATTGCTCAAGGAAAGAAGGATCTAACTTCCAAATTTGACATGAAAGACTTGGGCATTCTACATGTTGTGACCTTTTTCACACATCACCCCATCAAGATGGGGACCCCCTAAATTTTGCTCCATTCTGGTCTTTTGGCTTTGGTTCGCTCTCTCTCTGGTCTCTGGTCCTTCCGGGGATGTCCTGTCGTTTGACCCAGGTTAAAGTATTGGTTAAGTCTGTGTAATTAGGGTTTTCATCCTTCAGGCTTATTTAAGGTCAAACCGAGTCATAAAATTGAAATCTAAGCTTAGTGCAGCAGTCAGAAGACTTCCAGCAGAGTCCCCCTAAATTTTCACTGTATTCCGGCAACTTACTATTCTTAGTAAGTATTCAATTTGGGGTCTTTTCCTCAGGATTTTGGAATTCGAACTGCTCCAACACATCCAGCTGCCTACACGTAAATTTTGAGCCAGATCAGACGACTTGCTATTTTTGGCAGTTCAGGCTTCAAGAGCCATTTTCTGGGTTTCCACATGAGCTTTTCAGATGCATGTCTGGAGAATCCTTCTGGGTTTTCCAAAACCTTCGCAGTGATGTAACATGCAAACCGAGACGACCACTTTCAGAAGTCAGCCTTCGGAGGCTATTTTTAGGGTTCGCATGTAGTGTTTTTCAATGCATGTCGGGTTTTTCTTTATGGGTTTTTCGAGAGCTTCGCAACAAGGTGACATGCAAGCGGAGAAGATCAAGTTTTGAGGACTTACTATTTTTAGCCAGTGCATGCATGTAGACCAGTTTTCTGGGTTTTTCTGGGTTTTTTGAGATCCCACGGGCAAATTGACATGAAAAACCATCCGGCAGTGGATGAGTCACTTTTCAGGCAGTTTCTATTTTTAGCAGGTACACTCTGGCAGCCGCCCAACACTCCAGTTTAGCAAGCAGAACGACATGCAGAAGGAACGAGGACAAACGGAGACCGTTCGGGATACATGCAAGTCAAATTAGGGTTTCCACTTTTATAGGGGGTAAAATCCAAAAATAGCCGAAACGAAGTACCCCACCCATGTCAGCACACTTCAAGGTACCTGCTGGCAAAATTTGAGCGAAATCGGAGAACTTACTATTTTTAGTAAGTCAGGGCACGGCTATAAATAGCAGGTCTGCACCCGAGGTTGGCATCAGAGTAACACTCAAGCTATCAAGATCAAGCGTTGCAACTTTCAGGCAAAACGGAGCTACTGAAGTCAGAAAGTCAAAACTTACTATAAATAGCATGTGGCTATAAATAGCAGGTCAGGGCAGAGGACTGGCAAAACAGGTTCACAAGGTGAAGAAGATCATATGATGAAATTTTCAGGCAAAACGGAGCCTTAGAGGTTGAAAATCAAGGGACTTGCTAAAAATAGCACAACTTGCTAAAAATAGAATGCATAAACAAAGACAGGCAGAGGCATGGGAAATATTCTAAGTGTGGGAAAATGAAAGTATCTCCTTCAAAATGCGCCCACCTCACAGATTGATAGCTTGAAAATTGTCTAAGGCAGAATTCAAAGTTGAGCATAGCAAATGCGCACACCTTGATGGAAGCCTTGAAAGTTTCTAAGGCATAAAACAAAAGCTCATACCTCAAAATGCGCCCAAGGAGAGGTGGAGACTTCGAAAATTTTCTAAGGCATAAAACAAAAGCTTCCTAGCTAAAATGCGCCCACCTCAAGACTGATGACCTGAAAATATTCTAAGGTAAATGGAAGCATGGGGGTCAAAATGCGCCCAAGGAAAAGCAAAGGGGTTTGAGGGTCTACAAAATTTGTCTAAAATAAAAGCCACACATGCTAAATGCGCCCAAGGTGAGTTGAGGGGTTGGCAAAAAAATGCCTAAGGCAAAAATGGAAGCTTGGCCCTCCAAATGCGCCCAAGGTAACATGGGGGTCTTGAAAAAATTTCCAAGTGTTGAAGATAAAAGTGGACATGCCTGAATGCGCCCACCTTCAAAATAAAAGCTTACACATGGGAATGCGCCCATATTGAAAATGAAAGTTTGAGGTAGTAATTGCGCCCTAGGAGAAGTAAGAAGGCATAAAATTTTGTCTAAGGCGTGGCAATTTTCTTAGACATAAGATGAAAGTATCACATGTAATTTGCGCCCAGTAAAGGTAGAGTGGAAGTTGGCTATGCTAAATGCGCCATGAAGTCCCTCTAGCAAATGTCAAATGCGCCCAAGACTTTTTTTTTTTTCCCCTCATATGTTATTTGCGCCTAGGGTAAAGGTGAGGATGGTGTGATTTTGAAGTAGATTAAGTGCGAAAATGCCCCCATCATGTGTGATATGCACCCTAAAGAGTTAAGACTTGAAAGGGGAAAATTACTGGATGTGAGATAAAATTGCTAAGGCGTGATGCATAAAATGGAAGTTCACACCCTCAAAGGCGCCCCTCATGGGTAAGAAATTAATTTTAAATTTTTCTCTAAGGCATTGCAAGGAAAATACAAACAATACGCCTAGAGGTGATGATCAAATTTTCTGAAGACAAGGCGAAATGCGCCCAGAGCATGAAGGGAGAATTTCTTCAGGAAATAAGGAAAGCGCCAGGGCATAGAAAAAATGAGGGTTGCAGGCCTGGAAGAACATCCAGAATTAAAAGTGGAATAAACCTTAGAATTTATTATTTTCAAAAATAATAAAAAAATTAAACTTACCCCCTTCGTCTGGATACACATGGAAACGATGATTTTTGAGGGGAAATTTCTTCTGGGTATTGAACATTTTCCACTAGGAGATGATTTAAAATTGTTCCTCACCTCGCTCAAGCTTTTTCGACAGATATTTTTGCCTGGCACCCGTTTAATGGATTTCCTAGGTGAAATAAAAAATAAAATCTCTAAGGCAAATACGAGAAAAGTTTCTACAAAAAAATGCTTTGGCTTGTAAAGCAGGTAAAATTGTCTAAGGGAAAATGGAGCAACAGGGGGTCAAATACACTCACAGGGAAGAAATTTGTCTAAGGCATGGAGGAATTTGAAAATGAACTGAAGCTCGAACATCAAGCGTTCAAATGCATCCTCAAGGTGAAATATATTCTAAGGCACAAACTCCAGGCAAGGTGGTGGATATGCCCATGATGAAAGTTTGCTAGAAAAGTGATGAATTCTACCAGATCCGGAGATCAAGCAGTCAAAACGTGAGAATAAGGTAAGTGAAGTGAGTTTATATTATAATGTTCTGATGCTCTTCTTTTTGTTCGTTTTGCAGGAAGAAGATGTTGAAAGAAATGGCTAAGTGTTGGGACAAAGTTGAAAACGTTCCCACGAAAAGAGGAATGGCAGTGAAGATTTGGCTAAGGCATCAAGAACGTGATGCAAAAGAGGCTAAGTGCGCCCAAGGCAGTGAGCTGAAGAAATATGAAAGCTACAAATGCATCCAGGAATTGAAACGACTAAGCGGACGAACTCTGGAGACAATCTTAGAGACTCTTTTACCCTCCTCCTAGCGCAACAGAATTGGCAGGCAGAACAGTGGGAACGCATTTCCGGACGAGAATCTTCTAGAAGAAGATAATGGGCATTAATTGCAAATAATGGTTCCTGCAGAGGAGTGGAGAATATTCTGTGCATTCATTGCCCCACTCCTCTCTGTGGCGGTTTTTAGGGCAAAAACCCTAATTAGGGCATATGTGGCTCGATCTGAGCCCTTTATTGTAATTCAATCTAAGCCGTCCGCTGGACTAGGCCAACTATAAAAGGGGCATCCCCCCTCATTTGTAATAGAGATTAGAAGTAGACATCAGATCAGAGAGTAGAGTAGATCAAGAAGTTAGAGTAGATAGGGAGATAGCTTAGAAGTTAGCTTAATTTGAAAAGGAAAGAAAACTTTCCCTTTGAAAGTTTTGTAAGAGGTTGTTGTGGAAAACTCTCATAATACAAAGGTTTATCATTGCATGGTGGTTTTATCTTTTATTGTGAATAGCTAGCAAGGCCTTTTCGTCTTTCCAATTCAAATTGATAGAGTAGAATAGACTTTATTTTATGCAAGTAGTTGTTAATTGTGGAGTGTGGCGTTGTGATTTAAGCATATCTTCTTTCATCCATACCACTAGCGGGCTTACTGATGGTAAGTTCGCCTTGCGTGGTCAACTGGAATATCAGCACTTAACTTCGATTATGGTTCATATGTTTGTATGCGTCGTATTGACGGTATGAACATGTTGCGTCATAGTTTGAACACTTTTCTCATCCTTTGAAGATTGCACCAACTTTGTCGGAGTTGTTCGAAAGGAGACAAAGCAAAGTTTGGTTTGAAGATTGTTTAAGTCGATCCTCGTCCTCCACCCTTTTAGAAGTAGATTTGTAGAATCCCTATCCCTATCCCCTTTAAATTCTGCATTTTCGAGTCAGTCTAGATACCAGAACCATATTGCCAAATCATTCATGCTTCACAGAGTTGAACAACTACGTAAGTCCCCTTGAAATAACCAGCAAAACACATCAACCAACTGAGTCTATTCGCGATAAAAGGAACCTTGGAGTCGAACACATGAACTTTCAAGCAATCTTAGCATGTGGGACACTTTGATCAAGAGAGAATAGAGTGACCGTTGGGCAACTTTATTCTGTGCTGGCGCTGTCATAAAAAGCACGTCAACACTACACTACTTCCTAGGTTTGGAAGTATGGCAGAGAACAAAGGGCATTATACTAAACCAAGGAAAATATACCATTGATATTTTGAAGAGATTTGGAATGTCGGACTGTAGACCCATATCTACACCTATGGAAACCAACCTTCAGAAACTGAAAGAAGCAGTAGCAGAATCAAAGTGTGGAGATCCAAACCTATATAGACAAATGATTGGATCCTTGATGTATCTGGTTAACACCAGACCTGATTTGTTATGCAGTGAATGCTCTTAGCCAGTTCATGTGTGAGCCAAAGGAAATTCGCCTTATGGCTGTGAAACATATTTTGAGATATCTTCAAGGCACTATTGGATATGGTCTTCTTTACATAAATGACCAACTAGATCTACATGGATACTTTGATTCAGATTGGGTTGGAAGTGTAACTGATCAGAAAAGCACATCAGGATGTTGCTTTAGTTTAGGATCAGCTATGATCTCCTAGATTTGCAGAAAACAGTCTTCAGTTGCACAAAGCTCAACAGAAGCTGAATACATTGCAGCCTCTATGGGAGCAAGAGAAGCAGTTTAGCTTCGTAAATTGCTTGTGGGACTCTTTGGTGAGCCCTTGAATCCTACAATTATTCATTGTGATAATCAGATTTGCATCAAACTCTTTGTAAATCCTATCTTCCATGATAAATCTAAGCACATTGAGATACCCTATCATTATGTAAGAAATATGGTAGAAAGGAAAGTGATCTAGTTGGAGTATGTTAGTACAAATGATCAAACTGCAGACATTCTCGCCAAACCTCTCTCCCGAATCAATGTAGAGCACTTCAGAAAGAAACTTGGTTGGTTGAAATGTAATTTGATATTTATGTTTGAAATTCAAATTGTTTATAAATTGTACTAATATATAAAGATGTTTAATGTGTAAACTCTTTTGTCATGTGTGTGACTCCATGACCGTATGGGCCTACTCCCTCTGTGTACATTATTGAAAGGTGACGATCTTTCTAATAATGAGCACTTGTATTTGACATTGTAAAGTGACGACTCTACAATGATGAGTTGAACTATCATGATAGATATCATGTGACTTGATATCTGTGGACATGTCATGATAGTATCTCTTAGACACTTTGATGGATATCATGGGACTTGATGTCATCTGAAGATCATTGTGATCCTTAAGAGATAATCATGGTGGATATTTATATATCCGTGGATATGCCATGAATTATGGTAGACATCATGTGACTTGACGTTAGTGCACATACCATAATGAAGATTTGTTATGAAGAATGTCATGTGATTTGACAATATTGAGATATCACATCATATCTTCGATATCACGTATGACGGTGATATCCCTACTTATTTGATTTGAAATATCTTCCCTAGCTAAGAGGGAGTGTTGATGAAAGGTAGCTTCGGTCAGATATAAATGATGATTGCTGATTGCATCATCATCATTTATATGTGATCAAAATTACTCTTCATAGAAATATTTCTGGAAAATAAGTAATTCAAATTTATAAGCATGTATAAGATTCGAAATAATAAATGATGTTCAAATTTTGCATTGAATAAAATCGGAACTCATATAATATATATCTGCCACGTATAAAGGTTATATGTGTGTTAGTTTAATAACCGAATGTTAATCGGTTGTGCTTGGAGCCCGCGTGCCCAAACGGACACGTCCCAGAGTGGACGTGTCTCCACTTGTGGAGACATGTCCTCTCATGAGACACGTCTCTTGTGAGGCGGGTCTCCAACATATTAAAGGTGGTTCCCTCATTGAAATTTATAAATGTTCTCCAATCAGCACATTCAACATAAGAGAATTAAATCTGGAAACTTAGAATCTTGACTTAGAATTCTTACACAGAATTTCAGACTTAGAAATTCCTTAGATTTCTTAGGATCCTATCTAATAAGATTTGATTACATTTACAATCTTGATGTGTGCCATCAGCTCTGCACACTTCCTCAACAAAGTTACTGCTGTTATGTACCTCACGGGATGGCTGCAATGACATAATAGAAGCTGCTAATTAGACATAATCATTGCACACTTTTTCCTCCAAAGTAGATGCATGATCATCGAAAGAGCTATCCTAGGACTCATCACCAACAAGTAAATTTTCTGATTTGTTCACTTCTTTTAAGGTCTGATTTGCAAAATCCGACTTGCTATGGCCTGAATCCGCATCACATAATTCATTTTTAACACCCAAATCTTGAGTGTCAACATTAGGTAACTCCACACATCCATCATCCTAACATGGAATTGCTGCTATCTCATGAGTAGGCTCAACATTATGATTGCTGTCATAAAAAAATAAATCAGAAACTACATCATACTTATCTGCAGCATCCTCAAGGAACTCAACCAAAACTTCATCCTTTGCTAATTGTCCATTGCCAAGTGCTGGTTCAAGAGGTGTTTTCAAAGGAGAATTAAGTGTATCATGTGCCATAATTTTTGTCCCATGGTAGCTATGTAAATCTATATGTGTATAAGTCTCCTTAACCTTTATGACCTCCTTACGGAATCCCCTTTGTCCTTCTAGATGATGTGATTTACGAGTGTAAGAGACCAGGTCTCTCTCAACCCAACTATACTGAATAAAGCAAACTATTTTTTTGTGTTTTGTAGATTTTGTATTTTTTTGTGGTTTTTGCAGCAATAAAGGAAGATGCGATTTTGGTAATAAAATGCTATGAAAATTAATAATAAATTCAATAACGATAAATGATACATTTAATAACCCTCAGAGAGATGGCGCAGGGTTTTATTCTCATTATTGAATGATTACAATGCATTTCTGGTATCATGTAAATAAGAAAGCAACATTATTTATTTCAAAAACCTGATTTCTACTTGCAGCCACTTGGTGAAGCATGAAATGGTACGGCCAAGTGAAATGATGACTTCTCTAGCCTCGAAGTTGATGCAAAACACTCCACAGACCAAGGCGTCCCAAATGGTGAAAGCAGAAAACAAAAAGGCAAGGCGTTTTTGCCTGCAGGAAAAGTACGACCCTTGCTGCTGCAATAGTACAGCCTGAACCAGCATTAAAGAAATCCATACAGCTTAGGGATTCGTGCTAGATAATGAATAACTGCAGCCAATGACAGAGAACCTCTGCTGGAGATGAATCGATTTAATAATCTGATGAAAATCTTCTCAATATGCTCTATAATGACCTCTGAATGAAGCCACTCAACTGACAAGCTTCAACTGGTATCTCACAATCTTAGTATGTCCGATTCTGAAGAGGGAACACTCTCCAAAATCCAAATGTTTGTAGAAACCCTTGTTTCACAAACTCCAATGCTCTTAGAGAGAATAAAGACAAATTAGAATAATCATGAATGAATTCGATTTGTCTATGTTGAAATATATACTCCTCAAAAGTTCGACCCTTCTCAAAAATCACTTAAAATGCATTTAATAATATAAATTCGCCCCTCTTTGACTTAGGCGTTTTAGTTAATAAATCGCATCCAAAATCAAATGAGTAATAAATACTCATTTAATTATAATATTTCGCCCTTATTATAAAGTATTAAATACTTTACAATTTGCCATTTAATAAATACTTTAATATTTCATTAAAGTGACTTTATATTATAAAGTCAAATTAATAATCTGTTTTTAATAATTATCAAATGCCCCAATAATCACTATTTGCTCATTAAATCACCAAACTGGGTCGAAACTGAGTTGACCAGCTGAACCAAGTGCCTTGCCAGAAATAGTAACCCCTTTTTGCCTGACTTACTATAAATAGTAAGTATCTGAAAAACACTCTGTGAGAGTCTGCAAAGTCCCAAACTTGAATCAACTATTGGAGTAATGTTCTCGAACGCAGGATAACTGCCACAAGTAACCCTCTAAACACCTCTGTCAGCCTACGAGGGTCCAAATGATAGGCTAACCCTTGAATCATCAACACTGCCTAGGAAGGGGACATTACAGTCCGCCCTCCCTGAAATTGCTTGTCCTCAAGCAATCTCAGTTCTGGATGCTGCAAAATCTCCTCTAATTCCCATGTAGCATCCTCGATTGACAAATCTCTCCATTTTATCAGATATTCCCTGATCACCCGCCTCCGTAAGTGTCTCTCTCTAACATTAAGGATGGCCTCAGGTACTAGAATCAACTTTCCCTTGTCATCAAGGGGTGGCAGTATTGGAGGGGGAACTTCAGGCGAGAAACATGAAACACATTGTGAACCCTGCTATCCTTTGGTAAGTCCAACTCATATGCAACCTCGCCCACTCGCCTAATGACTCGAAATGGACCATAGTAACGAGGTTTCAACTTCTCCACACCACTCTTCCGTAGAGTGGACTGCGGTAAGGCTATAACATGAGGTACACCATGTCACCCACTGCAAAGGAACGCTCAACCCTTTTCTGATCAGCATACTGCTTCTGCTGATTCTGTGCCCGCTGAATATTATCTCCGAGAGATCTCATAATATCCTGCTGATCCTATAACATATCACTTGCGCTGGGCACTCTGCTATTACTCAACACCATATCCAAAAGGTTGGGTGCCTCATACGCATATAATGCCATAAAGGGTGTCATCTGTATAGTCATATGGTGAGTAGAGTTATAACAATACTCACAGAGGTATATACACCTCACCCAAGCTCTCTGCTGTCCAGCTATATAATTACGTAGATATCCTTCCACCCACTTATTGACGATCTCTATGTGTCCATCTGTCTATGGATGGTAGTTGGTACTAGGTGTCAGTTCGGTCCCACAAAGTCTGAACAACTCCTGCCAAAAGTTGCTGATGAACTGACTGTTTCTATCGCTGACTATAGTCTGAGGCAAGCCATGTAGCCTGAACAGCCTCTCTGAAAATTGCTCTGCAGTTTGCGATGCTGTGAATGTAGTGGTTGAAGCAAGCCAACAAGATATGTGTGCTCCTGTTTGTTCTGCTGACAAACATCGCACTCTCGCACATACTGAAGAACATCAGTGTTTAGCCCTTTCCAAGTAAACCGTTCCCGTACCAACTTATATGTTTTGAAGTAACCCGGATGACCCGCCATAGGAAGATCATGAAAGGCTTTCAGAACTGTATCCTTCAACTCTGAATCTGGAACTAGGAAAATCCGCCCCTTGTAAATGATCAAGTCATTCACAACAGTGTAATTGCTATCCTGCTTTGTCCCCTCAACTATGCTAGAAGCCCATTGGTTCTTAGCATACTCTACAATAATCCTGTGCCTCCAATTCTCGGAGATCTGTGCCATAGCATTCAACTGAGGCCCGCGAGACAATGTGTCAGCTACAACATTCTGCTTCCCCTTAATAAATGTGATGTCAAAATCATATGATTGCAGTTTGCTGACCCACTTTTGTTGCCTTTCATTTAAGTCTCGCTGTCCAAGGAAGTGTTTCAGGCTATTGTGATCTGTATGCATATTGAATTTGCTATCCACTAGGTATTGCCTGAACTTAGCCAAAGCGTGCATAATGGCTAACATCTCCTTGTCATAAATGCTGTAAAATCTCTTAGGACCCCAAAGCTTCCTACTCTCAAAAGCAATAGGGTGTCTCTCCTGCATCAATACGACACCAATGCCCTCTCCCGAGGCATCACAAAACAAGTCAAAAGACTTCGTAAAGTCTGGTAGTGCTAACACTGGACATGAAGTCATAATCACTTTAAACCTGTCAAAGCACTCCTGAGCCTGCGGTGACCAAGCAAATGCCCCTTTCTTTGTCAAATCAGTAAGGGGTGCGGCATGGCGTGAGAACCCACTAACAAATCATCTGTAAAATGCACATAACCCAATAAATCCTCGAAGTTGGGTAAGGTTCTCTGGAATTGGTCACTCTACTATAGCTTAGACCTTCTCAGGGTCCATACTGACTCCCTTGGCACTGATGATGTGCCCAAGATACAACAACTCAGCTATGCCCATCTCACACTTGGATTCCTTGGCATACAAGTACTCCTCTGCGAAAATACTCAAAACTATATCCAAGTGAGCTAAATGCTCCTCCCATGACCTGTTGTATACCATAATGTCATCGAAAAAGACCAACACATATCTCCGCAGTTGAGAACTGAAAGCCCTATTCATTGTAGCCTGAAAAGTAGCAGGGGCATTGGTTAGACCGAAAGGCATAACCAAGAACTCGAAATGACCGCAATGGCACCTGGAAGCGGTTTTCTCTATGTCCTACTCCCTCATCCGAATCTGATGGTACCCAGATCTCAAATCAATCTTCGTGAAGAAGATAGCACCATGCAACTCATCAATCAACTCATCGATGCGAGGTATAGGATACCTGTTTTTAATTGTTCTCTTATTAAGTTGGCGGTAATCAATACACATCTGTAGTGACCCATCCTTTTTCTTCACCAATACAACCGATGAAGCAAAAGGCGATTTGCTAGGTATGATATGCCCCATAGCCAATGTAATGTTCCCATTTTCACCCTATGCTCTTCATTTGGATTTAGCCTATTTCTGGAAATCCATAGGTTACTCAGATGTGCAAATCAGGGTTTCCTGTTTTGGAGGTTTTGTGGTCTTTCCTCAATATTTACTATTTATAGTAAATACTATTTTTGGCAGTTAGCAGTTGTCAGCTTTCAGTTCATCACATCTTTGGTAGCAGTATTCAGAACTAAGCCTTGGCCTTTTTGGAAATATTATTTTAATGAATTTCTTCATTAATTGAGCAATTGGTTCTAATTCGCAGTTACCCCTTGGCCTAAGGAACTAACTTCAAGTTGTTTTTAAAAAGGGGGCTTTAAGGGTGGCACCACATGAAGAAGTTAAAAGGTTTTTTATTTAATTCTTCTTGTCTCAAGTGGGGCGTATTTTTGAGAAGGAATTATAATTCTTTTTGGAAATTTGAAAAGGCTTGGCTTTTGGCGTATCGTACCTTCTTGGAGGATTTGAACAGTCTCCTATCTTCCTTTAAAATTAAGGCTTGGCTCCAACATTTGATCATCCATTATTTTGCTAAAGTTATGTTGTCAAAATGATTTATTATTTTATACTTAGAGGAATGCTGACCTCCTAGTTCTTCCTTCAATTTCGTGTTTGCAAGACAACACCTAGTTGAATTATTGCTGCTTCTCGTCCAGACTAGCAGATTGTGTTTCAAGGTGAAATTTTGATGTAATTTCCAGTTTTACAGTTGTTTGCATACAACTGAATGTTGTTTTTGTTCATGGTTAAATGTACGAATTTTATATTGTTCTGTGCATTTGCTAATAAGATTCCTAAGGTCTAGGCGACCATCTCCAATCAATTTCAAATTTTATTTTGGAGTGTGGATTTTTATATTGAAAAATCACCCCTCTCAAAGGCTGTACCTTTCAGCTTGCATTGGGAAATGTGCCATTAAATATTGCAGGTCTCTTGGAGCTGTTTTTGTGTCTTAACTGGGGCGCCTATCTCCCAATTGATCTATGCCTTTGACCTCACACCATTCGAAGGTATTTTGATTGAGTTGTGAGCAATTCATGAATTTCTGTAGTTGCTGATATACATTTCCAGAATTACAGTTCGCTGATCAGAGTTAGAATCAATTGTTGTTTTCCATCTTTCTTCTTCTTTTCTCGTTATATTCTGATAGAGAGATAATGTATAACAAGGTGCTTGAATATTGGTGAAATTGACATTGTAAATTGCAGCCTTTTCTTTTGTACAAGCTACTAACAGTAGTACTGTTTCAGTTTTATTATTGCTGCTCTATTTAATTAATTTCACACTAAGCACCCTTTGATGGTTTACTGCCAGTGAGGACAATCTATTTTGTAACCTCTTTCATACCCACTTCAAGTGGAGAATTCCCACGTTTCAGTGGATGCCTGCCGCAGCAGAAGAAGTCTTTAATGTTGTAATCTTTTCCCCCCACTGTTTGGTGGTAGCGTGGAAAGTTCATTGATTGGTTATCCGCCTTGTTGTTATTTCAATTCGGCAATAGTCCTCCACCATATGTTAGCACCTCGCTTGCAAAAGGATCTTGAGTGCACATCCTTGGTGTCGAGTTTAATATTTCTTTTTTCAGTATAATCTCGTACTTGTGATTCAGTAGATCCTAGGGATCTTTTGACCATATGCTCGCCCCTCCTCCTTAAGTGGTTTTGGGCGCATTCTTGGTTAGAGTTCTTTCATGTACGTTTTGGTTATGCTAACCTTAATGGGTGATTGATTCTATTGTAAATGTTTGGTTTAAAAATAAAAAAAATTGAGAGAGAATATTTCAGCCAACAACTCACTGATTGTTTTTTCTATTTCATCCTTGAGGTGCTTCGGATGTCTGTATGGTGTGATCATGATGGGCTCTGTGCCCTCCTTCAAGTCTATAATGTGTTCAGTTCCTCTGTCTGGAGGTCTACCTGGTGGAATATTGTTAAACACTTTAGAGTGTTTAATTCTCAGTTCTTGAATGTCAGGATGGTACTCATGCTTTTGCTGCTCCTGTTGTGCAGGCATCAATATACATTCAACAACCCACTCTACCATATCATGACGAATGAGCCTCTCCATCCGTCTGAAAGATACAACTATCAAGTTGCTGTCCCTGATCGCTTTTATCACATGTGGCTTCCCATTGACTTTAAACTTCATTTCCATATCCCGTAGATTGAGTGTGAATTCTCCCAAATCATGAAGCCATGCCATGCCAAGTACTACATGAATATCTCCCGTATTGACAACATAAAACTCAGCTTTGAATTCATAATTATTAAGCCGCATGGGAAGGTCTGATATTTTCTTGTCACATTTAAGAGTGTACCTGTCAACTACCTTAACTCGGATACCCTCAAACTCCTCCGTCTGTATGCCACGCTTCTCAACCAAACGTGCATCTATAAAGTTGTGCGTTGCACTTGTATCAAGAAGAGTTATAACTTTCTGACCAGCTAGGAGCCCACGTAGCCTAAAGAAACCATCTCGCTGAGGACTAGTCAAGTGTGCCTCCTGTAGTTTCTTTCCACCATCATTTTCATTATCATTTTCAGACCTTTCATTATCTGAATGCTCTGAATCAGCTTGCTGGTCTGATAGATCAGATTGCTCTTCACCCTCATAAAACCACTCCATCTGGTTACTTTTGGCTTTAGGATGAAGAGGGCACACATGTTTCTCATCATAAGGTGCCTTGCACCAAAAACACAAATTTTTCTTGCGTAAATCATTTAATATTTCTCTGTCAAACCGTGGTGCATTTCGTTTCCTAGGATCAGGTGGATCTCTCTTCCTGTCAAAGGGTCTATCCCTGTCAAATGATCTGTTCGGCCTTGAGTTTGGTGTGGATCCTGAAGAGAACTTGCTGCGAGGTGCTTCAAGCTCCATACTGCGTGCTTTCCTCATCGCCTCCTGAAGGGTGGGAGGATCAAATGCCTTGACCCAACCTCTCATCGGCTCATATAATCCCTTAGTGAATAGAATGACAAGTCTTCTCTCCGAAATACCTGTCACCATGACTGCAATCCTCTGAAACTCACCAATGTAGGCATCCAAACTACTTGTATGCCTGAGCTATGCTAGCTCTCTAAAGTAAAGTTCTGGATCCTTCTTATCAAAGCGCTCTATGAGTTTGTTCGTGAACTCTTGGTAAGTAGTAACCTGGTGGTGACCTAATGTGTACATGTCGTGATGCCACCAATCATGCGCCAATCCATCAAGATGTAGTGGCAAATTTAATGGCCTCGTCCTCCTGCATAGGTCTCAAAGATAGGTAATTGTCTAACTTCTGTACCCAAGACCTCGCTGAACTCTTATCCGAGCCATCAAAATAAGGCAAGACAATCTTGCTCACTGCATGCTGAAGATCCCTATTCACTTGTGGTGGCAGCTGGTACTGGTGAGCTCTGCGCTCAAATCTACCTCCACCCTTGGGTTTATGTACATCCATGAACTCATGAAAAGACAATGACTGCCTAATCTCAGGAGCCAAAGTTGAGTACTCTCCAAAGAGTTTGGTCACGTTTGCCACTGATGTACCATGCTGTGGCTGAAACTCTGGCTAGTGACCCTGCTCTTCTGCCTCCGGAGTCGGTGGTGCCTCCCTAGTAATAAAGGTAGGTTGTCCAGGCCTACGGTCATGAACAACAGGTGATGGTTGCGGCCGTATAGACATCTGTGGTTGGTCTATGCCTGCGTCCCACTAGACCGTCTGATTTGAATGTAGTGCTGGTGAGATGGAGTATACTGCCTCATTGTACCAATCAGCTGCGACATCATGTCCATCATGTTATCATGTCTACTCCTGAATTCCGCCTCAGTCATTTCTGTATTTTCTTTTTACTTTTCTTGAATCCTTAGGAGTCTATCGGAATCTCTTGATCTGCCATGAGTGTAGTAACACTGTTCTCACTGCTACAAGAGCTAGATCTGTGTATACCGAGAATCCCTAATACTGTCTAACCTTCTAGGATAGGTGGACCTGTCCAATCCTCAACTTTGCCTGTTCCTCTACCCTTACTGTAGAATATTATGTCTCTACTCATGAAAAAGCATCGAAAAAGCACAAATTTATTTGAAAAAGCACAGGATGGTAGGAAAACCATTCTTTGATATCACTGTAAGAGACCAGGTGTCTCTCAACCCAACTATACTGAATAAAGCAAACTTTTTTTCTGTGTTTTGTAGATTTTGTATTTTTTTGTGGTTTTTGCAGCAATAAAGGAAGATGCAATTTTGGTAATAAAATGCTATGAAAATTAATGATAAATTCAATAACGATAAATGATGCATTTAATAACCCTCAGAGAGATGGCACAGGGTTTTATTTTCATTATTGAATGATTACAATGCATTTTTGGTATCATGTAAATAAGAAAGCAACATTATTTATTTCAAAAACCTGATTTCTATTTGTAGCCGCTTGGTGAAGCATGAAATGGTATGACCAAGTGAGATGATGACTTCTCTAGCCTCGAAGTTGATGCAAAACACTCCAGAGACCAAGGCGTCCTAGATGGTGAAAGCAGAAGACAAAAAGGCAAGGTGGTTTTGCCTGCATGAAAAGTACGACCCTTGCTGCTGTAATAGTACGGCTTGAACCAGCATTAAAGAAATCCGTTCAGCCTAGGGATTCGTGTCAGATGATGAATAATTGCAGCCAATGCCAGAGAACCTCTGCTGGAGATGAATCGAGTCAATAATATGATGAAAATCTTCTCAATATGCTCTGTAATGACCTCTGAATGAAGCCACTCAACTGACAAGTTGGTATCTCACAGTCTTAGTATGTCCGATTCTGAAGAGGGAACGTTCTCCAAAATCCAAATGTTTGCAAAAACCCTTGTTTCACAAACTCCAATGCTCTCAGAGAGAATAAAGACAAACTAGAATAATCATGAATGAATTTGATTTGTCTTTGTTGAAATATACTCCTCAAAAGTTCGACCCTTCTCAAAAATCACTTAAAATGCATTTAATAATATAAATTCGCCCCTCTTTGACTTAGGCGTTTTAATTAATAAATGGCATCCAAAATCAAATAAGTAATAAATACTCATTTAATTATAGTATTTCGCCCTTATTATAAAGTATTAAATACTTAATAATTTTCCATTTAATAAATACTTTAATATTTCATTAAAGTGAATTTATATTATAAAGTCAAATTAATAATCTGTTTTTAATAATTATCAAATGCTCCAATAATCACTATTTGCTCATCAAATCACCAAACTGGGTCGAAATTGAGCTGACCAACTGAACCAGGTGCCTTTCCATAAATAGTAACCCTTGTCTGCCTAACTTACTATAAATAGTAAGTATCTAAAAAACACTTTGTGAGAGTCTGCAAAGGCCCAAACCTAAATCAATTGCTGGAGTAATGTTCCTGAACGCAAGATAATTGCCACAAGTAACCCTCTAAACACCTCTGTCAGCTTACGAGGGTCCAAATGATAGGCTAACCCCTGAATCATCAACACTGCCTAGGAAGGGGACATTACTACGAGCCCCAACATCTTCATACAAAACGTGCATCGTCAAATCTGTTTCCTATGTGGCTTCTTCTCTAATGCAGCCTTGTTTCAAAGGAGGTATTCCTCAAGCTTCTTTACCTCATTATCCGTGCATTGGTGGTTAGGCTCCCAAAATCCTTTGCAAGAGAAGCATATTCCTTGTCTTCTCATTTGGTTCTTGCTCATTATGGGAGTTCCTATAACCTGATCATTGAGTTTAAATGTAGAACCATCATCATTATCGGATTTAGAGGTTCCATCATACCTGCTCACACTATACCCATTTGTAGGCACTGAACCATGGGGAGTATCATACTGAAAACTTATCTTGTTTCCTGTTGCAACATCTTTCCCATGACTGAATTTTACACCTCTAAATGAAGCTTTTTCTGTAAACATCCTCTTAATGTGCTTAAACCAAACAAATCTTTTCAAGACTCAAGGTAACAACAAAGTTTGAGTATTAATTAAAAGAGTATTGTGATTTAGAATCATCTGGCATGTTCTGGTAACCCTCAAAGAGTTGGTTGGCTTCTTGTTCATAACTATCCCTGATTTTAATGGCTAGTTGTTCATAACATTCCCTAGTTTGTTCTTCAAGCCTGTAGTAACCCATTAACTCAAATTTGAAATTGGAAAACTATGAATTGAAAATCAATGAGTGCTGGTCACTCAAATGTTGACAAATGTGAGCTCACTGAATATATAATTTAAACCCCCAATAGGATGGCAGGAAACCGTTCTAATACCATTGTAATGCCCCACCCTAGTTTGGCTTTAGACTTTGCGATTTAGCTCAGATTTTTTGGATTTGTCATATGAGGCATTTTGTCAAACATATTGTATGATAACTGATTTGGGAAAGCTTTCATAGTTTGGAGACAATCAATCACAAATGGCAACTCCACCAATAGATATTAATGTAATTGCATTTCTTCAAACATGGACTCAAGAAAGGCATTGTCATGTTCTCGAGATCATGACATTAAAATAACAAAATATATATGTAATCTTAAAACATTGATACCATTATAATTACGATTGTCAAAGACAACATCATAATTATATTATATTATCGATAATAAAGATAATTGTACAATTCCAAAAATACAAATTTTTTAATTACATTACAATTATAATCATAATGAGAATATTATAATTGTCACAAATTAGTAAACATGATAAATATATTAATAAGATATTACTCTTGCCTATAATCACAATATAAAATAAAATAGAATAATCGAACATTATACTAAAAATAAAATATCAAATGATGCAAAATGGAAAGACAAGTATTTTTTTAAAAAGCAAAATGATCATCGCCAAAATATGAAAAGAAGGAACATTCCCATCACAGGGTCGCGACTCAGGGGAAGGTCACAATCCTCCAAACAACGATATAAGGTTGTATGCGATGGCCTCAAGAGGGATTAGTTTTAGCATTGTGTTGGAAAGATATTTGTAAAGACAAGGATCGGGTCTATTTGTCAGCATCGTGTATACCGAAGGAGAGATACCTGTGTAAGAGACTAGGTGTCTCTCAACCCAATCACTGACTGAAACTACTATGTTTTTGTTTGTTTTCTGAATTTTTGATGTTTTTGTGGTTTTTTTGCAGCAATAAAGGAATTGTGATTTTGAGAAATAAAATACTAATAAATTCATTAATTAAGAACAATGCATCAAATAATTCCCAGAGCAATGGCAATTGGTTTTATTCTCATTATTGAATAGTTACAAAGTTACAAAGCTATCCAGGTACTATGAAAACTAGAAACAATATTATTATTGCAAGAACCTGATTTTTATTTGCAGCCGCTAGGAAGAATACAAGAAAATATGGCCCAGCTAAAAGATTGATTTCTCCTCCCGAACAGTGGCTGAAATGGACTCCCCTTGCTTGTGCGTCCAAGATGGTAAAGACTGGAGGTTGAGAAGGTAGGCGTTTTGAGTGCCAGAAGAAAAACGTCCTTTCAGCAGCAAGTACGGCCTGTCAGCAGCATTAAATGCAGCCGTACATTTCTTGGGAAGTCCGCCAGATGCCAGTCAATGATAACCTCTGAGAATCGATTCTTCTTGAAGAACAATAGAACCAAAATACTGAATTAAAAACTTCATTGTAAGCTCTGTATGACTTTTGGATGAAGCCACGTTGATGGACAAGCTTCAACTGGTATTTCACAGCCTCAGTATGCCAGATTCTGAAGAGGGAACGTTCTCCAAAATCAAATGTCTACAGAAACCCTTGTTTCTCAAACCCCAATGCTCTTAGAGAGAAATAAGACAAATTAGAATAATCATGAATGAATTCAATTTGTCTTTGAGGAAATATGTACTTCTTCTCAAAAGTTCGACCCTTCTCAAAAATCACTTAAAATCCATTTAATGATATAAATTCGCCTCTTTTAGACTTAGGCATTTTATTTAATAAAAGGTGTCCAAATTAAATAAGTAATGAGTACTTATTTAATTATAATATTTCACCTTTATTATAAAGTATTAAATACTTTATAATTCACCCTTTAATAAACATTTTAATATTTCATTAAAGTGACTTTATATTATAAAGTCAAATTAATAATCCCTTTTAATAATGATCAAATCCTCCGATAATCACTGTTTGCTCATCAAATCATCCAACTGGGTCGAAACCGAGTTGACCAACTGAAACAGGTGTGCTGCCAGAAATAGTAACCCCTATCTGCCCGACTTACTAAAAATAGTAAGTATCTGAAAAACACTTTGTGAGAGTTTGCAAAGGCCCAAACCCGAATCAACTGATGGAGTAAGGTTCCCAAACATAGGATACTGCCACAAGTGATCCTCTACACACATCTGTCAGCCTACGAGGATCAAAATGATAGGCTAACCTCTGAACTAGCTGCACTGTCTAGGAAGGGGACATTACAACCCGCCACTCAGCCCCAAACCGTGGAAAGTCGTCTAGAACGCCAAGCAAGCCATCGATCAAGACAAAACTCAGAGGAAGGGAAAGCGCTCTAGCAACAGGTGAGACGTCTTTGATAAAAGAAAGTAAATTTGGGTTATATCAGAGTGAACTATAATCTGTCAAATATGTTATGAAGAATCTAGATATATGAAATGTGGAAATCTTCTATATCAATTAGGTTAATATACAAATATTGACTGTTATTTTTAGATACAATAATATTGCTTGCAACAATTATTGTGTCTCAATAAGCGATTATGGCTTTACCTTGAAGGATAGACTTAGGCCAAACAATTCCCTTTCGCTAGCACTCAACAAGGATAGGGAGTTTTTGGAGGGAAAGGTTGGTAATTTGATCCATTGAAGGACGGTCCGAAGACGGGTGGAACACCTTGAGGGAGTCCCATTTGAGATCGTTCACACGCCCTTTGCACAGTCAGTCTACCATCCAAGGAGGTTAGGAAAGAGGAGACAAGGCAGAGATCTATTCCGATCAAGAGTAATAAGTCATATTCTTATCATGTGGATTTATGCCTTAAATGATAATGCATCTAACTGTCTTATTCTTAAACTATGCAATCTGAGATGAACTAACCATGAACAAGATATTATGTGCTTTATTGATAATACATGTTGTATGCAGGTCTTCAAGGTCATTTACATTAATAAAATGATGTGTTGATAAAATAGAATAGATGTCCTAACTTGTGCTTTTATACTTTTAGGATAAGTCTAACCAAGGAACATTACAGGCATCCAAATGTGACACAATTTCCAAACCCTTATATTTCTGATCAGGGGTAATAACTGTTGATGTTATAGCAGCTTAGGGCTGCACTTCCATTGCACATGCTTCAAGAAGGAAGCATAAATTAAATGGTAGCCTTTTGGCTATTTAATTTATGCTAATAACAATTAAATAAACATAAAGGGCTGACCCTATAATGGTTCGCATGAATTGTTTATTGCTTGGGCCGACCTACCTTGTATTTATCATTTATTATGTTTCTTCATAGAGGGCCGACCTAAGTTGAGGAGGCACCTAAATTGTATATATACAAGGTCTTGTATTGTCATTATATTCATTCAAGTTCATCAAGTAAATTCGCAATTAGAGCAGAAGTTCGCACCTTCATAGCAGCAGTCCGAATTCAAGGAAGATCACATTCATTTGTATATCTTGCATCTAGGATAGGTGTGATTTCATTGTATCTATTATTGGCCATTGTTGGGCCTAAGTTGTAAGCAGATTTCTGCTCTTGTTCTACCTTATATAAGAGAATCATTTGCTGGGTTTTTCTCCCTCAAGAGGAGGGTTTTCCCAAGGTATCTTGCTGTGTTTATTGTCTTATGTGTTGCAATATTTTAAGTGCTTTCAGTTGTTTAATCTGATCTAAGAAACACTAAGAATAACAGCAACAATAGACACTCAGGAATCCTTTCAACCACTCAAATAACATTGCACAGTGATAAATACCATTCTTATCAACTTTGTGAATGAACAACAACATTAGTTTATGCATTTACAGTAGATTTCAACGCTCATATCACTAACAGCAATAAAAGTTTGATGCTACAATAATGCAGCACCTTATAATGGCAGAAAAATGCAGTCCTGAGCAATAACTATGAGTAGATTTACACATAATTTATGATTTTGAGTCTTCAGCAGAGGTCTATGTGTTGATGTTATTTGCAGCTTCGGTCTGCACTTCCCAAGAAAGACAATTTAAATATAACCAAGAGCCGACCCTTTAAGTTTGCATTCTCCTTGTATCAACCTTGAGCCGACTTCATGTTATTTTAATTGTTTATCATTTATTGTATTTTTCTTAAAGAGGCCGACCTAAGTCAAGAGGCGCCTATGATGTATAAGTACAAGGTCATTATCCTTGCTAAAGGTAATTCGAATCATCAAAAAAGTTCGCTATTATCATCAAGAGCAGAAATTCGCATATATCAGGGAGAACAGAAATCAAGTTCATTCATCATAATTCGTATTCCTAGAAGAAGTTAATACTTGAGCAGCAGATCATCATTTCTGTAGCAGCAGACTGATATCAAGGAAGAACAGATTCATTTGTATCGGAGCATTAAGGAAAAGTGGGAAATCATTGTGACTCTCTATTAGCCATTGTTGGGCTGTGTTGTAAGCAGATTTCTGTCACTGTGTTATCATATATAAGAGAATCATTTGCTGGGTTTTTCTCCCTTGAGTAGGAGGGTTTTCCCATGGTATCTTGTTGTGTTCATTGTCTTATGTGTTGCAATTCTATTGAGTAATTTATTATCTAATTTGATCTAAGAAACACTAACATGGTATTAGAGCGGGTGTGAAAAAAAAAAAAAAAGATCGTGATCAGATTCAGATCTGTTAGTTTGCAACTCTCATTATTTTTTTTTTTTCAGTCTATCTTCTAAATTTCTCAAGATGGTGAACGGTCTGAAAATCGAGGATAGACTCGAAGGGATCTCGAACTACACATCATGGAGGTTTAGGTTCATGCTAACTTTGGAAGAGAATGATTTGGCTGAGTTTGTGAAAACAAAAGTTCCCGAACCTGAGGGGGAAGAAGAGAAGCTGCAATGGAGAAAGAAAGACACTAGGGCAAAGAAAGTATTGGTTGATTCCGTCAAGGATCATATTGTACCAATTGTCTTCAAGTTGGATACAGCAAGAGAGATGTTTACAACCTTGGAAGAGATGTACGAAATCAACAACACCAGTCGAGCCCTTGCACTGAAGCAACAACTTCATCATGTGAAAATGGCGAAAGGAGAATATGTTATTACATACTTCATGAGGATTTCAGAGATAAAAGATCAACTCTCCACTATTGGTCACATGATTGATGATAAAGAACTGACTATGCTTGCTCTCAATGGTCTTCCGCTTTCTTGGGAGGCGTTCATTCAAGGAATTAGTGCAAGATCTGAACTTCCCAAGTTTGATCGATTGAGGATTGACTGCATTCAAGAGGAGTCAAGACTAACAGCAAGAGGAATTGGTCAAAGCTCAAAGAATGAAGAATTACAAGTTCTTGCCTCTCATTCATCAAACAAAAGTAAAGGCTTTAAGAAAGGATTCTTCAAGAGGAATCGAGAAGATGGAAATGATGATGCTCCTACCTACAAAAGGAAACGAGACATGTCCAAGATTCAATGTTTTCATTGTGATAAGTATGGTCACTTTGCGAGGGTCTGCCCTCAACGACCTAAGCTTCAAGTTGCCACTGCAGATGTTGAAGAAGTCGCTCCACAAAAGGACTCCAGTGATTATCTATTTTATTCAGCCTTGTCTAGCAATGTTTCTACTGACTCTAACACTTGGTTGATTGACAGTGGTGCTTCTAGGCACATCACCGGATTCAGAAGTCACCTTTCAAACTTAATGGAAAGCAACTCCAGTGATCAAGTTGTTATTGGAGATGATGCTAGATATTCTGTAAAAGGGATTGGAAATTCCACTCTTCACTTGGATTCTGGAATTTTTTTGGAGTTGAATGATGTACTATTCATACCAAGGATAAAGAGGAACCTTGTTTCAATTTCAGCATTAGATGACAAGGGTTATCAAGTTGCCTTCTCTAAAGGGAAAGTTCTTATATGGGCAAAGAACTCCAGCTTCAAAACTGCTCAAGTGATTGGAGTTAGACATGAATGTCTCTACAGGCTGTGCACTCGTCCTCTTCAAGCACTTGTGCATAACAGTACCAGCATGTGTGATCTTTGGCATCAAAGATTGGCTCACATTCACTTTCGTGCTCTACCTATCATGGAGAAGATGGTCACCGGTCTTTCGAAATTCGATCAAGAACATGAAGGTACATGCAAGGGATGTGCCCTAGGCAAGAACACAAAAGGTACGTTTCATTCCAGTGAAAGTAGATCTAAATGTATTCTTGATCTCATTCATTCTGATTTGTGTGGTCCAATGTCTATTGCATCATCTAGTGGTTTCTTGTATTATATTATTTTCATTGATGATTACTCTAGAAAGACTTGGATCTATTTCTTGAGATCTAAAGAATCAGAAGAAGTATTAGAAAGATTCAGAGAATTCAAAGCACAGATTGAAAATCTGTCTGGGAAGAGGATCAAAGTATTGAGATCTGATAATGGTGGAGAATACACTTCGGCACATTTCGAGACTTTTGTATTGAAGCAGGGATTAAGAGGGAGTTCAGTGTTCCCTATAATCCACAACAAAATGGTATTGCTGAAAGGAAGAATAGGTCTATTGTGGAAGCAGTGAAAGCTATGATCCATGATCAAGACTTACAAATCTCTTTTTGGGCTGAAGCATCAAGAACAGCCGTCTATGTTCAAAACAGGAGTCCCCACAGGATCTTAGAGAATAAAACTCCTGAAGAAGCATTCTCAGGCGTGAAGCCTGAAGTTAGTCATTTGAGGATCTTTGGCTGTCCAGTCTATGTTCATATTCCAAAGGAAAAGAGAACAAAGCTAGAACCTTCTGGGAAGAAAGGAATTCTTGTAGGCTACAGTGAGACATCAAAAGCTTACAGGATTTACATTCCAGGACAGAAGTCTATTGAGATTAGTAGAGATGTCACATTTGAGGAAGATGTTGCTTATAGAAGGTCCAAAGGCACTCCTATGGAGATTGATGAAGAAGAACCTCCTCAAGATATGGAAGTTGACCATATTCCAGAGAATCTGAAGGAGGATACAGAACCTAAAGAAGATATTGATCCAGCTGAGCCTTTGGATCCTACTGATGGGCCTCTAGACATTGTGATTGGAAAGAAAAGACCTCTTTGGGCTCGCAGGACAATGCAGGAAGCAGAAAGGTTTGCAGCTCCAAGAGGAGCCTTCAGAGAAAGCAAGAGACCTCACAAGTTCTCTAGTTATGTTGCCTTGATGAGTCAGATTATTGAGTCAGAGCCTTCAAATGTTGAAGAAGCTTCTAGTCAACAAGTATGGAAGGATGCCATGATTGAGGAGTATCAGTCTATACTTAAGAACGATGTTTGGGATATAGTTCCTAGACCCAAAGACAAATCTGTGGTGTCTTCTAAGTGGCTCTTCAAGATCAAGCATGCAGCTGATGGGAGCATTGAGAAACACAAGGCTAGATTTGTGGCTAGAGGGTTCTCACAAAAAGAGGGAGTTGACTATGAAGAAACTTTTGCTCCTGTGGCTCGTTACACATCTGTTAGAACCATCATTGCTATTGCTGCATCTAGAGGATGGAAGATTCACCAAATGGATGTAAAGACAGCTTTTCTGAATGGCATAATAGAAGAAGAGGTTTACATTGAGCAACTAGAAGGATTTGAGGTGCATGGGAAAGAGTCTCATGTCTGCAAGCTGAAGAAGGCCTTGTATGGTCTTAAACAAGCTCCTCGTGCTTGGTATGAAAGAATTGATCAGTATCTTTCAAGTCTGGGTTTCTCAAAGAATGATGCAGATTCTAACCTCTACTTCAAAGTAGTAAATGGTGAAGCATTGATTTTGGTTTTATATGTTGATGACTTGATCATTACTGGTGAAGAACATCTAATTCTAAAATGCAAGAAGGAATTAGCTTCAGAGTTTGAGATGAAGAATCTAGGTCTTATGCATTACTTTCTTGGCTTAGAAGTTTGGCAAAAGCCAGATGAGATGATTCTAAGTCAAGGGAAGTACACTGTTGACATTCTCAAAAGGTTTGGTATGATTGACTGCAAACCTATGTCTACACCCATGGAGACTAATTTAGATAAGTTGAAAGAAGCTGCAGCTAGTTCAGAACCAGTGGATTCTACGATGTATAGACAGTTGATTGGTTCATTGATGTATCTAGTTAACACTAGACCTGATATTTGCTATGCAGTGAGTGCACTTAGCCAGTTTATGTGTGAACCAAAGCAAATACATCTTGTAGCAGCTAAACATATCCTGAGATATTTATGTGGCACAATTGGATATGGGTTGAGATATTCTTCAAACGTGGATTTGGAGCTGCATGGTTTTACTGATTCTGATTGGGCAGGATGTGTCTCAGATCGGAAGAGTACTTCTGGTTGTTGCTTCAGTTTGGGGACTGCTATGATCTCCTGGTGTAGCAGGAAACAGTCTTCAGTGGCCTTGAGTACAACTGAAGCAGAGTATATTGCAGCTTGTGTGTCAGCTCGTGAGGCAGTGTGGCTTCATAAGCTCCTTGCAGGATTGTTTGGACAATCAATGGAGCCTACTATTATACACTGTGATAATCAAAGCTGTGTGAAGCTTTCTGTCAATCCTGTGTTTCATGACAGAACAAAACATGTTGAGATCAAGTACCACTATATTAGAGATATGGTGCAAAGGAAAGCTATACAGTTGAGGTATATCAGCACTGAAGAGCAAACGGCAGACATTCTCACCAAGCCTCTCGCCAGGATTAAGTTTGTATACTTCCGAGAGAAACTTGGTATGGTGGAGAATGTAGCCTTGACTGAGAAAGAGTCTCAGTAATCAGTGATCCTTGATTGAGAATGCAACTCTCTGCTGAGAGAGAGTTGAGGTGCAAGCCCTTGTTAATGCAATTCTCTGTTGAGAGAGAGTTGAGGTGTAAGCCCTTGATAATGCAATTCTCTGATGAGAGAGAGTTGAGGTGAAAGCCCTTGTTTGCACCCTCTGGGAGAAGCTATGGTGGAAGTCATGTGTGTGACTCCATGACAACATCATGTGAGGGAATCCGTGATGAGTTTATACCATCTATGGGAGTAGCCATAATGGTTAATATCATGTTGAGGTGATATTCTATTTTGTTTTCATTCTAATATGGTGTGTCTTGTGCAGATGGAAGTTCATCCCTAGCTGAGAGGGAGTGTTGATGTTATTTGCAGCTTCGGTCTGCACTTCCCAAGAAAGACAATTTAAATATAACCAAGAGCCGACCCTTTAAGTTCGCATTCTCCTTGTATCAACCTTGAGCCGACTTCATGTTATTTTAATTGTTTATCATTTATTGTATTTTTCTTAAAGAGGCCTACCTAAGTCAAGAGGCGCCTATGATGTATAAGTACAAGGTCATTATCCTTGCTAAAGGTAATTCGAATCATCAAGAAAGTTCGCTATTATCATCAAGAGCAGAAATTCACATATATCAGGGAGAACAGAAATCAAGTTCATTCATCATAATTCGTATTCCTAGAAGAAGTTAATACTTGAGCAGCAGATCATCATTTCTGTAGCAGCAGACTGATATCAAGGAAGAACAGATTCATTTGTATCTGAGCATTAAGGAAAAGTGGGAAATCATTGTGACTCTCTATTAGCCATTGTTGGGCTGTGTTGTAAGCAGATTTCTGTCACTGTGTTATCATATATAAGAGAATCATTTGCTGGGTTTTTCTCCCTTGAGTAGGAGGGTTTTCCCAGGGTATCTTGTTGTGTTCATTGTCTTATGTGTTGCAATTCTATTGAGTAATTTATTATCTAATCTGATCTAAGAAACACTAACACTATGAAGGTTGCAGCAGTATATAAATGACTATAGCAGCAAGAAATTACGCCCAACACCAATAAAATACTCATAAACCCTCACACCCAACAGCTGCTAGTGTACAACAACACTCAGAAATGGATTCCAGAATTGCAAACAGCCACACAGCTACTTGAGGAAGGCTCAAACACAACCCAGAAGTGCACAGCAGGAGCAATATGAACCCACATGCCAAATGAAGAAAGCTCTAACAACTGGAAATGTAATAGCAGCATATATCTCAGTTCTTCAAATGATTAATCTTCAAACCCTTGTAAACTTCTGTAATTCTTCTCCAATGAAGTTCAGATGTGACCTCCATGTGAAGCCACCAATTAACTGCAACCCTTGGGTGATCTACTCACTTGTGGGAAGCACAATCGAAGAGAGGCTACGTTCTTCAAGATTGAAATTACAGCAAAACCCTAAGTTTCACCTCCAAAGCCAAAGCACAAAGCCAAGTTGAGAGAAAATGATCAATCATAATGAAATGAATTCCAAAAATGTTCATTTATAATATTCAATTTGCATTTGACTTCATCTCATTTAATTTACTTTAATTTCATTTTCTTTTCGCTCCTTTTTGGTGCACAACTTTATAATAATAAAGTATACTTTATTATTCACTTATATCTCCCCTTTAAAGTAACACTTTAACACTTTTTATAAAATATACTTTTTAAAAGCATTTAAATCCCCCTTTTAAATAAAGTCCGCTTAATTCATTAATGATATGCACTCAATAATTAATTATTATTAAAGTAGTAATTATAATATTATAACTACATCATTAATTATCGTAAATCAATTCCGACTTCACCAAGAGGTAGCCCACTGCATTCATTGCTATCCAGGGTGCCTTACTATAAATAGTAAGGTTGGCCTCTATCAACACACTAACTTACTATAAATAGTAAGTATATAAAAATAGAGCCAAAACACCCAGAATATCATAACCTTTGAACAAGCTAAGGATCTAGAGATGAAAACATTGCCAATTTGCCAACTGAGGAGCTAGCTAACTCCAACACTTGGCCCTCTAAACACCATTATTAGCCTACGAGGACCCGATGATAGGCTAAACCACCAAACTTTGATGCATGCTCAAAAAGGGGACATTATAGGTCATCATAGAAGATGTAATGATGGTGAGCTTAAATTGACAAAGGTATAAATTTAAACACAAAAAGTGCCACAAGTCATGAAATCTTTTGTTTCTGTTCATGCTAGAGTACTTGTACAATTTTGTTTACAATCTTCTATGCAAGATTGTTTAAGTTTCACATGTTTAGCTATGGTTTCTAACTGTTTTTCCAACGCTACAACCATTTATTTTTTGCTAATATTCTTACTAAATGTACTCATAATAGTTTGTTTATAATTGTGTATATTTTTTTTTTGTTTTACATGTTCAAGAAAATGTCATAATTTCTAGTGTTTAAAGCTGCATCTAATTTTAGTTCTTCAAATTGCTTTAAAAAATAATCAGTTATTTTTGTGCTAGTATTCTAATCCTTATTTGATGAATTGGTTGGTTTATGTAGTTGCCTGTTTGCTATAGTTATAATATGCTTGTAAATGGGCGACTACATACATTATTGAATTTTGGTAACTATTTGTATTTGGAACGTGTTACTTAGTTGAGCATGCCACTAGATACATAAGTTTTAGTTATTTGATAAAATACATAAAGCTAAATAATGTTTAGTCTAGTGTATGTATTTTTGAAATAGTCACTTCTCTAAAAACTGATTTGTCTTTGTTTGTGTAGCCATTGAATCGTTTTCAAAATTGGGAGACTCAATTTACTTCCAAGAGAGAGGCAAATATCCCAGTTTATATATAATCCAGTTTATATCGAGCACCCTAAATTGGGATATAGCAGGGCTTACTATTAAACAAACAGTGAATTCATTGTCCTCGTGGGATCCATACCTTCATATTTCATTGGAGTTCAAATTAAAGGTAGTCTTCAAATTAAAGGTAGTCTATAACTTTAGAGTTTATTACAATGTTAACTTGACATTAGTTATTAGGCTACTTGGAAAGTTAAAAGTATCAAAGGACAAGAAAGGGAAGAGAAACTTTCTATATTCAATCCTGTTGCATTTAAAAATGATTTACTGGCTTCTAGGCCTTCTATGTTTGTAACAATTTTCCCTCTTTAATATAAAAATTAGATTATGTTTAATTCTGTTCTAGCACATTACATGAGGTTTTCTTTCAACGAAATGAACATGTAAATTGAGAAGAGCAAAAGCAGGCAACAATTAGACACATAATTCTAATTTTGTTTGGAAATTGTACTACAAGATTGAATAGTTTAGATGGACGTTTTATGTCATTTTGCTAAAATGCACTGAAAAATTAAATCCCTAATTTAAATCCTTTGTTGTTTTCATGTTGAAATAATTAAGGAACTGGAAGAAAATAACACAGAATCTACTGTGAACATACGAATCCCATCTTGGACACTCCTGAATGGTTCCGAGGCTACCTTAAATGATGAAAAGCTTCCACTGTTGGAATCAGGTACTAAGCAGGATCTTAGCTGAATTTGCTTTCTTCTTTCTGTGATTTTCTAATTTTTTCTCATCAACTGTAAGCTATTTTCATCTGTCATTCTTATACTCCAATTCTAGGAAAAAAGAAGAGAAAGTCGAGAATATTAAATGTATAATTTGGCTGTCTATTATTTGTTTCTCTGCAATTTCTATAAACATTTTTTCTTATACTTGAATGCTAGCACATTTACAGCCTTTTATTTAACAACACATTTTCCCCTTTGTTAGAGAATCTAATTAGCTCCCTACTTGGACCCAAACAGACATCATCATTTTTTTGCATAAAATTTAGTGAAGCTTCCATGCGCACATATATGGATAAAAGTTTTGGCACACCGTATATTGGCACAGTTTTGCGATGCACTCAAATCCATCTGAGATGTATTTGTGATACACTTTGAGCTTGGACTACATCTCCGCTACATTGGTAATGGTGATGCTCAATTTTCTCGTCCCCAAAGAGAAAAAGGCAACTGATGTAATTTCACACCCACTATGAAAGGAAACTCAATTAATGTCAAAATAAAAAAGGCATTTTTCTGTACAATGAAGAGTGTATACCATAGTGATGTTTTTGGTGGTTAGTGGATGAACTTTTGCAGTTGGATGTCATTCCTAGCACTAGAACTTTCAAATCTCATATATATACATCAAATAGATCTATATATTGCTCAATAAAAATAAATACAGCCTCCGAAGTATGAATCATAATCAATGGGTGACCAAATAACAAATTATAAGCTAACTAGCATGAAACGGTGTATTAATAGGAAGTTGACCAGCCATAATAGGAATCCAAACAATGCCTATAGATTATACCAGTATTATCAAAATCCTTAATGGTAAGATCAGATTCTCAAACTTTGTCATATCCACATTCAAGTATTTTAAACAATCTTCACTACTTGTATAAAATATTCAATAGTAAAATAATAAAATCGGCAATCAGCATCATATAGGTCTTTATAAAGATTTTCATCATCATCAATTTGAGGGCTAGGTTTGATTTCTTAGGTTGAATATTCAACTTATGAAGTCAGGAAAGAAAAAAGAACGAAAAGTTGTGGGCACACATGGTTCTGCTTGGGTTTGGTCACATATGCTGCAGAGCATACCTGGATGAATCTGGGTCTGTTTGGCAGGATCCTGGTCTGGATCACAAGGGAAGTGGACCAATACCTGGATTGGGTACCCAGAACTGGGTGAAATGTTAGCAAACTGGTTAACAGGGTTTATTAGTATCATTTGGAGGAATCCTTTGTGGAGTACCTTCTGCAAACGTCACTGTTTTCCAAGAACTGCTTTTATATCTAATGGTAATAAATAATGTGTTATAATTTATAACACTTCTAATATATTTTCCAATGAAACAAATGGCATCCAAGAAATAATACATTCTTTCCTATCAAACAGTGGAGTTTATTCAGTTGTTTGAGCTTTGAAGGATGATGGGACAGATAAAATATGGCCATAATTTTTTTTTCCTTGGCAAAAGATATTTGTTTTATCATAAAGATTAATAATGTTGTTCAACCATGTCATGTCAGGTTTCTTTCAGCTTTCTGCAATTTGTTTCTTCAAATATTGGATTTTTTATACTGCTAATCAGTTACAAATATTCTGCTCATACAAGCATCAACATGAGACCATTAGACCAATACAAGCTCTTGCGAGTACAACCATGAGAATAATTTTAGCTCATTTCGAGCATCCACTCTAGAAATGACCTCCACACTAGAAGCCAACTATGGAAGACCAAGAGTCACAACTTAGAATTCCACATTAGATGTTCCTTTGGGATTTGAACTTGGGTCTCCACAATGAGAACTCAATGTTTAACTTTAACCAACTAAGCTCAGCCCCTTGGACAGGATCTTGGATTAAAGAAATCCAAGCACTTTTGCATATAATTTAAGGATGAATTGACATGTTAAAATAACAAAACTATCTGCTAGGCCTATTGAGAATTGTAGTGATACAGTTAAAAGAGTTAATCTGCTAAAGGGCAGGAATGAATGAAAAAGAAACTATTTGAAGTGATCCAAAAGGAAAGATCCATTAATTAATTTTTGTACATCAATTTATTTGATTGTTGTTTTAACCAATCGTTCTGATCACTGTGCTTATGTATAATATTTTTAAATAGTCTGTCTATAGATTGAGTTGTGTCTAATGTTTTAAGTTTGATCAGTCATTAATTTCACAAGAGACGTGGCTCGGAACAGTATTAATTCTTATTCCAATGTTTGAAGGGAACTTCCTGACTATTACAAGGGAATGGAAAACCGGAGATAAGTTATCTCTATTGTTTCCTGTGGGCATTAGAACTGAGAGAATCAAAGGTCTGTATTACTAGTCAGAATATGACATTCCAATTATATAAATTCTCATTTCCGTGGATCATTAGTCTAAAAGATGTCGTCTTCTACTAAATGACTGATTACTTCTTTTAATAAAATTCATGTTTTACAGATTATCGTTCTCAATTTGCCTCTGTCCAAGCAATTCTTTTCGGACCTTACCTGCTGGCTGGAATGACTCATGGGGATTCAGACCTCAGTGTAGAGAACAAAAATTCACTTTCAGAGTCAGTTACTGCAGTTCCGAACTCGTTTTCTTCTCAGTTGTTTTCCTTTTGTCAAGAGGGAAAGATCTCACGTTCTCCTGCACTGGACAACTCTACACTAGTCTTCTCCGAAAGCAATAATAGAATTTTGATGGAACCATATCCAATGGTTGGGACAAACAATGCCACCAGTGCCACTTTCAGAATAATAGAGCTTCTTTCAGAGTCCAAAAATGTTGAGTTCAGAAAAAGAGAAGTCAGTTCTATCAAGGATTTTGTGGGAAGTGAAGTTTATCTTGAGCCCTTTGCCTTGCCTGGAATGCTCGTGTCCCATGAAGGTGTTGATAATCCTGTCTCTATAATAAATCGTCCTCAGTTTATTGTTGGAGATGGTCAGCCTTGTACAGCAGGTATCTGCAATCTGCAGTCCCCAGAAATGGATGCTGTTTTCCAAGTACGTTTAGGATTGGATGGAGAAAATGGATCTGTTTCTTTTGAGTCTGCAAACCTTCCGAATTGTTTCTTGTATGGGATAACAAGTTATGAAATGGGGCAGGCAGTCCAATTACGTTGCAAGCCAAGTGCAAGTGATTCAGCATTTAATCATGCAACAAGCTTCACCGTGAGCGCAGGGATTGCTAAGTACCACCCAGTTAGTTTCATTGCTAAAGGCTCAAGGAGAGCTTACCTTCTTTCCCCTCTTAATGCCTTCAGAGATGAATCCTATACAGTGTACTTCAACATCACATCATGAATGCTCACGATACTACAAATAGTTTACATTCATCTTAATGATATTTGAAACTTTGCTACCATGGTTAATCTTCCAAGCCTTACTAAACTCTTATCTCCCATTATAGTAAGCCTAAAGTTAAATCAAAATGCAACAGAAAAATTCGAAAGTTCTAACCGCAATCTGATTGATAATGTTTAGAAGCAGTTGTCAAATGATTTTGTTTCTCAGAAACAATAGCTATCTCCCCAAAATAGAATGATGGGTGCAGGCAGGTTAGTTGGTTGCAGAGAAATGTAGCTCATCATAAATGTTTCTGCATTATAGACTACCATGGATTGTGTTGGGAACCAAAATTGCGTAGTGGCAGTTTTATGAACTGGCAACAACTAGTTTATCTTAAAAAAATGAATGTAAATTAATAATTTGATACGAGTATCAATCATGCTTAGGGAGAATGAGCTGTTGCTTTCTTCTTTTTCTTTTCTATGGTGATTAAATTAATCTTCCATTTTGGTTGTATGCATGGTAAAAGGAGCAATGAAATTAAAAGAAAACAAATAGCCCTTAAATAGTTAATTTATTAAATTATTTTAAAGGAATTTTTTAATACTTAAATATAAGGGATTATAGTCATATAAGATTCCTTTCACTATTTTTATACTATAAATTTGAAGTATTTTGGTTTCTGTACTCGGTTTTTCAGAACTTTGTGGGTTGTACCCAAACTTTTATCAATTATAAAGTTTTTGCATATATCTGTACAAGCATGTTGTAGAGAACAATACTACATTATCGAATAGCGTATAAAGGTGACATATCAAAGAGAGAACCTTACAACTAGTGATTGGTCCATCAATGGTGGCCAGCAAAAGATAAGCAAGACCCAATAAAACATAAGGAAAACTGCAAATCAAGAAATTAATACAAGGGATTAGATATTTGCCTAAATGAGCTTCACACCTTTTTTTTTTCAACATTAATACATTCTTTCCATCTCGTTTGCATGATTGTTTTGTATTCAACCTTGATGCCTAATTCTTGGTTATCTCATATTTTAAGAAAGGGTCTTCACTTTCTATTCTTCACATGAATGTAGATGAGATAACGGTGGGCCTTTGCTTTCTATCTTCGCATGGACGTAGACAAGATAATGGCTTTTCTAAGTATTATCTTGTCTTCACATGGACTTAGAGGAGAGCATGCCAACCTCGTCTTTGTTAATTAGATAAGAAACATAGTAATTAATGTTAGGAAGATTGTAATTTATGGCAGGTCTTCATGTCGTTGCTTAGTTTATTTTGGCTAGTAGCTACTGTTTAACTTATTTAGGAATTATTTGTGGAGTTGGTGGCTTCATGAACAATTAATTTTGTTGCTTATTTTTAAGCAGTCAACATAAATTTGTATTTATAATATTTAATAATAATTTGTGCAATTAAAATTTGAAAAAAATAAATGAAACAAATATTGATGGGCTTTCACTCAATCAACAGAATATTTGGTGGTCTCCATTTTTTGAGCATAATGGTCAGTCTTTGGTTAAATTGTCTTGATTTAAAACGTTAAGATTTCACAAAAAGGGTATTCGGACCTTGCAACAGTTCTTTCACTGACCCACTATGTGTATTATGCAATGCGAAACTTTTAGGACCGAGTACATACTTCAAAACTAGGACCGTGCTACTTACAATGGTTTGATGAGTGTCATTCCAACAAAAATGTTTCACAAAATTGGCATTCGTGGGAACAAACCTTGATGAAAAGATTGGAAGTGGTTTCCATACACTCCTTTCAGGAACTACAAGTCGCAGCTTGGTTACAAATGACTTTCACCCCATTTTCCTATGATCCACAGTTTGAACTAGAGGTGGTTGCTCCACTTTTTTGCTCATGTTTGGCGTAAAATATTTGCTGCCACTTGATTTGTAAGTGTTAATCTGAAGCTGACCTATTTTGTTTGGTGTATTTTTTTCCAAGGCTTGTCTGTGGGCTCTCGACTTGTGCACTTGGAGGTCTAGGACCCTCGTTGCCCTTTTTGTGGGCAACTTGAAAGCTTTAAGCATCTTGTTTGGTTTTGTTTTAGAGTTCAACAACTTTGGACTTGGATTCATGATTTATTTTGGCCGAAACTTTTTTCTTGGCATATGGTTCTGTTGGGAGATCCGTTTGGGATCCCTGTTAAGTTCATCCAACTTTGACACACTTTTAGGATGGAAATCCTCTTCAATATCTGGAAAGACAAAAATACTTGTATATTTGCTCATTTTCAAATGGATATTAATGTTTCTCTCTATGATAAAACAATTATTTGTTCTAATGTGTTTTTACATATATAGGTGCAAACAAATAAGGTTGCATTGGAGGTTGCTCACCTCCAAGTCTTGTTGGACCACTGGGGCAATGCCTCGTGCACTATGGCTCGGGTCCTCACCACGCCTTCCTCCTCCCGCAACCGATCACCTTCTTGGGGCCGACAGCGGAGTGGCTCTGTGCGTCCCTGCTCTTAGCCTCCTGCTCGGTGAGATTCTCACCCTCCTTGGCATGCCCGCTCTCCTCTGTCGCGGGCTGGTCAGGGATGGCCTTCTGGTGGTGCTTCGGTGAGCGACGGTGGCGGTTTCGGGTGGCCCTTTGATACTCCACCTGCCTCTGGTTCTGGGTGGCCAAATAGTGGGAAATGCTTTCCGCGGTTGGCTCTTGCAATCTTTTACCAGCGCGAGGAAGAAGATAAAGAAAATAAAGATGACGACGATGGTTGGGGTGCTCATGATGTCACTCTAGATCCCATTGATGTATGGGGGAAGAATATGGATGACAGAGACCCTCCCAGCTCTGTTGGCATTGCTTTGGCCGCATAATGGCCTTTTTATTGTTATTATGTTTTATGCTTTTGGACTTTTGGGCTTGACCCATGTGACTTGATATTTTTTGATGGTTACTGGGTGTTGCCCATGTGATTTTTGGGGTGTGCCTTTCTACCACCCACCCTTTTTTTTGTGAATATGTATTCTTATCTTTAATTTAATATAGATAGTTGCTTATTCATCAAAAAAAAAAAGGGAAAAAATTTGTGGAGCCATGTGACATTTTTGATATTATATAATTGTTGCTTAATTCTAGCCCCTTTTTTTTTTACAACTTATTTTCAATTTTTAAGCAATAGTTGCGCAAAAAGATTCCAAATTATCCTTTTTCCTGTCATAATTTTTTTTTGCATTGGAACACTCCAGTGGCTTAACTAATTAAATTTAAGTAGAAAGCATGCTTAAGCAAATGCATGGGGATAGGGGGTTACTTGGCGTTACTATGGTAGCGACTTGACTTTTTCAATGCACATTAAAATCTTAGTATTTAAACATACATCTTCCACATAACAATCTCCAACTATGCAAGAGTACCTTTTTATATAGTCAAAAACATCGATATTGATACCAAACTTGAAAGATTTGATGATTTTATGTGTGATGCCAAGTTTTCGAGTTTAGGAGGGTTGGGATAAGTTTGTAGCCTCAATCATTTTCTATAACCGAGAACATTGTTCTATACTAAAACTGAAAGATAAAGAGGCTTTTGTGTGATGCCTAGTTGTAGAGTTTATTAGTTTAAGAGAGTTGGGATAAGTTTGGTGGCCTCAATGATATCCAACTCCACTCTCACCTTATAAACAATCAAAATTTCTCACATAAATTTTTATTACCAAACTTGAGCCTAGTTGTTGATTGCTTAGTTGTAGAGCTTATTGGTTTAAGAGAGTTGGGATAAGTATGTGGCCTGAATGAAATCAAACTCCATTTTTACCTAATGAACACATGGAAATAGGGTTCCACCTTTTGGGAATGGATCCTAGGGGGTTAGGTCCTATTTCACTCTAGTTCATTCAGAAACCAAGATCCCACAACCAAGTAACCCAATTGAGGGAAGGGCTGCTACTAATAGGACTAATAGGAGGTTTCCTTAGGTGTGATTAAAAATGGGGTTCACCACTAAGTGAATGTTTAGAAAGAAAGAAATGAAAGTAATATGCAAATCTAACTATGCGACCTAGAAAATGAAACTTAAGATTAGAATGAGAAACTGAGCATAAAGAAAGAAGCACCTGGAAGGTTGAAGATGTCCAAAAAATGATCTGCAACTTTAAAATTTTGACTTTTGATGTGCACTGGAATTCATATGCCAGACTGGGTGATTTAGTCTTGCTACTAGAATCTTGGTAGAATATGGAATCTTTTGCAAGCAAATTAGGATCTATAGAAAATTGCTGAAAAGGGGTATACTGGGACTCATATGTCGAAGGTGGTGATTTAGTTATAGTATTAGGGTTTGATTGAAACTTTTGTAGCTTCGAGTGATCTTCTGTAACTTTTGTCTTGTCTGATCTTCAAGTCCGAAAGTCTAAATTCTGGCCTGTAGGTGAGTTTCCGTGAAGATGACAACTTCTTGACAATTTTGACAACTTTCTTCAATTTTAGCAAGGAGGGTCCAAATAAGTGTGAAAATGTAAAAGGATACATTTTTCTACACTACATTTAGCCTCCAATTTAGTGAGAGGAAGAACTTGCTTCAAACTCACACCGAAGTAGACAAACTCACATCAAGAGGGGTCCAAGTGTACCAGTTCTAGAAAGATAGGACAACAATGGTCAAAAGGGATGATCAAGTCCCCATGATCAAGATCCTATGGCAAACCAACATAGGCACAAAAGAACACACATAAGAATGATGTATGAAGCAACAACAAGATACAAGCATACACTGTCAAAGACATAAGGAAGAAAGAAAATGAAAAACAAAACGGGTGGATCAAGCCTCAACTATTTGTCCAACTTTGTCCAACATGATGTGGATCAAGCCTTAGCTGTTTGTCCAAAAATATTTACAAGTGGAACACGATGCCTACTATGCAAACATAATGCATGATCACAAGGGCTAGCAGAACCTTAGGTAGTTCACTAGGTGAGCCCCTAGAGAGGTGAGACACATACACATGCAACTAGTATGCGTAACACAAACAAACAAGTGGCTATGGGAAAGTCATGCCTAAGTTCGGCTCCCATATGCTAACCTTATCAAAGCTATACCTCTTGACAACTTTGATAAGGCGCCACACAATACGAACAATAGGATTCATGAGGCAAGAAAAACTTCGTATGCTAACACCCATGAACAAACAAGATGGCTCCACAGGCAAGCAAAGTGTGTTATGCAAGGTGGCCATATAACAGTTATGGTAAATGCAGTTATAGTAAATGCAAAATAGTGTAAGGTATGTTCAAAGGGATTTTGCTTAGTTCATGTAAGGTATTAACTTAGGGAACATTGTGCTTAATGTTTCCAAGAGAGAACCAATTGAAGAATAGAAGATTCACAACTTGGGAGATGCAGTGTGTTGCATCAAGCCACTAAGAGGAATATAATATACTAAAAGAAATCATGCTCTTGAAGGACATTACATCCAATGTCATCACCAAGAGAAAGACGCATCACATGAAGAACACACAATGAAACATTATTTGAAATATGCAAAAGAATAATGCCAATGTATGCCCCCACTTTAAAGAAATTGCTAAACACCATGATGTGAGCAATTACTTTAAAATACAAATGATAAATGCTAACAATAAAGAGGACACAAGAGCTTATTCAAAAATCCCTATGCCAAGTCATATGTTTCCAAATAAAGCTATGTCATGAAAAGGGGTTGCCTCCAAAATGAAATCCCAAAATCATATAAGGGATCCATCGATTTGGGGTCAGTATGTCTTTACTACAATGTTGTCATAGAGTGCGTGATTATCATCATTCCCCAAATACTCATGGAATATGAAGAGTGATACAATGAGAGAAAAAAACAAAGAAAATCCTTTGGGTCAATATGGAAGAGACCTAAATGTCTTGATACCTTGCGTCATCCCCAAAAGGAAAACACAAGACAAAGAAAAGATAAAGCATAATCTTTTGGGTCAACATGGAAGAGACCTAAATGTTTCGACGCCTTGCATCATCCCCAAAAAGAAAACAAAAGACAAAGAAAAGATAAAAGATAATCTTTTGGGTCAACCTGCAAGAGACCTAAATGTCTCAACACCTTACATCATCCCCAAAAGGAAAACACAAGACAAAGAAAAGATAAAGGATAATCTTTTGGGTCAACATGGAAGAGACCTAAATGTCTTGACACCTTGCATCATCCCCAAAAGGAAAACACAAGACAAAGAAAAGATAAAAATATTTACAACATATAGAAGAATGTAGATACAAATAGAGGAATGCCATAAAGAGAGAGATACATCAAACATAATAGTATGGGGAGATCACATTACACGCATGCAATCATACACATAACATGGAAAAGAAAATAAAGACAAAACTAGTAAGGCACATGCGAGTCAACCTAAGCAGGTTGTCTACATCCCAATCTTGTTCATCGTATGCGGAAGGCAGACAACTAGCCAAGGGGACAACAATGAGTGCAATACTAGGAGCATCACCGAGTTCAACACTCTTCTTAGGAGAATTATCATTTAAGCTCATAGAAGAGGAAAACAATGTATTCAACTCATTATGCACTTCATCATTTTTAGCACTTATCATCATCGTCTAAGTTAATCACAATGAGAGGTCAAATAATAATGTCCAAAGAAGGTGTTAGTCCCTGTTACGGTTGTGATATAGGATTTTTTTGTTGTGGTGAAGAGGGAGACTCATCATGTGTTGCTTCACTTAAGTTTGGATGTTGATTTTCTTTGTTGGTTCTTCATTTAAACTTCGAGTAATAGCACGACATCTACACCTACGCTCTTTAGTATTTCTATTTCTTTTAGTACGATTTTCAAGTTGCGTTTGTGTAGGAGAGAGTTTATCAACCATAGGTTTCTTTTCTTCCCTTATAGGAGGAACAAAAGGAACCATAGGGGGTTGTTCAACCACTTTCTCTTTAGCTTTGTAAACTTGTTTTATCTTAGGAGGCATGACAAGATTGTTTTGGTTGTCTCTTGGTCTTTTATAAGAGATAGGCAAAGGATTTGTCTTGGGTTGGTCTTGGTTATTTGGAAGGTATTTCAGTTCAATCATGGTTTCATCAAGCATAAGAGGTTCAATCATGGGTTGATGCCTGTTTTGAAGGGATAATTCTGCTATGTGTTTTGCCTTAAAAAATTGATAGGATTTGAAAAAGAAATCTTCATGAGGTTTAATAGGTTCAATAGGCTTGAGCCAAAAGAAATCCAATGAAAAATTTCCATGGGAAGACACATGATTAAAGCCACTATGGTGTACAATAAAGATTTCATTGTCAAAGGGAAACTTTAAGCATTTATGCACAACTGACGAGACAACTTCCATGGAGCATAGCCATGAATAACCGAGCTTCACACAGAATTGATCCGACATTGGGATGATGGAGAATGAGACATTTCATTGTTTCAATCCAACTTTTAAAGGAAGGATGATCAAACCAATCGTGGGGCAAGCAAAACCATTATGTGTTTTTATCCATGCTTTCGGTTTATCATATGCATCTTGATAGAGTTCATGCACAAGTAAGAATTCTTTAGTGATCACATTCTCTCCATAGGCAAGATCAATTAATATCCCATTAGTGGGCTTGTCATTGATTCGACTGGTTATGTAAAGAGGACCATTGGGTGCCTTTTTGATTATATCTTTTGATGAAAAAACAATGTCAAGAGGCATTTTAGTTGAGCCCTTACGAGATTGAATTTTGATCACTCCAACCATACTATCCATAGGACTTTGTTCATCAGTATCCATGTTGTCATCATCCGTGTCAACATTCATCATATCATTCTTCTTATTTTCACTAGCTTTGACAAATGAACTATTATGATTTGGCATGGGGTTGGTAAAGATTTACAAATTTTGGTTGGGAGGAGCAACAAATTTATTACCTTAATCATTAACACCTCTAATTTGAATATGATTAGAATCAATGAGGTCTTGCACAAGATGTTTAAGACGCTTGCAATGTTTCATATCATGTCCATTTTGATAGTGAAAATGACAATAGGAATTTGATCTAAAGTTCAGAGGTAATGGCTTAATAGGATCAAGGGCTTTAATGGAACGTAAGGAAATCAAACGCTTTTCTAGAAGTTGCAGCATGGTGTTATGAAGGGTATAGGGTAAGGTCCTAGTAAACTATCTTTTCGGATCCCCACATGTAAAAGGATTTGTCTTTTTTATAGTAGCCACTTGGGTATCAACATGTGTTGGGTTGGTTGAGGTGGATTTAGTTGAAGAAAACATTAATTCTATTTCTTAAAAGGTTGGTAATTGTTTTGATTTGAGGATTCAAACTTTTCAGGATGACTAGAGGTGGATTTTGTTTCACAACTAGTAATTGAGTTTTTTTAATCACGAAGGGTAGTACATAAGTGTACGAAGGAAGGAAACTTCATCATGCCAAGCTTATCTTGTATCTTAGTTTGTAAGTTCTCAATGAACATTCGTTGGAGGTGAGGATAAAAAATCTTTATGCCAATTTGGGAGTAAAGCAATTGGTAGTGTGAAATAAAGTCAATAACTTTTTCATCATCCTTTTGCTTACATCTCATCAAATTGGCTAAAGTCATCTTAGGGGTCATATGCACTTGGAAATGGTTAATAAAAGCCTCAGCAAGTTCATTGAATGAACGAATTGAGTTATTCGGTAACAAGGAAAACCATTCTAAAGTAGTATCTTTCAATGACCTAGGGAAAAGCTTAGCCAAAAGCTTATCTTCAAGGATGAAATCACTACATAAGGCAGTGTAAGTAGAAACATGATTAGAAGGATCTTCTTTCCCTCCATATTCTCAAACCTAGGAATCTCTCTATACCTTGTGGTATCGACGTTCTTAATATCTCCAAGGATAAGGGATTGCTTTTGACATAGTGTGAAGGTTGGCCATTTTGATTTTGGTTTATGGTGAATTTTATTTTTTGAAGGGATGAAACATTTTGCAAGAGTTGGTTAAGGATGGGGTCATTGGTTGTGTTTTGAGATGGAGATGAATATGGTGGAGGTGTATGTGTTTGAGGGGGAAGTGAATAGAATGCTTATGGGAGGTAGAGTGGTAGGAGATATGACACGAGATGCCACAAAGGTACAAGGATTTCTAGTGGAAATACCTAAGGTAGGAATGAAATTACTAGTGGGTTGCATCATTGTGGTAACTTGAGGGTTGGTGTAAGTAGGAATAGAGGCAATTGTTGTAGGAGTAATTTGAGTTCCTCGACTTTGAGTATTGTTCGAGGTTTGAGCACAACTAGTCATTGAGTTAATGTGTTTGTGAAAAAATTGAGCTAAGTTACACATAATCTCTATTCCGTTTTCACTTTCAATCATGCGGTGTATGTTATGGATGGTAGGAATAGTAGTGTTGGAAATTTTTTTAGTAGTCCCTATGCTTTGTAGTTTTTCCAATTCATCATGGATTTGGATTATGTTTTCTTGAGGAACACTAGTAATCGTTTTTTCAACACTTTTCATACTACTTGAAGGTAAAGAGTTGTCAAGGGTATGGTCCATACCTAATGAACTAGTGTCAAAACTATGAGTGAAAGAGCTAGATAACCCAAGATCCATGACAAGTGTGTTATCGTAGGATGACATGAGTCTTAAACTATGTCTCACTATAGTATTAGCAATAGGACACTAAGTTGTAAAGCTCATGCAAAGGACAATCAATGAATGAAAGATAAATGCAATGAACACAAGATAAATGATATGATTTAATTCCAATTCTTATGTTTACAAATGCACTTGAAATGAAACCAAATTAAACTAGATCTAATGAAATGAACAAAACATAAACTCAACAAACTAAAATAGAGATCTAATAGCAATAATTAGAAGCAGATAAATGAAGTTTTAAATGCTATAAAATGTAGATCCAAGTATGATATGGGACTAAATCACCCAGATGGGTGAATGAGTCACAGTTAAGGTTTTTGGAAGTTTCAAATGATGAAAAACAAACAACACAAAATTCCCATAAATATGGAAAAACCACCTGTAAAGGGACTAAATCACCTAGGTGGGCGAATGAGTCCCAAATTAGGGGTTTTACACAAAATTCAACAAATTTTGAGTTGGTGCCAAGGTTTCTGGATTGTATGTTGAAATGACTATTTGTAATTATAGTTTTCCAATGAAATTCAATGATGCAAGATGCAAAAATGAAACCTATATGCATTTTTCCACTAATGAAAGATTTACGAGTCCTAAATGCAATTCAACTAATGCAAATGCAAAGTTAACTTAGATCTATGACTATAATGTACTCCAAATTAGAAATGGAAGTTTCCAAAGGTTAGGTTCACCAAAATGAACACAAAGGAAATAAGGTTCCACCTTTTGGAGATGGAACCTTGGGGGTTAGGTATTATTTCACTCTAGTTCATTCGGAAACCAAGATCCCTAAACCAAGTAACTCAATTGAGGAAAGGGATGCTACTAATAGGACTAGTAGGAGGTTTCTTTAGGTGTGATTAATAAGGGGGTTCACAACTAAGCGAATGCTTATAAAGAAAGAAATGAAAGTAATATGCAAATCTAACTATGCGACCTAGAAAATGAAACGTAAAATCAAAATGAGAGACCGAGGATAAACATAGAAGCACCTGGAAGATTGAAGATGTCCAAAACAAGGTCTGCAACTTTGAAATTTTGAGTTTTGATGTGCATTGAGACTCATATGCTAGAATGGGCGATTTAGTCTTGCTACTAGAATCTGGGTTGAATCTGGAATCTTCTGCTAGAAAATCAGGATCTATAGAAAACTACTAAAAAAGGGGTATACTATGACTCATATGCCTAAGGTGGTGGTTTAGTCCCAATATTAGGGTTTGGCTAAATTTTTTGTAGCATTAAGTGATCTTCTGCAACTTTCATCTTGTCCGATCTCCAAGTTCGAAAGTTTGAATTCTGGTCCATAGGTGAGTTCCCACAAAGATGGCAACTTGACAACTTTGACAACTTTCTTCAATCTTGCAACTTTATCTTAAAGGATCTTCACACTCTAAATCACCTAAATATGCAATCACAAATGAAGAGGGAAATTTTTTGTTTTGTTAGGGAATAGAGGTTTGCCTTGGCCAAACCCCATTTGGGTAATTAAACCTTGTAATGAAATGAAATAGAATGAAGGTGGAACCTCTGAAAAGGTATCCATGTGATGATGATGTGTTCACACCCACTTTCAAGGAAACTCTGCTCAAGGATAACCCTAGAGATCTCAATGCCAAGGAGATTGAAATCTTGCAATAGGGTTGTCCTAGAGGCTAAATGATATTTAATGAGGGGTTCACCACCAAGTTTAGACTTGGAAAAGACAATGCAATGCAAGTTGTAAGAAAAAACCCTAATAAAATGAAAACTAACCCTAAATGACTTAAAAAAGAAAAAGTGTAATAGAAAGCCATGAGATTGGAAGTGTGCACCTAGGAGTCTGAAGAAGGCGGAATGGAGATCTAAATCACTGAAAAATCTATTATTGATTTTGATTGGGACTCATTCGCCAAGCTAGGAAAACGAGTCCAGTTTCAGGGAAAATGTACAAATACAAGTTTCAGCCAAAAGGGTATCCAAATCTACAAAAATCTTTATCAGGCCTATATAGTGGGGCTCATACGCCAATAGTGGTAAATCTATCCACTTCTTCTTTTCTAGAAGTTCTAAATTAGAATTTGTTCCTCTCGGTTTGCTCTGATTTTTTTGATAGGTTTCTGAATCCGAAACTGCAAATTGCCACTTGTAGGTCTTCTCTAAGCTTTTCCAAGGCTTGATGACAACTTTTTCAACTTTAAGGATTTGACAACTTTCCAAGAAAACTTTGCTTCTTGACAAATCTGCAACCTAGCCTTGAAAATCACACATAAGAAGAGGGAAAAATGTTGCAGGGTTAGAGAATAGGGGTTTTCCTTGGTCAAACCCCTTGTTGGTAGTTTAACGGGTATGTGCATGATCATCATGGAAAAAGCAGGCCCTTAAGTGGCAATAAAAAGATAGAAAATCAGAGTTCGACAACTTGACGTAAAAATTTGAATAAGTTATCTATATTATTTCAAAAAAATGTAAAAATAGAATATGTAGAAAATTGAATTTAGTTTCTAAACTACTAGACTTTTATTTAAAAAAATTAAATCTATTTGGTGAAAATTTGAAATTTCAATGGAGTAGTATTTAAATTTCAGGGTAAAAATAAGAAGTAGGTGTTTGTCTGACCACCCTAACCACAATAAAATGATAATATTTTTTTATAAGATTTTAGATATAAGTAGAGGACTCATGTCCCAATGTGATGCATATTTTTTTATAATTTTTTTCAAAGTAAATAATTAATTATGAATTTCTTATTACAACTTTTAAAAAATATAAAAGCTCGTCTGTCTAACCACCTTAACTTGGTAAAAAATTGATGAAATTCAATTTTTTTTTTTTTTTAATCTTATAGTATGTGAAGCATAGAATGTGATGCATGTTTCAGATTCAAAAATTGTGATACCATTTGAAAGTTATAGATTTTTTTTAATCGGCTTATCAATTAGGACTTTATTCGTAATTCTAATAGAAAATAAATAATAATTATTTATTAAATTCAAATTAAATCATAATTTATATTGGTGGAAGTTAAGAATCTCCTCTAAAAACTCGTTTCATTTCATCAATTTTGAGTAAAAAAAAAGTCGCCAGCCACATGGGCCATCAAATGGCTTACATATCACCACTTTTTGGTCCATCATGATCCTGCACATACCCTAACCTTGAAATGAAAGTAAATATTAATGGATAATGATGAATGAAAAAATAACAATATTGCAACTCACCAAACCTTAGCAATAAGGTGCTACAAACATATAAGTAATGGCTCGAATGGATGTAGACTTGGAATCTTGCTTGATGTTGATAGATCTTAGAATGGAACACTTGCTTGAATCACAAACCCTACATCACAATTGTTATCTCTAAAACAACATGATGAAAGCAATCTTTAACATGAGGATTGACACTTGAATGCTCTAAAATGTTTGATAATCTACCCTTAAAATGCCTTGAATCCTCAAATGCTCTTGTGAACTCTTGAATGCTTGTAAAATTTTCTAGGTGAGAATATGAGTGAAAAAACCTTGAATTTATACTCAATTATGCAAGAATTTTTGAAATTACAACACTACAACCCGACATCAAATCTAGGAGAAATAAATTTCATTGAAAATTTGATTTAAATTTGAAGTTTGGTCACATGGGACTCATTCGCCACGTCCACCTAGGCCTAATGTATGAGACCAAAAATGAAAAGTGCTTAGAAATGTGTGAAACTTGCATCGATGCCAAAAAGACCTAGGTGGGACTCATTCATCCAAGGTGGTGAATGAGTCCTAGAAACTAAATCTAGGCCTCACAAGCTAGGAACACCTGAATTATGATTGGTCAATGATTGGTGTTGAGATTATCCTCAAAAAGATGCAATAAATGAGGATTGTGGATGCAAAATAGGGTCAATTAAAGCATAAGAAAGCCCAATTATTAATGACAAGCTTAAAGAAATGTGAATGTGTGTTACAACACTCCAAATAAGACAAGATTAAGGGTTGATTATGATTAAAATTATGTTTAATATTCTTAGCTATTTGATAAAACTAAGCTAAAAAAGTGTGAAAGTGTGTTACAACACTTCACAACACTTTTGAAAGGCACCATTAAAATCCATTAGCTCACAAGGGCCCAAGAACTAATGTCAATGTGTTATCCACATTACAACACTAAATCAAGGCAACATTAAGCCAAAATCACAAGGAGGGCCCAAACAAGTTAGAAAAAGTAGAAGGGTTACTTTTTCAGTGACTCCATTTATCCCCCACTTTAGTGAGAGGATTAAATTGCTTTAAACTCACACTAAAGTAGACAAACACACATCAAGAGGGGTTCCAATGTGCCAATGCTAGCAAGATGAGACAACAATGATCAAGAGGAGTGATCAAGCCCCCAAGATCAAGATCCCATGAAAAATCAACATGAGCAAAAGGGAACACACAAGAGAATGATATAAAGAGCAACAACAAGCACAAGCATACACTATCAAAGATGAAAAAGAGAAAAAGGATGAAATAAAAGAATCGAAACAATCTTAGACTATTTGTCCAACACGATGTGGATCAGATCTAGGTTGTTTGTCCGAAAAACACATTCAATCTCAGGCGACAAAAATCTTGGTTGTCCACCAGGTGAAAAGTCCTAAAAGGTGAGAAACATACTCTCATGGTTGGTATGCACTCACATACATGCAAGTGGATATGGGGAAAGTCATGCCTCAGATCGGGCTTCCTACTCAAACCATACCAAAGTTATACTTCTTGATAACTTTAATAAGTTGCCACACAAGATGATTTTTGAGCTTCATGAGGCAAGAAAAAATTCATATTCTTGGAGCTCATGAACAAATAGGATGGCACTATAGGCATGCAAGCTGTGTTATGCAAGGTAGCCATATAACAACAAATAAAAATAGGAAATGTTCAAAGGAGTCTTGCTTAGTTCATGCAAGGTCTTTAACTTAGGGAGCATTGTGCCTAATGTCTCCAAGAGAGGACCAATCAAAGAATATAAGTTTCACAATTAGGGATGTAGTGCATCACATCAAGCCACTAAGAGGAATATAATATGCTAAGAGAGATCACGCTCTTGAAGGAAATTACAACCAATGTCATCCAAAAAGAAAAAAATGCAAATTATGAAGTAAGAAGGTTGCACCAAGAACCATGAAAAGGAAAATTGCAAAATAATAATGCCAACGCATGCCCCCACTTTAAAGAAATTTCCAAACACCACACTGTGACAAATTACTTTAAAGTAGCGAATGAGAAATGCAAATAAGAAGACATGAGAGCTAACTTGGAAAGCCGTATGCCAAGTCATATGTTTCCAAGTAAAGTTGTGTCATGTAAGAGAAAAAAGAAAGGAGAGGGGTTGCCCCCAAAATGAAAATACCAAACACATAAGGGATCTATGGATTTGGGGTCAATATGTTCTTTTCTACATTGTTTTTAGAGAGCTCAAAACTATCATCATTCACCCAAATACACATAGAATTGGAAGAATGACATGAAGAAACAAAAAAACAAAGGAAAACCTTTTGGGTCAACACGGAAGAGACATGAATGTCTCGATGCCTTGCATCATCCCCAAAAGGAAAACACAAGACAAATGAAAAAGAGCAACTGAAAAGGAAAAAGGAAAAAGAAATCCTTTTGGTTCAACATGGAAGAGACATGAATGTATTGACACCTTGCATCATCCCCAAAAGGAAAACTCAAGACAAATGAAAAAGGAAAAAGAAAGCCTTTTGGATCAACATGGAAGAGACATGAATGTCTCGATGCTTTGTGTCATCCCCAAAAGGAAAAAGCAAGACAAAGGAACAAGATAAAACGCGAAAAGATTAAAGATTTACGACATAAAGAAGAATGAAGGAGGAATGCACAAAGAGAGAGAAAACATCAAACAAAACATCACAAGGGATCACATTATGCACATGAAATCACACAAAAGAAAATGAAAAATAAATAATGCAAAAGAATAGTAAGGAAAATGTGAGTCAACCTATGAGCAAGACATCTACCTCCCAATCATATTTATTATATAATGATAGTGAGAAACTAGCCAAAGGGACAAGAGCAAGTGCCAAACTAGGAGAAACACCAGGTTCAACAATCTTTGTAGGATATTTGTCATCTAAGCTCATAGAAGAGGAAAACAATGTATTCAATTGATTATGCAACTCTTCGTCAATTGTAGCAACTTCGTCATCATCATCTAAGTTAATCACAATAGGAGGTCGAAAGATAATGCCCATAGAAGAGTTAAAATCTTGTTTTGAAGGTTTCATTGAATTGTCTTGTTTCAGGGTAGAGGTAGAGTCATCATGCATTGCTTTAGTCATGTTTGGATCTTGATTTATTTTGTTTAATTCATCATGTAACTTGTGAGCAAGGGCACAACATCTACGTCTACACTCCCTATCACCTTTGTTTCTTTTGTTTTTTTTTTTCAATTTGCAATTGTGTAGGAGTGGGTTGATCAATCATGGGATTCATTTCTTCTTGTGGGGGAAGAACAAAAGAATCCATGGGGGGTTGTTGAGCCATATTCTCTTTGACTTTGTAAACTTGTTTTATTTTGGGAGGTATTGCGGGGTTGGTTTCATTATCTCTTGGTCATGTGTAAGATGTAGGTGAAGTGTCTGTTTTAGGTTGGTCTTGGTTATTTGGGTCATGTTTGGGTTCAAGCATGGTTTTGTCAAGGATGGGAGGTTTGGAGGTGGATGGGGACATGTTTCAGAGGGAGAGCTCTGCTATCTTCTTTTCCTTGAACTTTTGGTAGGACAAGAAAAAAAGTCTTCTTGAGGTTTTATAGGTTCCATGGGCTTGGGCCAAAAGGATTCTAAGGAAAAGATTCCTTTAGAAGACAAGGGGTTAAATCCGCTATGGTGAAAAATGAATATTTCATTTTCAAAGGGAAACTTTAAGCGTTTATGCTCAATCGAAGGGACAACTTTCATTGAGCAAAGCCATGGATGGCCTAGCCTCACACGAAATTGGTCGGATTGCGAGATGATGGAGAATGTGACATATAATGTTTTTGGTCCTATTTGCAATGGAAGGGTGATCGATCCCAATGTATAGCTAGCAAAACCATTGTGTGTCTTGATCCATGCTTTAAGTGTATCATATATATCTTGATAGAGTTCGTGTAAAAGTAAGAATTCCTTTGTGATCACATTCTCTCCACAGGTGAGATCTATTAATATCCCATTAGTGGGCTTATCATAGATACAACTGGCTAGGTAGAGAGGACCATCAGGTAAATGTTTAAGTATATCCTTAGTAGAGAAAGCAATGCCAAGATAATTCTTAGGTCAACCCTTACGAGGGATGACATCTATTGCCCCTACCACTTCATCTATAGGATTGACATTAATAACATTATTTAGAATAAGATCATTTTTTTCATCATCTGTATCGACATTCATCACATCATTCTTTGTGGTTTCATTGGCTTTGATAAATGAAATATTATGTTTGGGCATTAGGTTGGTGAAAATTTGCAAGTTTTGGTTTGAAGGGGCAACAAGCTTATTGCTTTGATCACTGACACTTGCAACGGATAAACAAATGGAATCAATGAGGTCTTGCACAAGATGTTTAAGATGTTTGCAATATTCCATGCCATGTCCATTTTGTCGGTGGTAGTGGCAACAAGAATTTAATTTAAAGCTTGGAGGTACAGGCTTATTAGGGTTGGGTGTTTTGACAAGAGGTAAGGTAATCATTTGTTGGTCTATAAGTTAGGACATGGTATTATGAAGGGTATCAGATAAGGGAGTGAATTGTCTTTTTAGATCTCCATAACTAACTTAGGGCACCATGGCTTTGACAACAACTACTTGGTTATTGAAATTTTGAGTTGTTTGTTGGGGGGGGGTTAAATTGAAAGAACCCTTTATTTTGTTTTCTAAAAGGTTGGGATTGTTTTGCTTATGGGCTCAAATCGCTTTATTTGACTAAAAGAGGACTTTGTATCTTGACTACTAACCAATTTTTTATAATCACGGAGGGCAGTACACAAGTGCATGAAGGATGGGAATTTCATCATGGTAAGCTTTTCTTGGATCTTACTTTGCAATTTTTCTATGAACATATTTTTAAGGTTTGGGTCGAGGACCTTGACATCGTTTTGGGAATAAAGTGATTGATAGCGTGAGATAAAATCAGTTATCTTTTCTTCTTCTTTTTGCTTACATCTCATCATATCAGCCAAGGTCATCTTGGGAGTCATATGCACTTGGAAATGGTTTACAAATGCCTCAACAAGTTCATTGAATGAATGAATTGAGTTGTTCGGTAAATAAGAGAACCACTCCAAGGTAGTATCTTTCAAGGTCCTAGGAAAGAGTTTTGCCAACAATTTATCATCAAGGAAAAATTCACTACATAAGGTAGTGTAGGCATTAACATGGTTAGAAGGATCTCCCTTCCCTAGGTGTTGCTACAATAGTGGTTTACACTTTCTAAGAGATCCTGATTTTTTCTGAAATCACATATTTTTAGAAAATATAATTATTTAAACCTTGAAAAGTTCCATTTAAAGGATTCCAATTGAAGAGTGTTTGATAAAATCACCTTAGATCAAGCCCCCTTGGATAGAACCCGGCTAGTTTTAAACTAGACCTATAACAAAGTCTCCTTTACACCTATCAAAATGTTGATAAAAAACCACTTTTGATTTACTTTTTGGGGGATCAAATGAGTTCATTTAAAACTTATTTTTTGTAAGTATGTAGTCCTTATTATAAGCTTCCAAAAAATTATAATTATAATTAAATTTATTGTTTATAAATTGTGAATGTAGGTTTTTCACACCGAAAATCAAGCTCTTTGTTCTGCACATGTGTAAAAATAGTAGATTATCAAAATAAAATTTTGATAAATATGTTCAGGATGGGTATTGATGTCTTTGATCCATTAAAAAAAAAAGAATTTCGATACATACAATTTTTTTTTATGTTATATACAGTCTGCCTATGTCTGAATTGTAGTTGGTTTGATTTCAAAACTTGATTAAGGAAAAAATATTTAATAAAACACTATGAAACCAAATGAATTGGTTAGATATCATAGATACAAATCTAAATTCAAAAAAAATAAAAAAATTTATCCTTCATACAAAAATAGTTATGTTGTATACAGTGAGCATCACTCCTTAAAAATGTTGTTTACTGATAAAAACTAGTTTTCGAAGGAGATGAAAAAAAAGTGCAATTTGATTCCAAAATTTTTGAAAAAAATATATTTAGAATCTATAGACAAAACTTCACAAATCACTAGTTTGCATCATCTTCAAATTCTTCACGGTTTAGCCACTATAGGTGTTGGATGATGTGGTTGTGTTGTTGATATGTGGTTGTCATTGATGTCAACACTATGAGGATTGATGATTTTGAAGGCTGTATATGTCGAGGAGATTGAGAAAATTAGAATAAATATGTTGTAGATAGTCTGTGAAGCTATGAAGACCAGAGTGGTGGAAATTTTTGTAAGTTGGTATTCAAAAGACGTGCATTAATGGGTTTGTTGCTGAGCCTATCGAGTATGTTGTCTGGAAGTTTCATAGGTGCGCATCAAGATTGAAGAATTTATGAGTTTCTGAGTTCCTACAGTTATTCTGTTACTGTAGTAGGTGTTTCTGGAAGAAGAGAATGCAATTCTGGAAAATTGAGTTGTTGCGTATGCTCTTGAGATGTTAAGTGATGTTTCTAGATTGTGCTCTATCATTTTGATATGTTTGCATTGATTGGTGTGTTCATGATCAAAGATTTTCCTTTGTGTGTTCGAGCTTTCATGTTCTTGACCGTCATGATGGTGGTAGCATGTTGCAGATCCTTGTGGATTAATTTTTGAATGCTTGGCATGTTTGAGGATGTTGATTTAGGTCTTCATTATGTTGTGACCGACTTAGGTTGGTGTGCATTGAGATGTGTTCATGAACTGGGCCGACAAATTGTAATTCATTTATTCCTTATTTGTGGTCGATAGAGTTGTTGATGTAAATTCATGTAGCGGATATATAAGAGCGATTGTTTCCTCAGTTTTGTGTATTCTTGGTGAATGTATGCGAAGTGTGTGCAAAATATGTGTGAATAAAGATTAGATCATTTGAATGTAGAGTAGAGTGTGAAGAATTTTGAGTGAAGAGTGAAGAAGTATTTCTATGCCTAACTAGAACTATCATCAGGCTTGTGAAGAAGCTAATTTCTTAGTTCAACCTCATCAGATGGATTTAATCTGATTGTCTTCTATAAGGAAGTGAGCCTTCCCTTTGAGCAGTGAGCTCTAGGTAGTGTGCTTGAATGCATGTGCATTCTTTATTCATTTTCTATTATACTTTTAACAGGGTATAATTGTGGATTAGCCTCCACCGTGGTTTTCCCCCTAATAGGGTTTCCACGCAAAAATATTGGTGTTGTGTGTTTGTGATGTGTTGATGATTCATGATTTCACTGTTAATTATCAAATTTATGATTAAAGGTTGATAAGTAAAGTTTTAAATTCTGCAACAACTGATTCACCCCCCCTCTCAATTGTTTATCCTTGTTTTGACAATAATGGGTATCAGAGAAGGTTCCTTTGAAGAAGTCTAATAGCTTGAGGTGATTCGAGATGGCATCATACAAGAAGGATAGTCCCAGATTTGGTGGTACAAATTACTCTATGTGGAAAGTTAGAATGGAGTGTAATTTGAAGTGCATTAGTGAAACTTTCTGGAAGATTACAAAGAACACATATACTATTCCTCTAAATGGTCCCTCAAATCCTAATCAGATCAAAGAAGCTGAAACTAATATCAGGGCTATAAAACCATTGTTGAGTGCTTTGACAGATTCAGAGATGAGAAATGTGATAGGTCTGAATACAACACATGAGATCTGGAAGAGGTTGGAAATATTGTATGAATTAGATGCACAAGTGAAAGTTGATAAGCTACAAAGTCTGAAAGGGAAGTGGGACAACATGAAGATGAGTGAAGATGAAAACATCTTTTCTTTTATGCAAAAAGTAAATGAACTTGTGATGGGTATTAGATGTGCTAGTGGAACCTTGGAAGAAGATGAGATCGTGGCTAAGATACTCAGATCTGTGCCTGATTCTTACAAAACAAGAGCTCATTCTATTGAAGAACTCATGAAAACAAAAAGTGTGACAAGAGATATGCTAATTGGTAACCTTGCTTCCTTTGAGTTGAGTGAATTTGGGGAATCTACTCCTAAAATAGAATCTGCATTCAAAGCTACTATGTCTGGAAAAAGTCAACATATATATGATTCGGGAGAAAGTTCAAGGAAGACATTCAAGTATGAAGATGAAATGAAACTGATTGAAGATGAAGAAAGAGAGCTAGAAGAGCTGGAAGCATTGATTGTGAAAAGAGAAGCTAAAGGACAAAGTAAGTACAAAGGAAAACTACCTATTGAATGTTTCTCTTGCAGTAAGATAGGTCATTTTACATCAAGGTGGCCTAAAAGAGTTTCTAAGTAGAAACCTGGAAAGTCTAGATCTCAAAAGAAATGTTATTATGATGAAGAAGGGGTTACTGATGATGAATCTAATAAAGAAACTGGAATTGAAGAAGGATGGGTATTCATTGCTATTAAGGAAAATGGTCTGGTGTCCATTGAATTTGCTAGTAATAAAAATATTGAGAAAGCTCTTGCAGCCAAAATTAATGAATAGGATGAGTGGGTGATTGACAGTGGATGCTCACATCATATGACTAGTGACAAAAGAAAGTTCATAAGCTTGGAGAAATATGACGATGGTGTTGTAAGATTTGGAGATAACAATGTTGGTGTGATTTGTGGCAGAGGCACTATTTCTCTTGGTGGTAAATACAATACCGATGATGTCGTATATGTGGAAGGATTGAAGCACAAACTATTGAGTGTTGGATAGATGGTTGAGAAGGGATACAATCTTCAGTTCAAAGATGGAAAATATAGGATATTGGGAAGCTCAGGAAATGTAATTGCTTCAAGTTCAAAGACAAAAGGTAACATTTTTCACTTAAGTGCTGCTAGTGAAATTTGTTTAATTGCTCAAGTTGATGTAAACTGGTTATGGAATAGGAGATTATGTCATGTGAATTTTGATAACATTGTCAAAGTAAGCTCCACACAAGCAGTTAGAGATTTTCCTAAGTTAGTGAAGCCTACTAACACCATATCATGCAAGGAATTTAAAATGGGAAAGTAGACAAGAATTTTATTTTAGAGCAAACAACATCATTCTAACGGAGTATTGGATTTGGTACATATTGATCTATGTGGTCCATCCAAATCAGAAGTCTACAAGGAGAAAGGTACTTTATGTTGGTTATTGATGATTATTCTAGAATGATATGGGTTGCTTTCTTAAGAGAAAAACATGAGGCATTGGAGAAGTTCAAAAGGTTCAAAGCTATGACAGAGAATGAGATAGGTCTAAAGATCAAATGCTTGAGATCAAATAGAGGTGGTGAATTCACTTCTCAAGAGTTCAATTCATTCTATGAAGAGCATGGAATCAAATGACAATTATCTTCTCCCCGAACTCCTCAACAAAATGGAGTTGTTGAGAGAAAGAACAAGACAATTCTAGATGTTGCTAAAACTACAATGTTGGAAGGTAATGTTCCTCATATCTACTGGAGAGAAGTTGTAAGCACTGCAGTATATACTATCAACCGGGTAAATTTCAATGGTAATTTTGGTACGACTCCTTTTGAGTTGTGGTTTGGTTATAAGCCTATTGTGAAATATTTCAAAATATTTGGAAGTAGATGTTATATCAAAAGAGATGAAGATATAGGTAGATTTAATGCTAGAAGTGATGAAGGAATCTTTTCTGGGTTACTCTACTAAAAGCAAAGCCTATTAGTGCTACAATAGAAGATTGAAGAAGATGGTTGAAAGTGCAAATGTCAGAGTTGATGAGGATACTGACAGATCATCGAGGTATTGCTCAAAACCTGTTGCTACAACCATGATAACCAGATGTAACTTAACACAAAATGATGATTCACCTAAGGCCAATCAAACAAGATACAAGTCAATGATTTGTGGATTTCTATACTTGACTCAGACCAGACTAGACATCATGAATGTTGGATGCATGGTTGCTAGATATCAAGCTGATTCGAAGGAATCACATGTGACTGTAGTAAAGAGAATTTTTAGATACCTAAAAGGAATAGTTGATTTTGGGCTATGGTATCCAAAAGAAGATGATATTACTTTTAATGCCTTTACAAATGCAGATTGGGCAAGAGATGTGGGTGACATGAAGATTACTAGTGGTGGTGCATTCTTCTTGGGGAAGAAGCTGGTGTCATGGCTAAGTAAAAAAAAAAATTCCATTTCCTTATCTACTGCCGAGGTAGAATATATTGCTGCTGCAAACAATTGTACTCAAGTGTTGTGGATGAAGCAAATGCTGAGAGATATCAGAGTTGAGTATGATGAGCCTATTGCTATATTCTGTGACAATTCAAGTTCCATAAACATTTCCAAGAATCCAATGCTACATTCAAATACAAAGCATATATCTATCAAGTATCACTTTTTGAGAGACAAAGTGAGTGATAAAGAAGTCAGATTGGAATATGTGCCCACTAAGGAACAAATTGTAGATATCTTCACCAAACCATTGCTTAAGGATACTTTTGAGTATCTCAAAAGCAAGTTAGGGGTAATTTCCCCTCCTAATTTGAACTAAGATGCAAGTCCTTGCATCAATCCATGCACCTATAGTCAAATCTTGTTTCAAATTGATGATATTGTGGCTGCTACTTAGGGGGAGTAGTCAGATGATTCAAATATGTGGTTCAGAGCATGTGTACCTTTGCCATTGATGTCAAAGGGGGAGAAGAGTAATGTGAAAACCCTTGCGGAAGAAAGGGGGAGAAGAGTCATGAGAGAAGAGTAATGAAAGGAGAAGAACAATATGAGAAGGAGATTGTTGGAAAAGAGCTAGTTGTGCTTGATGATTTTTTCACGTCATGTGTTGCAATCAATGCCAAAGGGGGAGATTGTTGGATGTTGTTGTTGTGTTTCTGATATGTGGTTTTCATTGATGTCAACACTATTGAAATTGATGATTTTGAAGGATGTATATGTTGAGGAGATTGAGAAAATTAGAATAAATATGTTGCAGACAGTTTGTGAAGCTGTGAAGACAAAAGTGGTGGAAAGTTCTATAAATTGGTATTTAGAAGGCACACATTAATGGGTTTGTTGTTGAGTCTATCTAGTATGTTGTCTAGAAGTTTCAAAGTTGTAGAGTTCCTATAGTTATTTTATTACTGTAGCAGGTGTTTCTGGAAGAAGAGAATGCAATTCTGGAAAATTGAGTTGTTGCGTATGCTCTTGAGATGTTCAGTGATGTTTCTAGACCGTGCTCTATCATTGTGATATGTCTGCATTGATCGGTGTGTTTGTGATCAAATATTTTTACTTTGTGTGTTCGAGCTTTCATGTTCTCAGCCGACATGATGGTGGTAGCATGTTGCAGATCCTTGTGGATTAGTTTTTGAATGCTTGGTGTGTTTGAGGATGTTGATTTAGGTCTTCATTATATTTTGATTGACTCAGGTTGGTGCACATTGAGATTTGTTCATGAACTGGGCCAACAACTTGTAATTCATTTATTCCTTATTTGTGGCTGATAGAGTTGTTGATGTAAATTTATGTAACAAATATATAAGAGCATTGTTTTCATCATTTTTGTGTATGCTCAGTGAATGTATGTGAAGCATGTGCAAGATATGTGCGAATAAAGATCAGATCATTCGAATGCAGAGCAAAGTGTGAAGAAGTTTGAGCAAAGAGTGAAAAAGTATTTCTATGCCTAATCGAAACTGTCATTAGGCTTGTGAAGAAGATAATTTCTCAGTTCAACCTCATCAAATTGATTTATTTTGATTGTCTTATGTAAGGCACTGAGCCTTCCCTTTGAGTAGTGAGCTCTAGGCAGTGTTCTTGAATGCATGCACATTCTTTATTCATTTTCTATTATACTTTTAATAGTGTATAATTGTGGATTAACCTCCACTGTGGTTTTTCCCCTAACAGGGTTTCCACGCAAAATCTTGGTGTTGTGTGTTTGTGATGTGTTGATGATTCTTGCTTTCACTATTAATTATTAGATCTGTGATTAAATGTTTATAAGGTTAAGTAAAGTTTTAAATTTTGTAACAACTGATTCACCCCCCCTCTCAGTTGTCTATCCTTGTTTTTCCAACAACAGGAGCCCGAAAGTGAAGATTTAGTTAAAAAAATTAGTTCAATGTCTAGTTTTCCCAAAAATTGTAAACAAGTATTGTGGGATTACCCCCCTCCATATTTCTCAAAACTAGGCACCTCTACACCTTGTGGCATTGTTGTTCGCAATATCTCCAAGGATAATGGATTGCTTTTGACATAAGATGTGGGTGGTCCATTTTGATTTTGGTTTATGGTGGAAATTTTCTTTCAAAGAGATGAAATAGTTTGGAAAAGTTGTGTTATGAGAGGGTCATTGCTTGTGTTATGAGATGAAAGTGAAAGTGGTGATGGAGTGTATGTATTTTTAGAACAAGTGAATGGAATGATTATAGGTGGTAAGGTAGGAGATATAACTTGTGATGCCATATAGGAACTAGGGATTCTAGCAGGAATACCTAGGGAAGGAATCACATTACTAACTTGTTGCATTGTTTTTGTGACTTGAGGAGGGGTATAGGTAGGCATTGAGGATATTTTTGTGGGAGGAATAATTTGAGTTCCTCCTTGACTTGTAACATTGTGTGTTGGTAAAGGACAACTAGTGGTTGAGGGAATATGCTTTCCAAATATTTGCACTATGTTTTTCACAAGGTCAAGGCCATCTTCGCTTTCAAGCATATGGTGTGTTTTCTATGGTAGGAATTGTAGTAGTTGAAGTGTTTTCAAGGATTATTTGATATTTTAATTTTACTAAATCCTCATGAATTTGAATTATTTTTTCTTGCAAGATATTATCATTCCTTGTTTCAACTTGCATGCTACTTGAAGGAAAAGAGTTGCTAAGGGTGTTATCCATGCCTAGTGTACTAGTGTCAATACTAGGAGTGGAAGCTCTAGATAACATGGAAGTTCCATAATTATTGTACTATCATGGGATGACATAAGTCTCAAACTTATTCTCACTATTGTATTAGAAATGTGACACCAAACACTCATACAAAGGCTACTCACTAGTAAAATAAGAATAATGAAATGCTTATAGCTAAAATTCTAGAAAGTGAAACAAAAATGTAGAAACAACAAATAGAAATTCATAAAATGGATTGTAAATGCTAGAAAATGAAGTGAAAAATATGCAGAGGGATTGATTCGCTCAAGGTGATGAATGAGTCAAGGTACTAATTTTCTTAAAAAAATTCTGAATATTTGAATTGAATTTTATGCTTTTTATGTTTTCTGATATGTGTATGAGATGAAAATACAAAATTTGATTGATTTTTAATGGAATTAGATGCAATAATGAAAGCTAAATGAGATTTTCACTAAAGAAAGATTTGAAACCCTAGAATGCAAATTAACTAATGCAAAATCTAATGCAATATTAATGCAAGCTAAATCTAGGCTATAAATGCACTCCAAATCAGAATAATGATGTCCTAAATTTAGGTTCACCAAAATAGAACCTCTGAAAAAGGTATACATGTGATGAAAATGTGTTCACACCCACTTTCAAGGAGACTCCACTCAAGGATAATCCTAGAGATCTCAATGTGAAGGAGATTGAAATCTCGCAATAGGGTTGTCCTAGAGGTTGAATGATATTTAATGAGGGGCTCACCACCAAGTTTAGACATGGAAAAGACAATGCAATGAAAGTTGTAAGACACAAACCTAATTGAATATAAAATAACCCTAAATGACTTAAAAAAGATAAACATAATGCAATAGAAAGCTATGAAAGTGGAAGTGTGCACTTGGGATACTAAAGAAGGAAAAATGGAGATTTGGATCATTGAAAAATTTGATGTTGATGTTGAGTGGGACTCATTCTCCAAGCTAGGTGAATTAGTCTAGTTTTTGAGAAAATGTGCATATTCAAGTTTTAGCAAAAAGGGTATCCAAATCTACATAAGTCTTTGCCAGGCCTGTAAAGTGGGACTCATTTGCCAATAGTGGTAAATTAGTCCATTTCTACTTTTCTAGAAGTTCTGAACTGGATTTTTTTCCTCTCAATTTTCTCTTCTCTTTTTGACTGGTTTCCAGATCCGAAATTGCAAATTTCCACCTGCAGGTCTTCTCTAAGCTTCTCCAAGGCTTGATGAAAACTTTGACAACTTTAGGGATTTGGCTAATTTTCTCCAACTTTTCTTCTTGACAAATCTACAACCTAGACCTATAGATCATACACAAGAAGATGGAAAAATGTTGTGGAGATAGAGAATAGGGGTTTGCCTTGGTCAAACCCATTGTTGGTAATTAAACCTTGAAATTAAATTAAATATGAATGGAGAATGATGAATGAACAAATAAAAATGTTGCAACTCACCAAACCCTAGCAATAAGTGCTACAAACATGTAAGTAATGGCTCTAATTGATGTAGAATTGGAATCTTTCTTGATGTTGGTAGATATTTGAATGGAACACTAAAGACGAGAAATATATGAAACTAGAAGTGTGCACTTGGGAGATTGAAGAGAACAAAATGTAGATCTTGATCATTGAAAAATCCACTATTGATGTTGACTGAGACTCATTCACCAAGTTGGGCGAATCAGTCCAGTTTTTGAGAAAATGTGCAGATATAGGTTCTAGCCAAAAGGGTATCCAAATCTACAAAAATCTTTTTTAGGCCTATACAGTGGGACTCATTCGCCAATAGTGGTGAATTAGTCCACTTTTACTTTTGTGGAAGTTATAAACTAGATTATGTTCCTCTTAGTTTTCTCTGCTCTTTTTGACTAGTTTTTGGATCCAAATTTGCAAATTGCCACTTATAGGTCTTCTCCTTGAGCTTCTCCAAGGATTGATAACAAATTTGACAACTTTAGGGATTTGGCGGATTTGGCAACTTTTCTTCAACTTTTCTTCTTAACAAATCTGCAACCTAGCCCTACAAATCATACACAGGAAGATGGAAAAATGTTGTGGGGCTAGATAATAGGGGTTTTCCTTATTCAAACCCATTTTTGGTAATTAAACCTTGAAATTAAAGTAAATATGAATGGAGAATGATGAATAAACAAATAACAATGTTTCAACTCACCAAACCCTAGCAATAAGGTGCTACAAACATGTAAGTAATGGCTCCAATGGATGTAGATTTGGAATCTTGCTTGATGTTGATAGATCTTTGAATGAAACACTTGTTCAAGAATCACAAATCCTACATCATAATTGTTAGATCTAAAACAACATGATGCAATCAATCTTCAATGACATGATGATCACGACACTTGAAGAATTCTCTAGAATGCTTGATAATATGCCTTTGAAATTCCTTGAATGCTCGTGTGAATTCTCAAATTCTCTTGTGAACTCTTGAATGCTTGTAAAATTTGATAGGTGAGAATATGAGTGAAAGAACCTTGTATTTATACTCAATTATGCAAGAATTCTTGAAATTACAACACTACAAGCCGACATTAGATCTAGGAGAATAAAATCCTACTAAAAATTTGATTTAAATTTGAATTTTGGTCATATGAAACTCATTCACCCAAGGTGGAAAATGAGTCCACGCAAGCCTAATGTATGGGATGAAAAATGAAAATTTCATAGAAATGTGTGAAACCTACATTGGGGCCAAAAAGACATAGGTGGGACTCATTTGACCAAGGTGGAAATTGAGTCCCAAACACTAAATTTGGGCCACACAAGCTAGGAACACCTAAATTATTACTCGTCAATGATTGGTGTTGGGATTATCCTCAAAAATATGTAATAAATGAGGCTTGTGGATGCAAAATAGGGTCAATTAAAGCATAAGAAAGCCCAATTATTAATGACAAGCCTATAGAAATGTTAAAGTGTGTTACAACACTTCACAAGAATCCAAATAAGGCAAGATAAAGGGTTGATTATGATTAAAATTATGTTTATTATGCATAGCTATTTTATAAAACCTTAGAAAAGTGTGAAAGCGTGTTACAACACTTCACAACACTTATGCAAGGCACCATTAAAATCCATTAGTTCACAAGGCCCCAATACTTAATGTGAATGTGTTATCCATATTACAATACTAAATGAAGGCAACATTAAGCCAAAATCACAAGGAGGGCCCAAACAAGCCAGAAAAAGTAGAAGGGTTACTTTTTTGGTGACTCCAAAAGGAATGCTGAATGAACAAAAGTAGTGTTGAAACTTATCGAACCCTTGAAATAAAGACTACAAACTTGTGTGAAATTGATCCAATGGATGTGAATCTTGACTCTTGATCTTGATATGAATAATGTCTTTGAATACTTACTTGAATCATGAAAACCTACATCAAAAATGTTAGCTCACAAACACACATGATGCATGATGACTTTGACATGATTCTTGAATCTTGAATATAGATTCAAATGTTTGAGAATTAGCTCTTGAATTCTTTTGAATACTTGAAATTTCTAGATCACACTTGCTCTTGAAGATTGCTAGATGACTTATAAACTTGCTAAGTGAAAATATATGAAATAACCTTGTATTTACTTGTTTATGCCAAATTTACCAAAATTACAACACTACAAGTCGACATGAGATCTAGCATAATAAAATATCACCAAGAATTTTATTTAAAAATAGGTCTTGGTTTAAGGACTCATACGCCACCTTGGGCGTATGAGTCCTAGTGTCTTAAACATGTGGCACAAAATCTAAGAAATGTCCTATTTTATGCAATGTTTAAGATTGGGCCCTGAGACCTAGGTGGTACCCATACACCCAAGGTGGCGTATGAGTCCCAGATCACTAAATTTGGAACACACAACCTCAAACACTGAATCATGATTTTTCAATTGTTAAACATCGAGATTATCTTGAGAAAAATGCATTTAATAAGGCTTGTGGATGCAAAATAGGACCAAATAAGGCATAAAGAAGCCCAATTTTAGCAGGGAGGGCCCAAACAAGTGTGAAAATGTAAAGGGATGCATTTTTCTACACTACACCTAATAAAAAATCAAAAAATTTCTCGCAAATTCTTATTAAAAATATTTAGCCTAGTTGATTTTATGGGATCATAAGGGTTGGAAATAAGGCTTCAAAGCTGCCAACTGATGGTTTACTTGACAAGGTATTCTAAATTCTCTAATAATTTTCCATTAAAGATTATAATTTTAGTTATGTACCTCATCAAAGACTTTTCCCATTATATTCCAATCCTAGAATAAGGTTTGTTGTGGCCATTTGAATTATTATCTATTGTAATTACACACATTGTGCTTTTGATCTTGTAATAGTGTTTAATTATCTAATTATTCTTGGTCTATAGCTTTGTTTAATTTTTTGTATTCACCATCCTAATCATGCCTATTTTTTCTAACATACTAGGAATTAACATAAAGTAGGTAAGATAGCCTAGTTTGTGGCATGTGGTAAAGTTGCATCCTATTTCAACTTAAGATGCTGAAATAAACTACTCCATTATGGAGAATCAAACCTATGCTCTTGTTAAGATAATATTTTTTTTTATCTATCTTATGTTTTAGTCTATCTAAAATCACTACCTTTTTACCACATAAAATACTTAGAGATATTTTTGTATAGTAAGAGGCATAAAGAAAAAGGTGTATATGGATGAACAAGATCAAAAAATACGATTTAGAGGTGAAGGCAACCAAGTTGGTCAATGGTCAAGGACTTTCCAAGCTAATGGATAAGATAAAATTTGGATTCAATTAAAGAGCATTAGGTTGAATTTGATCCATATTATTCTCCCTACCATTTAGAGGATTTTCCTTGAGATAATGATCTATTGTGTTTTATTTGGAGAACTTGATCTATTCCCTAGAGCTAGATGATAAGAAAATGAGAGGACTAAAGTTGACATATCAAAGATAACATAATGTGGAGAAATACCAATGGGATACTCTTTAAGTGTTTGGATAAGGAATATTATATAAGAGTTATACATGAATACCACCAATTTTTGTGTGATGGAAAATAATTCCAAAGACTACTGATCATAAGACTATGATAGTAGTATATTGGTGGCCCACATTGTTTAGAGATGTGGCCAAGTTTATCAAATGATGATATTCTTGCCAATTTTTTATAGGTAAGATGGAGTTTTCAAGTGAATTCCTCCTACTACCATTTTAGTAGAGGCTCTATTTCAATTATGGGTTCTAGAATTATTTAGAGAGATAATTGAAAATTCCAAAAACATATATGAATGAATATCAATTGGTATTGAATACTTAACCAAATGGTTGGAGGAAATTCCTACAATAAATAATGCATAAAAAATATAGATTTAACTCCTACTAAATAACATCATCATAAGGTTTGGTGTGATCAAAGATTTATGTTGATAATGTGACGTGTTTCATGTCCTATGAATTTATTAGTATATATTCTTAATATGAGATAGACCAAACACATTCATGCCCTTTTCATCCACAAGAAAATGGATAGGATGAATCCAAATCCGAACACATTATAGAAACAATTAGAAAGACTCTAGATAAAAAAAAGAAGAGGTGAGATTATAAGATAATATTTTTTGCTTGGGCTAACAAAATCACCTACAAGAAGGATATTAAGAGGAGTCAATTATAACTAGTTTATGACATGGATGCCAAAATAACAATAAAAATTAAATTTACCAATTTAGCAATTGTTTTGAAAATTTGAGAAGATGTCATTTACCAAAGGGTACATTAGTTGAATAAAATAGAAGAACCCAAAGGGTTGTCAATGAGAGGAACTTGTGATAGAAAAAATTAAGTATCTATTTGATAAGAAGCTATCCAAAGGGATTTTTAGGCGGGGGATATTGTTCTCATGTGGAAATATATGCTAGAGGATAAAGTGAAACATGGAAAATTTAATGCCTCATGGGTTGGACCTCATAAACTTTCTAAGTGATGCGGTCAAGAGAATTTATGTCTCATAAGTCTTGATAGAGAATTCATGGAGCTTATAGTTCATTGTCAACATCTTAAGAATTACTTATCTTTTAAGGTATGGTTTTAGGAACCTTTGTATATATAATTCTCATTTTCTCATCATGCGTGCTTCATTATTGATCTTGTAAAAATCATGTTGTGGATCCTTATATAATCATGATCAAGTGTTTTTATATCGATCACCTTTTGATCCCCTATCTTGGTCTCCTCCTATAGTTCTAGATTCTTATTGTTCTTGCAAGAGACACATATCTTGGACTAGAGCCAATGTTGGCATCCCATATTTATGTCTCATTTTCATTTATTTTCTCCCATATTATGTATTTGAACTTGTTTACCAAATACCAATGTCCAATCTAAGACATCTCTTATTAGGTCTCCATGTTGAGTGATTCCACAATAGTGGTTTACACTTTTTAGCCAAACTTGACATTGAATTGAATATTTTCAACTAAATCTTCACTTTCAGGCACCTATAGCTACTAAACCATGAGGAATTTGAAGATTATGCAAACTAGTGATTTGTGACATTTTGTTTGTAGATTCTATATATATATATTTTTCAAATTTAGAAGCAGATTGCATTTCTTTTTCCATCTCCTTTGTAAACTAGTTTTTAATAATAAACACCATTTTTAAAGAGTGATGCTCATTGTAAACAACATAAATTTTTAACTATGAAGGATAAAATTCTAATTTTTTCGAATTTAGATTTGTAACTATGATATATAGCATGTTAATTTGGTTTCATAGTATTTTATTAAACATTTTTTCTTAATTAAGTTTTGAAGTCAAACTAATTGCAATTTAGACATAAGCGAACTGTATACAACATAACTTGTTTTGTATGTGTCAAAATTCAATTGTTTTTTTTGCTAGACCAAGGATATCAATAAAAAGCATGAACATATTTTTTAGATTTTTTTTGGTTATCTACTATTTTTCCACATGTATGTGCAGAACAGAGAGCTTGATTTTCAATGAAAAACCCACATTCACAAGAAATGAAAAATAAATATAATGATCAAATTATATATATTTAAAATTGTACTTTTTGGGAAGCTTATAATAAGGAATACATACTTACAAAAAATAAATTTTAAATGAATTCATTTGATCTCCCAAAAGGTAAATTAAAAGTGGTTTTCTTATTAGTATTTTGATAGGTGTAAAGGAGACTTTGTTATAGGTATGGTTTGAAACTAGTGGGGTTCTATTTAAGGGGGTTTGATCTAAGGTCGTTTTATCAAATCCTCTTTAATTGGAATCCTTTAAAATGATTTTTTCAAGACTTAAATAATTATATTTTCTAGAAATATGTGATTTCAACAAAATTCAAGATGTCCCAAAAAGTGTAAACCACTATTGTGGGATCACCTTGCTTCAATTTTTCATAAGTTCTCATTGTTCTTCATCTCCCCATAAACCTACAAATGTGTTAAAACTTTACAAGAATCTAAACATTTCTAAGTGTTGGGTTTTTATATTTAAATTCCTAAATATATTTTCTTGTATTAGAGTTTTGGAGCTGACCATATTGGTATGCCTTCCCTCCCAACTCCACCTTTTCCTTTATTTTTGTCAGGATTTTGGACTTTCCCATCCTCTTTTACCTTTCACCCATTCCCTTGTTTTCCTTTTTTTGTTTGTTGATATGTTGAAGTTATCCTTCCTGACATTCCTTTACATCAACCTCCACTTTCCCTTACTTTTATTGGGTTATTGGGATTTCTCTTACTATCATTATCTTCATTCAATATTCAACTCCTAGACCTTACATTAAGTTTCCTTTGGCACCAATTTTTTTTCCATCTCCTTACTAGATTACTATTCCCTTGACCTCACTGAACTCTCATCCTTGAAAGTTTACTATATTATTTTATTAGGATCATGGGTTTGGATGTGTCTCTAATTAGGTACCTCATAAGGGGTGGCATCAACTCTCAGTCTCCCAAATCCCCAACAACATAAGTGTTAAGGTTAATTATATTGGGGAGTTCAAAATTTCGTGAACTCCAAGGAAAACTTTAGTGGTGAATCTTCGCCAATTAGAGAATTCTAGGAATCGGGCAAATCAAAATTGGCAAATTTATCGTATCCAATAGGGTGTTCAAATCGCCCGGATTTCACAAACTATCGGTCCAGTGCATGTCCATTTGCCAACAATTCTTTTTTATGAGGTATGTTTAGGCAATAAATTCACCATAAAAAAGTACACGTTTCCAATGGATTGATTAATATTTTCACCTGGAATCCTGGAGAGCATGTCATAAAACACCAACATATTCGCCAATACTATTAAAACAACATTATATGAAGACCCATTTTGCCAATTAAACTTTACAAATAGTTGCTTGTGAAGACCCATTTTGCCAATTAAAATTTATAAATAGTTGCTTATGAGGACCTATTTCGCCAATAATATTTAAAAATAATTACATTTGAGGACACATTTCCCCTTGAAAATTACAAAGTATCATTGTATAAGCATGTGAGATTCGCCAAATTTTTAACATACCATTTAAAAATCTCGTAGAATTTGCCAAATATGGATTGATATAAATACAATTGAAACTATTATTTATTCTTACACATTTTGTTCGGTTCTGAGGTTCTACTTCTTGATTTAGAAGTCAATGAAACCTGAAAACATAGACTCAAAGGTGAGTGATCATTTCTTCATATTGTTATTAGTTATTAGTTATAATAATAAGATTTCTTTATCTGTTTTCCATTCTTGCTTCAATCTTAAACATGATTTTGAGTAGGGAATGGGATCTATATTCTCTGTTGGTCTATCCTTCTTAAACAAGATGACATTTTTTTCCAGCTTTTACTCAAAGTGAGATATCAATATGTCGAGCATCAAGGGTAAGACTCCTGAGGGTAATGAAGAGACTGGGAGGCCATCCAAACACCCAAAACGTGGAGGTACCGTACAATCTTACTTTGGCATTGGAAAAGCTTCTAATCCATCAGATCAAGGTGGAGCTACATCATCAACTCTTGTACCAAATATTATTGAAGATGGCATTGACAATACCTCACTGCCACAAGAAGGTCAAGGTGAGATTGTTAGTGATTTAAATCAAAATGTATCAAATGAGGATGGGAATACTGTAGAAGATGTTCCAAGGGACACCTTGGTTAGCTAGAATGAGATAATTGACTTGGATAAGGATGATGTTGGTAGCAAGAAAATAAAAGGAAAATCAAAATTGGGTGCAAGTAGGAAATGGCAAGGAATTTTCAACTTGGTTGGTTGTTGAAGTACCCATTCCTTGAACCAATGGGGGTATCAAACGAAAATGATATTGAAAGGGAAATAAAGGTCAAATGTAAGATTTGTATTTGGAAATGTGGAAGAGAAAAGATGATGCAACTGAAGCTTGACACTACAGAAAAACATATTGGTAAATTTTATGAAAAACAAATCATAGAAGGAAAGGAACAACTAGTCATACGATGGAAATCAAAGGAAGAATGTCTTCATGTTAAGTATGCCGCGGATTATGGAGAGCATAACCATAGAATGTCAAAGATTGAAAAATGTGAAGGTACACTTGAGGCTCATTTTGGAAAAGCCATGGCAACAACAAATATGTCAAAAAATGTTCAGATGATTGTTGTTTTTCATATTTTGTCTAGGGGGCATCCTATGACAGACTACCCATAATATTTTGATTTATTATCTTATTTGAGTGTTCCCCACTTTCCCTTCTCACATTGGTTAGTAAACACTGGATGGGATTGGACGAACTGTCTTGCTGCAGTGGAAAAGGAAGATTTAAAGGAGAGAGTAAAAGAGTCAAATTTCATTGCATTATCTTTAGATGAAGTTACTGCGGTAGACAATATTTCTTCAGTTTGTATGCATTTGTATACTGTAGAACAAAATTTTTGCCAAGCTCATCTTCTTTGTGTTCATAAAATGAAATAGTTCAACATCACAATATCTATTTGAACTAGTCAAGAAATATTTGAATGAAATTGCAGGTATGGGTGAGTTGACAATTGCCAAAAAGTTGGTGTGTGTAGGAGCTGATGGAGCTGTAGTGATGCAAGGTCAAAGGAGCGGTGTTTGCACAAAGTTACAAACTACTTGTGCACCATACATGCTTGGAATTCATTGTATGGCCCACAAAATGAATTTAGCATTCAAAATTGTAAGCAAGTTTCCTACAGTATCAAAAGTTGAAAAACTAGTTCGTGAGATCCACGCATACTTCTGCCGAAGTCCCAAACGTTTCCTTGAATTTCAACATTTTGCTGAGGGAATAACACCTAGAAACAAGCTTCTCAAGGATGTCGATACCAGATGGATCTCCCTGCATGGACCAACACAACGAGTTCTTTCAGAATATCAATCCTTGATTGAAGTGATGTACGATCATTGCAACACAGTAGACAAAGCTCCTGACCTCTTACATAGGTTAAGTGATATAGAGACACTCTTGATTTTATTTAGTCTTGTCCCCATGCTGGATGAGATGAACAATATTGTGAAGAAAGCCCAAGATAGAACTATGTATATTTATGAATATGCCAATCTATGTAAACTTACATGCTTGGACCTCAATCATCTATATCTAGATCTAACACAAGAAGGTGCAAATTATTTGATGTGGCAAAAAATTATTGATTTGAATAATCCTGATAATTATTTACAGTTTAATGCAAGCAAACACTTATGTATCTGCCTACGTGGATATGAGATACCAATGTACCATTGTAAGATAACCAAACACTCTAGTAGAGAAGTACTTATTAACGAGGAATATTTTATCAAAATTGTTAAATCTATTAGTGATAATTTGAAGGAAATTGCAAATTCTCTTTCCTCAAAGATTTGCAAAATATTCTCTTGACATTAAATACTTGAAGCCATGAGTATTGTGTATCCTCAATTTTGTGTAAATCGAGATAACCCAAAATATTTTCATGATCAAGTAAAAATATTGATCGAATAGTTTTCAAAAGAGGTAACATACAATGAGTAGGCAATAGAAGGAATTTTAAATGAAAATAAGCTTAGACAACAATGTAGGATTTTTCCAACAACTATGAGGGACCCATATAAATCCATGGGCAAGGAGAAGGCCTCTGAACTAGGATCAATAAAAAAGGTTTGGACAAGCTTATGTCAAAGTGAAATATTGCATGGTTCAATGTCAAAATATTTCAAACTTGCTCATTTATGTCAAACAATGATATTGAGGTTGGTGGAGGATGAGAGAGTTTTCAGTACATTGGGGTTTTTGAAATCAAAGTTAAGAAACAAACTTGACAAGAATTTGGAAAATTGCTTGAGGATGAAATGAACTGCTTATAATGTCAAAAAACTTCCTTTTGAAAGGGCACTCACAATCTGGAGGTCCACATGTGAAAGAAGAGGGGCTGAGTTGTGCAACATAGGCTCTCCAATTCCAAGCGCCTATACTGGTGGCAGTGGGCTTGGGACATATGGCAATGATATTGAAATTGACATAAACCACATAATGACTATTGAATTTGAGACACAGGCCGAAGAAAGTGAAATGAAGACTCAAAATCAAGATGAATATTTTACTTTATCTCAAGATGAGCATCGGTTTGAGGACCCTAACTCCATTTGGGAAATGGAAGAGAATTAGCAAGTTTTAGGTATTTTTACTGCACTTCATGAATCAGTTTCCAATGTTCCAATGTCCAAACTATAGTTGATGATATTTTATATTGTATTCAATGAACATTGAAATTGTGAATCATTGCACTTCATGATATCTTATTTTATATTGTACTCAAGCACTACATGAATCATATTCCAAACTGTAGTTGATGATTTTTTATATTGTATTCAAATAAATTGTGAATCATTGCACTTCAGGATATTTAATTTTATATTGCACTTCATGATATTTTATATTATATTGCACTTCATGAATCATATGCTAAAGTCAAACTGTAGTTGATGATATTTTATATTGTATTCCATCATCCATGAAATTATGATATTTAAATTTAAATTTGATCTCTTAAAAGGAAATTTAATTTTTCTTTACAAAGAAACTAGCCTCCACCGAGTCCACCCCACTTATCTTCGATATATCAATAATCACAAAAATATACGACACTTTGATTTTATGATTCATAAATTATGAAAAATGCAAATTGTAGAAATTTGTTTGACAAGATCCATATTATAGTCTACATTGCATCCATAAAAAAATTTGAAATTCTGTAGTGATGTAGTCCTTCCCCCATTCCTAACAAAATTCAATACCATCGGCCTAACAATGCTTCATCGGCTGAACCCCCATCACAGTCCGACCATGGCCTGATGAAAAAAGCTCACAACCTAGTATAAGTGTAACAATACTCTATCGGGTTGACTCCCAAGGTGCTCTCCCGATATATCAATAGAGTCAAGTTGTCAACAAAAGTAACCATGAATTATAACTATGGGCATGAATTATTGAATGCATAAAGTATATCGGGGGAACTATGGTGCATCAGGGAAACATTATCTAGTGTCCCACTAATAGAAAGAAGGATAGGTGTCCATCGATGGAGAGGGTGGCTATCGGTGAAAGACTGATGTGACATCTCGGGGCATCGTCGAATTCGAGATATTTGAATTAAATGTTCTTCTTTGATGACAAGATTGAGAGACGGTCCACGGATGGTGCATTTATGAGCCATAATTGAAGTGAATTATATCACAAGTTGATCGCATAGTTGTTACAAAATCCTGAAAGATTTCACTTAGGGCAGAAGCAGAAAGGAAGAAACTTGGAGTTCTGACACAACAAAGACCGATGGACTGTGGAAGAAACTCGGCGAGACTTACGTAAGTAAGATTTAAATAATGGAAGAGAGTATAGACAAACCCAAAGCTAAAAAAAAGAAAATTGAAAAGATTAAGACTTTGGATCAACTGGACATTAAAAAGCCTAAGAGACTCCTAAATGAAGACCTAATAGATCAATGCCTTGGGTTGGGGCCGAGACTCAAGAGGAGTGCTCAAATGAATCCTTCCATGGATCGACTATGGGACAAACATAGGGGCTTAGGGGATATTCAGACACCGCAATGAGGGTACGACCTCTTCATGTACCATTACAGAAAACAATTTAGGTTTCAAACAATGTGCGATCCGTAGAGGTTGAACCTGGGAAGAATTGTGGTGCCCAATGTGTTTGTGAACACAAAGCTAATTAAAGCTCTTTCTATCATATATGACCCCAAGAAAAGAACTATCCAGTCACATGGTGGGGGTGACATGCTTGTTATTTCTAGGAATCAAGTATTTCTAATGTATTTCAGTTAGAGTGTTCACTAAATTTATCATTCATGGTCAAAGATCTCTTGACACAGTATCACCACATGGATACCAAATGTAAGAGATGGAAATTACCTTTGCATAGGCCCAAGGATGAAGGAGGCCAACTCAGGAGGTTCTCTAGGAGTGAAAACCCTTCTTTCCATGAATATTTTTTCAAAGAGTATTTCTGATACACCTATTATTCAGATGATCAGGTTTTGGGAGTAGAGGTTCCACTTCTCATGTCGATTTCCCCAATGGTCTTAGCTGCAGAAATACAACACAAGGATGCCAGACCATTTGATTATGCTAGCTACTTGGCCAAGGCCCTACATCAAGGGCTTGAAAAGATTAAAAATAATAATGATAATATTAATTTTGAACACCATTATTTGATTATGTATTTGATTTTGTATGAGGGACAAGTTAGAGGGGTCTAGAGTGAAGAATTAAGGATAAAATATACAAATGAAAATGGAGATTTTAAATCTGTACAAATGTGGACTTCATTGTGGGACAACCGATTTGGTAGGTCTCATTACCTTTATTTTGAAGAATTTTTTGTAAAACCATTGATGAAGTTGTCGGGATATCCATGCATTTATATCCTATCCCCAGAAGTACAAAGATTTTTAAGACCAAAGGAAAATGACTAGAGAAATAAAGTGAATCATAACTAGGGAGACTGGTATGCTTTCCTTGATTGTACAGTGATAAGGGTTTATGGGTTCGAAGGGGCTCCACACTTGATGCCACGAGTAGTTCCTGACTGACTTGCTTATTTAGAAATTGTGAGGCAATTAGAAAAATATGATTCCAAACAATCAATTATTCCTAACACCTTATGTTTTGGAGACTTTACAGTGGTTTCCAATGAAGGATATGGAGAAATTAATGGTAAGTTAGGACAATACAACCTACCTCTAGGTGATGTAAGGAAATAATTTGATGCAGAAGGGTTTATTCAAAAGGTGAGATTATCGCGGGGGCTATCAAGGTATGAACACTTGTTCTCAATCAAAGATGTCATAAGAAATCATGATGAGACTTCCACCAAGGAAAGAATGGCCTCTTATAACAAGATTATGCTTGCAGAAGAATGGAAGAGAAAAAATGTCCCATCTTATTCAAAGGCATTTGGTGAGATACAAGATCCTTTATCAAGAATTGAGCAACTCATCACTCATGTCAATGAACTGGTAAAGGATGTTCCCCCAGTTGTGTTTGATGCACCTATGCAACCTATTCAGGAGTTCAGGTTGAAGACATAGAGCCCTTGGATTACATACCTTCACAACCTACTTCTGAGGTATGTTTTTCTATAGATATTGATATAAGTGAAGAAGAGCAGGGTGATGAAGAGGGTGAGCAGGTCAAAAAAATAAGTGCTCCTGTGATTTCATAGTACGAGCCCCCTCAAGAGAAAAATATTGTAAGATTTGAGGCATCAAATGAACTATCTGATGATGTGAGGGTTAGGGCTAGACAACAATTTATTTCTGATTGTGATTTTGTTAAATCTTTTGAATTTAAATCATTTGTTTATGAATATAAAGGCAGAAAAATGAGACAAAAGATACAAGATATCACTCTTGAACAAGAGGCAACCGCTTTGGAGGAATTGAAAAGGGAGGTAGATAAGGAAATGGAGTCCATCACTCTTGAATGAGGAAAGGAATTTCTTCAAGAAGCTGGAGTGTTGCTCTTGCTAGGGTGGGATATTAGCTCTTCAATTGTATTTGATAGCTTCAAAAAAAGAGGGGATAAGACAATGAACTTAATAGAAGAAGCAAGTGACAAAATGTATTTAGGATCTGGATACAACCCAGATGAAACCACCTTTCTTATTTGGTCATTGTATCCCCATGATAAAAGACCTGATATAATTAGTAATCCAAACCAAGTGTTTGGACATCTCTTAGTTCAACAAGTAGAGGATACAAACCCTATGGAGACAACAAAATTGAACATACATGTGACAAAATTTACCAAAGCACAAATCAAAAAATTGATTAAGGAAAATGACAAACTGAAGAAGGAGCTAGAAAATTAGAGAGAAAGAACATATTCCTCCTTGACATCAGATTTGTACTCCCCATGGCTTGAAAAAGATAAGAGAGTGCTTGATGCATTGGCTGATGCAGCCTATTGGAAGAATTACCATCTGAAATCCCAAGGGAAATGCAAAGAATTGGAGAAAGAAGTGAAAACCATCAAATATAACACTATATTTGGAATGATAAAAGAAAGATTCAACAAAATGATGAAGTGTGCTAATGAATATTGGAAAGTATTCAAACACACACACATTGCATTGGTGGAGAATGAAAAGTTGTAGCCTAGAATGATGGAGAAAAAAAAGGAGCTCGCAGATAAGAATGTCATGAAAGGACAAATATTGCTGACATATAACAAGCTGGTAGAATCACATAATAGATATCATAAAAGGCTTAGGGAATATTTTGACTGCTTTGATTCAGTCTCGACACTTCATAATGGCATTGGAAATGTGCGAGAATATGATGATTGGAAGGAAGAGCTTGTTTGGATTCTAATTGTTGTGTTGCAATAAAATAAATGACGAGGATATGGTTTTGCAAAACACTCATAAGCAACTCGAAAAAATAATGTCTATGGAATATGATATGAAAGAGGAAATTTATGACTTGGACACCTATGCTGAACAAAAGTACATCCATCACCTCTTTGTAGTCAATCTGTTTATTAGCCAAACTATAGATGTGTCAGAATTGTATTCAACGGGACAACTATTAGATTTTGAGTAAGAACACCAACCGACAACATGATGAGCACCCTATCATGGAGTAGAAGCTTTGAACAGATCTTAGGTGGTCATGAGCTTCTTCTTGGAGATTAAGGGATTGGTGCATTCACTTGCGTCATTTTTTAATTTATAATTTGAGTTATGCTTAGTTGTCAAATGCCATGACTTTTTGCAAGGGGTTTGTAGCTTGTTTCCTCTCATATATAAGAGAGATCAAGACCCGAATAGGAGATCATCACATCATTTTTAATTAGACTTTAGAGTAGAAAATAGTAATAAGATAGATAATAGATTGCACTAATTCGCCCATCCATCTCATATCATAAACTATTTTTATAATTCATATCATTTGAACTTTGAAGATCAATACAATGGAGAAGGTTACACATAATTACTTATTTTATTTCAAGTGTTCAACTGTTGTGGATTCATATGCTTATATATGCTATTAACTTATTTGGCTGTCTCCAAAGTGGTTGTTTATGTTATTCAAATTGAGTGTGTGGAAGTACATTTAATTTTTCAGTACATTGAATTTGAACTCTTCAGGAATAGGGGCTGTGACCATGGGGTTTTAGATTTATTTATGGACATGATCAAGTAGTAATGTGGGCCACAAAATGGATCTTGTAACACAAATATCTGTACTAATCATTAAATCAAATATAGTGTATTTTTGTTGTATGTGGGATGTGGGTGAGGTGTAAGTTTGTGGATACTGATCAGGATTTTTAGTCCCAACATAACAAAAGCTAACAGTTCAAAATCCATAACTTATAAGCTCTACCGAGAAGTAAATATAATGAGCTAACATTTCAACATCCATAACTTGGAAGCTCTACCAAGAAGTAAATATAATGAGCTAACAGTTCATCACCTTATAGTTCAAATGATAAAATAAATAATATAGATAATTGAACATCATCTCATTATTGAAGTTTGAATTTGAGCTTTTTAATTGATTTTCAAATGAAGGAGTACATAATGGCATTGGCAATGCAGAATCTTGCCAGTTCCCAAAGACAAGTCTACACAAAGCTGAGTTGGAACTAGGAAACTCATACTATCAAAGATTGAAAATTAAAAATCAAGTCATTGCATTACCTTTTCTAGCAACTTCCACTCTTTAGGTGGTGGAATTTCCATTTGTTCTAACTGATGTTGCTTGACTTGAAGTTTTCTTAACATTTCATATTTGTAATTGGAAGTGGAACCTGTCTTGAATTCTTCAGTCAATTTTGTATTCAAGGTTATCAGTGGGGTAAGTGCACCAAGATGGTTCCCAAAAAGGGGACTTAAGTGGACAACTTTTTTCTGAAATAAGGAAATATTGACCTTGGATGTGAAATTGAGGATACTTACACTCAAAATTTTGAAATGGAACAAAAAGAAGGATTCAAGTACTCTGAGTCTACTTTCTAAAATACTAATTTATTTTGAAAAAGTTTGAGATTAAGGGGTTCAAATGAGGGATGTACACAAATTGGTCTTGTTTTTGTTAAAAAAACATAACATAAAAACTCTTGCACGATTTTTCTGATAATTTTTTAATGAATATTTTATTTTTTACTAATTTTCGAAGAGGGCACTTCCTGAAAAAAAAGAATTTTGGTCGTGCTACCCCTACAAATTTTGTAAACTAATTGAATTGAATTTATTTTATTTTTTAAAATTTTTAGAATGGAATCTAGTTTTAAAAAATGCAATTTATTTGAAAATTCAATGAACGGTTAATTTATAACTAAAAAAACACCAAACACTACTTTTTGGAAAAAAAGAGACAAACAAACAAAATAAATTATGGACGAAAGACTTAACATTGTCAGAAAGTGAAAAACATTACATCATTGGATAGCTAAGAGAGAACCCAACATTACCCATGTGTTCGATTTTTTCAATATTGAACCACATGCAATCCTGACGGTGAGCATGAACCCGATTATGTGAAAAATTGTGAAATTTGCAAAAAAATGTCTCTAGTCGTTGAGAATGCCCTCCAAGCCATTGGGATGGTATTCCAAGGCAAATACCAATCCTAAGGCTTGGGGATTCCCAAAGCAAGATATAATGCGAGCGCGTTATAATGTGCTCGCATTATATCGCACTCACGTTATATCGTGCTTGCGTTATATCACAATTTTGACATGTTTAGTAAATGCGTTGACAAAACACGAGTGCGTTATAACACGCTCGTGATTTGGTCTACATTGAAATTGTTTTTTTTTTTTTTTTATTCTTTTTCCTCTTGTTATCTTTGAGGGAAACTATATACATAAAATAAACATTTAAGTATAAGTTGACATTTACATATGGACATTTAATTTCTTATAGTTTAAGTTATATTTCATGTATATAAGTAGGATGTTTGAGAGTGGTTTCAAATCTCTAGGAGTTATAATGCAAGTTCTGGTTTCTGGAAGATCTTAAAAATTTCAGACTTAGTCAAATTTCAATAATCAACATGTCAAATTTCAGTAATTAGGAGGTCAAAGTTTAGTAGTTAGCAAGTTTTATCATCTTTCTCTCTCACTCTCTCCTTCTCTCTACTCTCTATCTCTCCACTCCCTCTCTCTCTCTCTCTCTCTCCCTTCCTCCCTCTCTCCCCTCTCTCTCTTCTAGTTTTTGGAACATCTCACAAATTACAAACTTAGTCAAATTTCAATAATTAGGAGGTCAAATTTTGGTAATCAGAAATTATATTATTTCTCTATCTATCTCACTCATTTTTATCCCTTACACTCTAGACCTCTCCCTCACTATCTCTATCCCTTTTTCTGACTCTATCTCCCTTGATCTCAAGAACTCTCTCTCTGTCTCTGTCTCTGTCTCTCTCTCTCTCTGCTTTTCCCTCTAATTTTCTCTACCTCACTTCTCTCTCGCTCCCTCCCTCCTTCCCTCTCTACTTATCTCTCTCTCTCTCCCCCTCTCTCTCTACCTACCTACCTCTCCCTCCATCATGCCCTAACACTCTCTCTATTTCTCTCTAGCTAACCTCTCTCTCACCTCCCTCTCTCTCCCTCCATACTTCTCTCTCCCTCTCTTCTTCCCTATCTACTCTCTATCTCCCAATCACTCTCTACCTACCTCTACATCCATCAAACCTTACAAATCTCTCTCTACACCTCTCTATCTCACATTTATCTCCCTCATTCCCTCTCCCTCCCTCCCTCATTCCTTCTCTACTTCTCTCTATCTCGCCTCTCTCTCTTCCTCTCCTTCCATCTCTACTTATCTTTATCTCCTCTCTCCCTCTCTCTACCTACCTCTCCTTCCACCACTCTTTATTTCTCTCTATCTCACCTCTCTCTCCCTCATTACATCTCTCTCCCTCTCTCCCTCCCTCTCTACTTATCTATATTTTCCCTCTCCATCTCTACCTAGCTCTCCATCCATCACAACCTACCTCTCTCTCTCTATTACTCTCTATCTCACCTCCCACTCTCTCCATCCATACCTCTCCCTCTCCTTCCCTCTCTACTCTCTACCTCCCTAATCCCTCTCTACCTACCTCTCTATCTATCACTCCCTAACACTCTCTCTAAACCTCTCTATCTTTCTTCTCTCCCTCCCTCCCTCATTCCCTCTCTACTTCTCTCTCTACCTCTACTTCCCTCTCTAATTATATTTATCTCCCCTATCCCTCTCTTTCTCACTAGATGTCTCCCTCCCTAACTTTTCCCCTATCTATTCTCTATGTCTCCTCTCCCTCTAACTCTCTCTCTCACTCTCTCTCACTCATCCCTTACCCTCTTTTTCTTTCCTCTTTATCTCACCATTCTCTCTTTCCCTCTTTGCAACTCTCTACTTCTCTATATGTCACCATTCTCTCTCTACATATCTTTATCTTAGTTATCCCTCTTTACCTCTCCCTTCCTCCCCTCTCTCACCCACCCTACCTCCTTCCCTCTATCTCTATCTCTCTACTTCTCTCTATCTCACCTATCCCTCTCTACCCGCATATCCCTCCATCACTCCCTACCACACTCTCTTTATTGCGCTCTCTTTCACATCTATCTGACCCCCTCTCTCCCCCTCCATACCTCTCCCTCTCCTTCCCTCTCTAATCTCTATCTACCTAATCCCTCTCTACCTACCTCTCCATCCATCACTCCCTACTACTCTCTCTACACCTCTCTATATTGATTCTCTCCCTCCCTTATTCTCTCTCTACTTATCTCTACCTCTCTGTCTTTCTCTAGTTATCTTTATCTCCCCTAGCCCTCTCTCTCTCATTAGATATCTCTCTCCCTACCTTTTCCCCTATCTACTCTCTATCTCTCCTCTTCCTCCCTCTACCTCTCTCTCTCTCTCACTCTCTCTCTCCTCCCTCACCCTCTTTCTCTCTCACTCTCTCCTCTCTATCTCACCATTCTCTATCTACTTATCTTTATCTCACATATCCCTCTTTACCTCTCCCTTCCTCCCCTCTCTCACCCACCCTCCCTCCTTCCCTCTATCTCTATCTCTCTCTACTTCTCTCTATCTCACCTATCCCTGCCTACCTTCATATCCCTCTATCACTGCCTAACACACTCTCTTTATTTCTCTCTAGCTCACCTCTCTCTATCTCACCTCCCTCTCTCCATCCATTTTTCCTTCCTTATCTACACTTTATCTCTCATGTATCTCTACCTCTCCTTCCCTCTCTACTTATCTTTATCTCCTCTTTCCCTCCCAACCTCTCTCTCTCCCCAATCCATCCCTCACCCTCTTTCTCTCTCCCCCTATGAGGGTTGAGGGTGTAAGGTTTAGTGTTTAAGGTATAGGGTTGATGATATAGGGTTAAGTGTATAAAGAATAGGGTTCAGGGTTTAGGATATTAGGTATAAAGTATAGGGTATAGGGTATAGGGTATAGGGATGAGGGATGAGGGTTTAGGGTTTAAGGTATAGGGTTGAGGGTTGAGGGATATTGTTTAGGGTTGAGGGTATAAGGTTAAGTCTACAAGGTATATGGATTATGGTTTAGGATATTGGGTATATAGTTGAGGGTATTGGGTTGAGGATATTAGGTTTAGGGTTGATGGTTTAGGTTTTAGGATTTATGTACAAGTTTGAGGGTTGAGGGTTGAGGTATAATGTTTAGGGTTGAGGGTATGAGGTTAAGTGTATAGGGTATATGGATTAGGGTTTAGGGTGTAGGGTTAAGGGTATAAGGTATAGAGTTAAGGCTTGAGAGTGTAGGTTTTTCTGTTTAAGTATAGGGTTGAGGGATAATGTTTATGGTTTAGGGTATAAGGTTGAGGGTGTAGGGTAAAGAGATGAGGCTTGAGGGTGTAGGGTTTAGGGTTTAAGGTATAGGGTTGAGGGATAGTGTTCAAGGTTGAGGGTATAGGGCTAAGTGTATAGGGTATAGGGATTAGGGTTTAGAATAATGGGTATAGGGTTGAGGGTATAGGACTAAGTGTATAGGGTATAAAGATTAGGCTTTAGAATAATGGGTATAGGGTTGAGGGTATTGGGTTTAAGATTGAGGTTTAGGGTTTAGGGTTTAGGTTTTAAGTATAGGGTTGGGGGATGATATTCAGGGCTTAGGTTATAAGGTTGAGGGTATAGGGTATAAGGATGAGGGTTGAAGGTGTAGGGTTGAGGTATAGTGTTCAAGGTTGGGGGTGTAGGGTTAAGTCTATAGGGTATATGGATTAGGGTTTAGGATATTAGGTATAGGGTTGAGGGTATTGGATTTAGGGTTGAGGTTTTAGGGTTCAATGTTTAGGGTACAAGGTTTAATGTAGGATTTAATGTTTAATTATAGGGTTAAGGGTTTAGGGTATAGGGATATGGATTGAGGGTGTAGGGTTTATGGTTGAAGGTATAGGGTTGAAGGTATAAGGTTAAGTTTATAGGGTATAGGGATTAGGGTTTAGGATATTAGGTATAGGGTTGAGGGTATTGGGTTGAAGGTTTAAGGTTGAGTTTATAGGGTATAAGTATTAGGGTTTAGGGGAGAGAGAGAGAGACCTGAGAGAGGGTGAAATTGGCAACTATATTGCTAATTTCACTGAATTAGCACTCTAGTGGGCCCACTGGCTTGCCAATTTGATGAAATTGCCAACCTAACTTGCCCTGTTTAAAAAAATGGGTCCAAGAAATGGGGTCTTTCTGTGATTTACATCACCGACATACCCCATTTCTTGGACTGAATTTTCAAAACATGTCACTACACTACCAATTTCACTGAACTAGCAAGCCAATGGGCCCACTATCTTGGCAATTCGGTCAAATTGGTAACCTAACTTGCCCTATTTGAAAAAATGGATCCAAGAAATGGGGTCTCCTGATGATTTACATCACTGGGAGACCCCATTTATTGGACCCATTTTTTCAAAATAGGTCACTACATTATTGATTTCATCGAATTGGCAAGCCAATGGGCCCACTAGCTTGGCAATTCAGTGAAATTGGCAACCTAACTTGCCTGTTCAAAAAAATGGGTCCAAGAAATGGGGTCTCTCGGTGATTTACATCACTGAGAGACCGCATTTCTTGGACCCATTTTTTCAAACAGCTCACTACATTGCCAATTTCACCAAATTGCCAAACTAGTGGGCCCACTAGCTTGGCAATTCGATGAAATTGGCAACCTAACTTGCTTGT